>VXAL01003400.1:551370-672149 GCA_013399475.1 Chauna torquata | reverse complement strand
CCCCCCCCCCCCACTTAATAGGCAGCTTTTATCTTCTTTGCTGAAAATTTTCCTCATGTTTTGACTATACTTTCTCAGCAGGCTCTGAGGCTTAAGTGCAACATAAGATGCAACAGGTATCTTCCTAAAGCAAGATTTTTGCTCTTTCTTCTTTGCTGGAAGTTAGGTATCAAAAAGTAGACTTTTTGACTGCTTTCATGAGAGATTTATCCATAAGATTAACATATACTCAACTGGGAACTGGGAAACTCCGCCTCTGTCTCATCCCGGCTTTAAATTTAGCATAAATGTCCAATAGTTTGGATGAGCACTGGTGGCTGTTTGCAATTCTTTGTCATTTCAATGGTGCATTTCCGGTCTAGACTGCCTGGGCTTAAAACAACAAAAAACAGCTAATAAAAACTCCACAAGAAACTTGCTTCCACAATAGCCTTTGTTTAAAGAACTATCAAATTTGCAAACTAAGAAAATAATAAATTCCCAATTGTCTTTATTCAGGATCTTCAAGTTCTGGAGAGGAATCTCAGGAAACCTTCATGCCTACATTATCTGAGATGGAAACGCCTGGGTTCAGTGCCTTGCAAGTTTGTTTCCTCTGCTGCCATTTTAGACTTTGTGTAGAGTAATATTCTGCACACTCATATGCAGGAGGTTTTCTAGTAAATTTATTATTTCATAAATATTTTAATAACAGTAATTATGCATTCATCAGAATGAAGATTTGTTTCAATGTCATTAAATTCAGCCTCATAATTATATGCATGGTATTTTTGCACACAGTACAAACTGAGTGCAATTCCTTTGTAAATGTATTGCAGCACTTGGCGACACTGGAGGAGTTCACGTCTTTGCAGAATTTTCATCTCTAGCTGTTGGCATGTTTGATACACCACAAAGAATGGGACAACAGGAAATTTTCTTCCACGAGAAAGGAGAATTTGGGCCTTAAAAACTGCAGCAGGTTTCTATTTCCAGCAACGATAGCAAATAAGCTCCTTAATACAAGATCACAGATAAAATGCAAATTGTGAGATGCAGAGGCGCCAGTCGTGCAACAGCTGATGCAGTCGTGCTGAAACAGGACCTGCTGCAGCGGGGCTGCTCCAGGCGCCCCGTTTGCACACACTGCGATGACCACCACTGCTTGCTGAGCTATCAAAAGGCTGTTAAGATTTACACAAATCTACTTTTCCTGTAAGTTTATGATAAATGATTTTTGTGCAAGACTTTCTTTTTTGAACACAAATTTATTTTTAGACATCTTAAGATAAACATAGACAAGTTCATATTAAAAATTCTGCTGTTGCCAAAGAAAGCTTGACTAGGCTGTCTACAAGTTTTGTAGCAAATTCCCTTTTCACTGTGAGTATGGACCTTCATCCTGGGAGAGCAATGCATTTGATGGTTTCTAAGTACCTCTGCGTGATAAACACAACTTGGTTCCTTTCTCTTCCTGTCCCTTTCCTTGCCCAATGGTTTCCCAGAGGAGCACCCACCTACTCCAGGTTGGTGAGGAATGTTGGCAAAGCTGGGTTTATTTAATTTGAAAAAGTGAATATATATGGTTGGGCTCAAATTCCATGCTGGTGGATGTACGAGGAGCTCTGACTGCTTAGCCTACCTGAGGTTGTGCGTTTCTTTGCTAGATATTTATTCCCTTTGGAAATGGGTATGTTCCCCAGTTCTGTGACATTTGGGGCATCAGGTATGCTTAGATGCTCTTACTGCATGGTTGTTTCTCTGAGAAGTGCATAATGAAGAGATAAACATGAAACAACAATAAACAGGTTAACCTAATGGGTGGCTGAAAGCTAATCAACTCCCCTGATATCTTGAATTTAATGACAGAGTACAAGAACATAGACAGCCTCATCAGCAGTTTTAGTTGTGCTAGTGCCCTGCAGCTATAGAGAAAAGACCAAGTGCCCAGAGTTGTTTCCCAAGTTGTTCACATCGAGATGGAGTCCCATTAGGTAGAGATCCAAATCCTGTTTAATAAAACGTAGTAGGAATAAATCAAAAGCTAAAGGGAAGCTGTCAACTCAAATTCGTCTGGAAGTTGTAACTTTTATGTAAATAAAATCCGGAACCAATGGAGATGTTTTTGTAATTTTTAAACAAGGTAATTTTGCTGTAGAATTTGAATGCACGGAAGTGATACTGACAATAAAAAATAATTAAATGACTTTTTGTAGTTTTTCTATCTGAAAGCAGTACAGAAAGTATCAGAGTATTAGCAACATAAAGGAAACTTTCTTTTTAAGGTGCCTGTACCATTGTTATAGTGAAGGCTTTTCAAAATCAGCAAAGGATATTTCCATGTCTTGATTCCCGAGCAGCTTCAGCAATTGGGAGCTCCATACCTGTTCCAGTACTTGAAAACGTTTCCTGTAGTACAGTGTTAGTGTCACAGGTAACAGGATTTGTGTACTGTATGGCATTCTTGAAGCTGACACAAAAAATTAATTTTCCATCTGCCTCCAACAACCATGATGGCATAAGCCCTTAGGGAATTTCAGCTTGTTTTCACTTTGTTAGCTAAATTAGATATGTGGAAATGGAGAAATGGCTTGGCTCCTTCCAACGTTATGAGGGCTGTCCAGGAATGCCGCAGAGTTAGGTCCGTACTCACCGAGTGGTGCGGCAGGGCTGCAGCAGAGGGACTGAATCCCATTGCAATGTATCTTTCCATCTTCAGGGATTTTTTTCTTTGCAATACAGTAAACTGAAGGGCATTACATCCATAAAGCTATGAAAGAAATCTCAAAAACAGTTTTTCCCACCTGTGATAAATGTATTTTGCTAGAGATTCAAATTGTTATTAAAAACAGCCTCCCAACACTATGCTTATTTTCTCAGAAAGAATCTTCTTGGTTTTGAGAAGAAAATAAATACCTCTAAGCACAAAAGCACTGAGGAATGAGGCTGATAACCCTTCTGTAAAATGTTCTGCTTGAGACAAGCAAAACATCTACTGTTCTCTTTAAGAAATCCATCTGTTAGTGAGATAATTCTTATTAAAACGTGCATTCTGTTGCTATGTTTCTGATAAGTGCATGTTTGTGAAATAAAGCTCGTATTTGTTTCTGAGCATTTATCTGTGCTGGGCTGTAACCCCACACTTTATATTTAAGTATGCAGTGACTTTCCTGATTATCGTAACTCAGCAGCTGATCCCCGCCCCAAACCCTATCAGCCACGGTGGAAATGCCAAATGCTGAATTACAGCAGGGCCCTTGGCCATCGCACAGCAGCTTGGTTTGGAAGCAGATTTAGGACTCTTCTTATGGGTAATAGGACGTGTTTGCAGGTAGTACGCAAGTAAATGCTGCAGCAGCAAGTCAGCTAAGTTATATCATTCATGCTTTAAACTATGAAAAAAGTTATAAGAGTTTATCAAAAATATTAGCTGTTCCATGGGGCAAACTAGCTGATTTGTGTTACCTCTATGCAGCAAATTATTACATACATTTTTATGCAATGTTTTATTTATACATATTACTTTGTTTTTCCTTTTGCTTGTTTTTCAAATCAATTTTTTTAGCAATAAATGTGTGTGTTTCTACCTCTTCCCTCCCTCTGCTTTTCCTCTCTCAGCTCCTAAGCAGTCTGGAAAAATGGTCTGACAGCTGATCTTAATCTCCAGGGTGAATTTTAGATAAGATGCTATTGGTTTTATAAAAGGAAGTTGTTTTTGTTTGTTTGTTTGTTTGTTTGTTTTTATGCCATTATAAAGGTATCGTTGAGCTAGCAAAACAAGCAGACTGTTCTCTTTGTCTTTCCTACTGTTTTCGTACAGCATGTTAAGTCTTGTCACTTAAATTATAATAAATATGGCACATATTAAAAATAACAAAAATAATTAGGTTTAGTTTAAACACACAGCTAGGAGAAAACACGATCTTTCTCAATTGAATCGTGTTTGTACTGTTCATGAATCTTTGTCATATTTGTTGACGGAGAATTTATTTTAATGTGCTCCATGAAGACAAATTAAAAATGCCAGATATTTAGTGAAATCAAATCTCACGGAGGTTTGTGCTGCCGCACCTCTCTGCTGGGCGCTCTGCGCCGCAGCCGCCCTCCTGCTCCTCTCGCGGTGGCCGGAGGCGCGCTGAGAGGCGGCATGGGGCCGCTGCTCGGGGGGAACTGGAAATTAAGTACACTTCCAGTGCCTCCCGTTTTCATTTTATCCCAGCCCATGCTGGAAAACCAAATCATTTCGTTGGCTGTTACCATAAAACTTCATGAGACATCGTTTGTAACTGGTTGATGTTTTTTTGGAGTTTTTAGACAGTGAAAATTAAAGTTGCAATGAACTAGACCCCATGTTTATGGTCCTCTTTCTTACCGCACCTATGCTCTTTGAGTAACACTTTTTCTACGGTCTGTGTTTGCAGGATCAGTTCTTTAGTTTGCTTTGGGATGGCTAAATCTGTATTGGCTTTGACCAGTGGGCAATGTAATGATGCTGTGCTCCAAATACTCCTGTACTGGGAGCATTTTCTCTCTGTCCATGGTGTTCCCCTGTGACACTGGGAAGGTGGGTGGTAGGGACCTTGGCTGGCCCAGTGCCTCTGTTCAGAACCTACGGCGTGCCTTGTAAGTGCAGCCTTTAAGGAAGGTGTCTACATGCTTAGTGAATTACCTGGGATTCTTATCACAAGGAAGGGCAATATTCAGACCAAATGACAGCCTGTCACTGCACAGAACAAAATACTCTTGTAAGCTACAGCAATTTTAAAAATAGAAGCCAGGGAGAAAATGGACTTGAAGGTACATAGCACTCAGACAGATGGGAATTGGTCCTAATGGCCTTGAGCTGTGCTCAGGATGGAGGGCTGTGAGCTCGGCCTGGGCGGCTAGCTGCAGGTGGAAACAAACCTGCTGCTCTGATATGGCTCCCTATATCACTTTTATTTTTATCCCTAATTTGGGCAAAGAACTCCCCTGCCTTCAACTTTTCTTTGTTCAGCTTGGGCTCGCTGCTGTGAAGCCAGGTGCTGCCGCTCCAGGAGGCGATGGGGGAATCGACCACAGAGACTTGGCTGCTTTGTAGGGCTTGTTTATTTTGTAGGAGCTTGCATCACATGAAATCTGATGGGCCTAGATAATACCTGATTTCAAAAAGTAGTACATGACCTGGCTCCCGAGTCTAGCAGATGAGCTTACTTGGTGTAAGCCTGGGAAAAATGGAGATGTGATTTTTATCTCATCCTGCACGCTACCTTGCTTGCAATGCTGCAAGCTTTCCCAAGGAGCCCCCCACCCCCCAGGGACCCTGCTCATCCACAGGGACCGGCCAAACCCAGGCCTCCCCGCAGTGCTTTGTGCAGACAGGAGCACGCAGTGACCCCGAGCCCTGAGGACTGGGGCGAGATGGGTCTGTCTCTGAGGGATCAGTAAATTTCTTGCACTCAGTGTGGAGAAGCTCTTGGGAGCCTTCAGACTTGGCAAGAGTATTGTCAGAACAGCAAGAAAAAGGAAGTAAAGAAAAGTTTGCTCTCCAGGTGTTTTTTTTCCTGCCCTCCCTCCCTCCTAGTGCTCACAATGTGGTGCAATCGGAATCTCCTTGCCTTAAGAGCTTACAGGCAACGTGTAATAGGTACGGTTAAACCTGGATCCACTGACAGATGCAAAACCCAAGAAACATTTCACCTATGTTGTAAAGGCATACTGCTCATCTTAATATGAGGCTTCAGTGATTTAAGAAAGATATTTGGAAGATGTTTGTTTATTTTTGACCTATAAAATACACCCTGTCATCGAAATCAGGGGGTAGCTTAACAGAGCTTGCATGCAGTGTATAAAGTCCTTCAGCATGAGCACTGTCTTAAGTCCATGTGTTGGGAAAGCTGTCCTGCGAGATTTTGACCTCAACTGGGGCTTCTAACTGCCAGCATAATACTAAAAGTATAAAAATTGTCATAATGACAGCACATAAACAGCACTGGCTTTTCAGCTGAAATGAATTCATCAGCAGAATTGCAGAGATTGCCATTGCCTTAGGACTTTGCTCATTGTCTTTCAGAGGTGAACACATACCCTACCCATAAATAACCAACTCAACATTTTCTTCCACAGCTTTGAAAAGGAAGGAACCCTGCCAGTAGTCTAACAGACCAATAAAGTGAAACATCATCTCATGCAGAAGGAAATCCTCTCTACTTTTAACACAGATTATGACTGCCAGAATTGCTAATTTTTAAACATAATGCTTCTTTGCTTAAGAATCCCAGTTGATCTGGAGAATAATGGAAATACATTCATGTGTGTTGGGAATTAAATATTAACTCCAGCATTGGTTTTGGTCAGATGGATATGCTGGTATTGTCAACAGCCTCAGTGTAACCGTAGATGGGAGGACTGATGCTGACATCTGATTGCTGCACAGGCTAATGTTTGTGCCAAAAGTAGACCTGTGCATGAAACAAAGGCGAAGGGATGGACACAGTTGTGTTCTTAACCTGAGCCTGCATGAGGATTAATGTCAGTTTCTTGGCAGTACAAAGGGAATCAATGACATCTTTAACTTCTGTGTAAGAAACCTGATCCCTGAAATGTCAGAAGTAAAACCTTTTGCAGCCTCAGAAATGCCAGTGGTTGTTCATGGAGCTGTTGTAGGACCCACGCACAGACATTGGCTAGAGCTGCCGAGCACTAAGCACTGTGAAAATCAAGCCATAAATTTTGGTTATTGATGGGATGGATCCTAAGAGGAGGCAAATATATTCTAGTATTTTTTTCAGCCTTACCTCTCTGTTAAAATGAACTTCTCAGATTAATTAGTTGATTTTTTTCCCCCACATTGTACTTTATCATTATGTATCTCCAACTGAGTTTTTAAATTCACACTTTGTCAACAAGAACATGGTTCTGGGCAGTCGTGATCACAGCTGTGCTGGTAATGGGTCTAACCAAGAGCAGCTATGAGGTCCTGATGGGACAGGAGCAGTGCACTAGAAGAAGCAACAAACAGAATTAACTAGACTAACTAAAAAGAGAAATGTGATCATATACTTTATTTAAGATGTGATCACAATGTTTGGGCTTTGGGGACTGGCAATTTTTGTAAAAAAAGTTCCCTACCCAGTCAGAAAAGACACGTGAAACTTCAGATTTTTTTAAATGAAATTTGCAAACATGAGCCTTCCTGAAAGGCTCAAAAACAGTGTGGAGTTTTGACACAATTATTTTAATGAAAGCTGAGACTCTCACAGGAACTCATGGCCACTGGAGCTAGGATTATTATAAAGTCATGCAAATACAATGGCAACTGCAGTCAGACTACAATGCTGTAAATGTGCTGTTATACACACAGAACATTTCTCAAGACTTTTTCCAGTACAGGAAAGAACCTAAGCTTGAAAAAATAGATGCTTATAAACAATCGTTAAATATTGATTCAAGGGATTCTGGTGCTTTGACAAGTGAAGGTAGGCATGTTAAAAATACAGAGGTCTCATGCTCTCCAATTTAAAAGTACTCACTAGTACAAAAAGCTATTGAAATTTGATTTAAATCTTACACGGTAAAAAATTATAATCATGTGGTGTATTAAATTGAACTCATAAGTCTAATTCACACGATTCACATCAGTGCTCTCAACAGTGCAGCCGTGTGACCTACCGTATTGATGCTTTTGCGCTTTTTGACTATCTCACTTGTACCTAATGTATTAATCTAGTCCTTCTGATGGTTATTTTGGCATCCCAAGTGCTTTTTGCTCTTCAAATAGTTGACATCCTCTCAGTGCATTAATTCCTCTCTGGCATTATAATGAAAAGGTATTGATGAAAAAAGTTGGAAGATTTTGAATTGAGTCAGAGTAGGACTAACGTTAATTAATGCAAGTTACTGTTTCTTATATGACAGTTTGTGTGCTCTTAATTAATGTTGTTAGAACTACAATATAGATGTGTGATTATAGACTTATTTAAAAAAGCAATGAGATGGTGAATAGCTGTCACGATCCAACAAAAGGTAGGCTTATATGGCAAGAGAAAAAGGTGGTTACCAGTATTGCTATGTCCTCTGCACCACAGGAACCAAATGAGATGACTACTGGCTGTAGTTGACCTATCTGTCTCTGAATTAAATGGAAATTGAACTGAGCAGCCTAGTGAATCTTTTTCAATTTTGCCAGTTTTTATTGACTCCTGTAATTGTCCTAATGAGACACTGCATTTAAGTTGTCTCGTCTCTCCCACCCACTATTTTTTCTCTAGCTTTTCTGAAAGTCTATTTTTTACATGGACTGTTCATGTACACAGTTCTTTACATTAACAGGTTTAAAATGACAGTTCTTCTGTCTTTTTTTTTTTTTTTTAAATGTTCTCTGGGGAATGATGCTTCAAACAGGGAAATTGTATGTTTCATTATCAGAAAGGTTTCAGGCTTTATCAGAGTCTTTTTGTTATAGTTGTCATGGAGGTTTTTATTATTATTGTTAAATTGAATAATGGGGAGGAACCTCTTCTTAAGTCTTTGTAAAAGAACTAAAATTTAAATCCAGATAAATCCACTCTGTTTGTAAAAGTGACTTTTTAAGGTTAACTGCATTTAGTTACAATCACTGGAAGTGTAGTTTTGTTACTTTATATGAATCAGATAGCAAGGTTTTTTGCGAAGGTAATAAGGGAGGATTGAACCCAACTTTTATATGTAGTTTGAGTATCTGGTAGGTATTTTGCAGGCACCATTATTTCTCAGTAACCAGAAGAAACCCTCCCTTAAACTCTCAGAGGCTGCTAGGGGCACCCTGGCAGGGATGAAGTCTTTCAATAGAGGCATGGGAAGAGATGCTTCATACAGAACTGGAGGTGGATTTTTCTTTGTAGGAAGTACAAAATGCTTCCTTTTGAGTGGGTGAGCAAGACGATGCTCAGGTGGAGCAGGTAGGACCCAGCTCCATGTTTGTGGTGCCTAACAAGGAGAGCCTGCCCAGACGTTACTGCCCCTGCTGTTCTCCCAAACCGCAGCAGCTTGGTGACTGGAGCCCCACGCCCGGTGCACTGCTGGGACTTGCCAGGCGGAAGGAGAGGGCAAGCGCACAAACCTCAGCAGCTGGATGACACTTGGAGAGCTGGGGCCAGACCCTCCTCAGCCAGGGCTGTTGGCTCTGTGAGCCTTACCTAGACCTAAGCGTGCTCTGCTCCAGCAGCGCAGCTGGGGTATCACGGAGCTACAAAAATCACTGTACTGGAGAGGGGATGCTAATTGTTATTCTGCACTGAAGTCAGCGTTATTCAAACGTCCCTGGGATGGTAACAGCTCCCGATTTCTTGGGGCCGGGACAGAATCTGAATAAGTAATAAAGAGATTAAAGGCTTGCGTGTGGATCTGAGTGAGCTCTTGCAGCTGGGAGTAACCACAGCAAAAAAAATGCTGGGGGGGCAAGGTGCGTAACCTTTTTAAAATTTGGGTCAAATTTAGCAAGTAGTTTTGTCTAAAAAAATATATAGAGAGGACCAGTTTGAAAGTGTAAAAATAAATAAATATATATTTCAGCATATTCAGGCTACCCCAGGCTTTAGGGAGCTCTCAGTTCAGAGAAAGCATGAAATGTAAATACTTTATATAATGTTTACTGTGACCATAATATTCATTATGGCTATGAATGTGTCATTTTTTCCTTTGGATACTGAAATTTGTTGACAATCAGGACTCAGAAGAGTCCCCCACGATTGTTTTGGTGTTATGCTATGGGATCTTCCCTTGTAATTACCATGGTAAGGCAAATTGCAGCACACATTTTAAAATAATGCATTTAAATACTGACCTTTTTCGAAGGCTTTGATGAAAGATGTGAAAAACCGGAATTCATTATAATATTTCTAATTTCCTGACATGAAAATAGGAAAGACTTTCTCAATGTGCGTCTTCTCAAATAGTCATCATCAAATGTCCTAGTTTAACAAAGATCTCTTGACTCTATGCATGCCAATGAACTGAACTATTGAATTTATAAATCAGTGCTAATATATGCTTTACAAAAGGAAAGGATTTCTTTCTGTGTATATGTTGCTGTCATACAATTCATTACTGTGGTGTAAATGCCTGAATGAGTTTGGTCTAAAGGTGCATAAATGCATTTAAATGGATTTAAAATTAGGACTATTAAAATAACTACACGAATCCCCCAAGAGCATTTTGGGGCAAAATTAAATTCAAAACACATAAAATGTAAAAGATTTAAAGGCATATATGTATATAATGTGAATAATATAATATATATAATATGAAAACATATATATATATATGCTTTCAACATTGCCGACATTTGTTTTTTATTTAGTCATAAGAAACCACAAAGATTCCTACAGCAATTTCTCAGACCATAGGGAAGGTAAGCAAAAGCGTCTGGATGCTGTTTACTCCTGACAAGAAGAGGCAGAATTCTGGTTTGGTGCCAGTTTGTTTGGTTTTCTGTGGGTGGGGTTGCTGGGGGGTTTATCATGGACTTGAAAACCCTAACCAAAACCATTCTTCAAGGCTTTGTTTAAATGTACAATGAGACAGTCCCCACTCTAAAGAATTTACCAGCTAAGCAGAAAAAACAAAGGCTTTGGAGGAAAGATGCATTATCTCCCTCTTGCAGATGGAGAACTGAGAGGCATAACAGATTAAGTGAATTGCCTCTGATCATTTAAGACAATCTGTGAGAGCTGTGCAGTGAACTTCGATAATGTAAGCCACAAAATTGTCCTTCCCCATGTGGGCGATCAGGGCGAAGGGAGCGGTCTCCCATGGATTGTGAATTCTTTGCCTTCTTCCTTGTGTCTAGGGCTCGATAGTCACACACGGCTTCCCGTGGCATCCTTCACGTGCTCCTGGCATCCCTCAGACAAAAGCCTTCCCTGTGGAGGAACACAGGGTTGTGACAACTCGCATTTGCTTTCCCAGTGCGTCAAGATTTCTTTTGCCAGGCAGGTGAATGTGTTGACAGCAAACCAGGTAATAAATATTAATAGTGGGTAAAAGGATAGCTCTTAAGCACCTGTGGCTGTTTACTGTTAAAATTGGGTATAAAATGGAAGGGGTCAAAATATGAAGATGGGAGAAAGTTAATGCCATTCCTCTTAGAAAAGGAAAAAGGAAAAGAAAGGAAAGGAAAGGAAAGGAAAGGAAAGGAAAGGAAAGGAAAGAAGCTGTGCCCTAGAGCAGCACTACTGCAAGTGCCGGGAGGGAGCAGGGCTGAGGCAGGTGGGAGATGGAGGTGAATTACGGAGACAGGGACACAGATGGGCCCAATCAGGAGAAAATGAGGAAGATGAGAAATGGGAGGGAGGTAGCTGTATGGGGAATGGCCAGTGGCAGAAGCAGACCTACAGAAGGAGAACAAGGAGCAGCATGGGCAGAGAACATGGTTTGTGGCAGAGGATCGACAATCCCACCAGACTTGAGGTAATTGCTGTTGGTGCAAGGGCTATATTCAAAGACACTGAAATGTACTGCATTTATGGGATATGTTTTTATTAAGGACTTCAGAAGGTAATCTCAGGGAGAAAGGTCCTTTAGTTTTCTTCTCCAGAGATGTTTCCGTGCTCTTAAAGCAAGAGGCTGAAAGTTCACAAATGAAATTCCTGCCTTGTTGTGATGTGTCTGAGACCCCAGTTCTGCCCAGTATCTCCTGCCTGGCATCATGTGCCTCTAACAGCCTGCAGTTTTGTGTGTTACGTGGCCCTGAGTGGGCAGAGGAGACTTCAAGTCCGTAACGGTATTTATTCATCTTTTTGCAAGCTGATGTGTAACTTTGCTAGGGGCTTGCTCAGGGACTGAGGAACTGACTGGGAGCTTTGCCATTAATGAATCTACAGTCACAGGAGAAACCTCCTGGCTTGCAACAGAAGTGCGTGCAATGGTTCTTTTTTTTTTTATTGGAGCATGAGGTGATCGCATATACCTCGGAGAAGGTTCTTGCTCAAGAGGGAGAAAAGCAGCACTTTGGAGCTCATGCTGTGAATTTTCTAGAAAGAATGACTTTGAATACGCTTTTCGCAATGCATAACTTTATTTTAAAAAAGGCTGTGTTATTAAATTTGGTTTTGTCTTTGCAAACAAATGAATTATTTTGCTAAATCAAGTGTCTTTGCAGTCACCCATAAATAAGATAAAACGACTTGAAATTACAATTGATCAAAAATGATGCACTGAGGTTTTGCCTACAAGGAGGCCATTGAATTAGGAGTCCTATCAGGTCATGAATTTCTCACTCAACCACAAAAAGCCTTTCTGCTCCAAAACTGCATTTCATAATAATATCTTTGTTTTCTGCAAATGATGCCATAATTCAGATAAATCTATGCTCGTTGAGAAAAATAGGATCGGACTGTGTGTGACATGTAATGAATTTGTGGCCTGCCCAGGGGGAAGAGGTAAATGGGTCTGGCAGCAGGCTTGGGGCTCGGCCCTGGTGCGAAGGGGCTGGCCAGCGGGGGCTGTGCGGGGCAGATGAGACACCTGCGGAGGGCTTTTAGAAACACACAGAGGTGATGCCGGGGGGAACGCCTGGGGTGTGCCTGTCGGATGCACTGCCTCTCCGGCCGCCCCGGGGCTGCAGCCGCTCTCCTCGAGCTTCGGGGGCTGCTTGCACAGGGAGGGTCGGACACGCGGTTCCAGGGCAATGGTTCCTCCTCGCCTTCTCCGAGAAAGGTGGCATGAGCGCACAGCTGCCGCGGGAAAAGGGGAGACCTGCCGTGAGCCCCTGTGTGAGGGTTGGTCGGGCCAAGCATCCTGCACACCGGGATATCGGGGGGATGGAAGGGACTTGCAACCTTGCAGGTTTCAGGGATTTTTATCTCCAAAGTGAGTGACTCAAATTCTGTTGAAAACCATTACACTTGCTTTAGGAATGGTATCAGGTTATTATTTCCTGGAATATATATATTTTTTTTTCAGCAAAATGTACAGCGAAAGGACTTTGGATTGCTGGCATCAGCCAGTGTGAGCTGTTTGTATTGAACTGGCAATGTTCAAAGACTGCAAGCAGACGTGGCGTGCCCTAGCTTTTGTGTGTTTCTGCCAGCAAAATTTTTGGCTGGACTGCCTTAAGAAAGCACTTACAGATACGTTGTCTTTGGGAGTGTAATATCCAAATCTTGTTGCAAATCAGTTCCATGTGAAAGGGCAAATTTCCAGGCTGGCCCGTGACAGCTGTAACCACAGAGAGGTCACGCCAGTGCGCAGGGGCATCTCCTCATCCATCTCAGCTTTGCCTTTGCTCCCAGCTGCTTTATTCTGCCTCTTCTGCTGTCTCAGGGAGCCAGACTCCTGGAGTTAGGAGCACTGAGAGAATTTTGACAAGATCAGGTATACAGTTATAAGCAGATTATGAAATGTTGGCTGTGAAACTGAAGTTTAATAAATGGGTCAAACTTATTCCAGCTCAGGGAGCTAATGCTGCTGTATTCTTGTTCAGGGAGCCCCACATCAATGCTGTTTAACCTACATGTTAGTGGTGCTCAGACAGAGGCACTGAAATTAATTTGATCTGTTTGACCTACATAGTTATGCAGGGAGGAAACAATAAGAAATAAACAAGAAGATGAGACTGCATTAGAGCAAATCCTATTTTTGGCCTATTTTTTCTGCCTGGTGAATACTAACATACAAATCAAAGGAACATACTTGGAAGTGTTTTAAATAACCATCCGTGTCAGCGACTGGTGGAGAAGGCAAAGGCTTGTCATTGTGTAATGCAAAGGATCAAGGTGATCTCTGCATGCAGGAGGGGAAAATAAGGAACAAAGCACTTGAGAAACTCCTCCTGCCCCAAGGACAGGGGCAAACCCTCCTGGCAGCTGTTCCAGGACAGGGCAGGTACATTTTTCTGCTATGCAGGTATATGCCTCAAGCTGTCTTTTAGGTGAGCGCTTGTCAGCGCTGCAAGGTGTGGTTACTGAGCTTTCTGAGCTGTGTTTTAAAGGAGAGTAAGAAAGGAATCATTACCAAGGGAATGGGGTATTCTTAAAAACCCGAGGTAGTTTGGAAGGAGAGTTGGGTATGTATTGGGTATGTATCACGCGATGGCATGATTAGCTCTTTCTTTCCAAATGCAGCGGGGAGCTCGTGTTCCTGGAGGGGGAGAAAGGGGGGAGTGCGAGGTGCCTCCTGCAGCGTGGGGCATCCCCGGGGGCTCCGTCCCCGCGGCCCAGCCTGGGAGCGCCCTCGGAGGGAGGGAAGCAATGGCAAGGTGCCTCAGCGGGATGCTATCTCCTTCGTAAAGTTGAAACTGATCCTGGAGAAAGTGGGGAAATGACTGGTGAAAGGGAGCAGTGGGAGCGTTTCTGAGGCTCTGGCTGTGCAGCTGAGTTTTGGAGGGGGGTTATGATGCTTTTTGAATGGTGCTCTCTGCCTGGGATGCTGGGTTTTGAGAAACAAGGAGCTGAATACATGAATAAAGAGTTTTAAAGAAAGGGGTATGTTAAGAAGTTGATCAGCAGTGTCATGACTTGCAGATACTGGCAGGACAAAATCTTGCACACAATTAAGCTAATGAGCCCGGGGTGGACCTCCAGCAAGAAAGGCAGTGGCGAGAGTCTCACCAGGAGCCATAGGGCCTGGAGAAGGTGCTGCTCAGGAGCTGTGACTGCTCTGTTTGGTGCAGCAGTCCCCCAGGACTGTGGTGGCTGTAGCACCTGATTTACTCATTTCTCTCATTCCAAGGGAAGGAAAAGTTGAAAGCCTCATTTCAGTGTCCTCAGCTTTGTCTGCTTCCCTGCTTTCTGTGACGGTGAGACTTCAACACGGCTGGTGCCATGCTGGGATGCACGTAGGGGCTCACCCCTGGTCCAGCCGGTATTTCTTAGCCCTTCCTTGTTCCTGCGCTCAGGTGTATGGGCTCTCTTTCCAGCCCTGCTGCCTGTACTTGCTCTCTGTAACCCATAGCCAGACTTCTGCCATTTTTTTCCTTTTTCCCAACCTTTCTCCAAACCTTTCTCCCCAGCAGTCCATTTCAATAAGGAAAAATTACTAAAGCGTTGTCTCTTAGGGACATCTGTTTATCCACTTTGAAGAGGAGTGTGGCTAAATGTTTTTTTAGAGACCTCAGGCTTTCTTGGCTTCCCAAGAAGGCATTTTTATCTATACACAGATAACCTGAGAGATTTGCAAAGTCTTACAGTGGAGGTTTCAAAGCTAACTGCACCAGTCTAAAATTATACCATTAGATATCAATTATCATAAATAATCACAAGATGCTGTTCATATTAGATAAGCTCCTATTGGGTCTTTCTGTCTGGAAATATAACCAAATGAAGAACTGTTAAAATGAAATGAGTTGGATATACCATGTTTTCTCTAGTGTGGTGGTTTTTGTTTTTTGATTTTATTTTTTTTTTAGTACTGACCTGGTGTCTGAGTTTCTTGTGACTGTTTAAAAAAAAAAAAAAGCCCTGTAGACTTTCAGGTGAAATGTTCTTTCCTACAAGGCTGCTGCTGCCGCCTGTCCACAGGCACATTTTCCCTTGAAGTGCAGATGCCCCGTGCCAGCCGGGTTGGGTCCCAATGTTGTTTGCTTCTCATGGTGAACAGCAGGCACAGACTAACAGGAATAAAGTAAAACTGGCTCAGGTTCCAAAACCTGCATCTGCTCTCTGTGCGGAAGGCTCCTTCAGGACTGACTGTAGTTTGGTTTAGTTTAATTCACACAAGAAGTGGATTAAGCCTACTTCAGCCTTATTATGAGTAAGTGTTTATACAAAGGGCTGAACTGAGGTGATTTCATTTCTGAATTCCCAGAATTAGTATCTGAATTAATTTTTGCCATGTGGGCAAGTCCTAGTCTTTTTACTGTCTTCCAGATTACAGCAGAAGAATTGCTGATGTGTTTATTTTTTTAACCTTGCAAAACAGTGCTAATGTCTTGAAATGTGAAAGAAATTCACATTAAGAGGTGAAGAAGAATAAAAGAGGGAGACTAATCTTTTTATGGTGACTCTTTCCCCTGTGTGTAGTAGCAAAAGCAATGACGAATATATGTAATGTTTTCCAACCAATTTCTGGGTCACTTCTCCAATTGCTTTTGAAAATGACTAAGCACAATTTAATCTTTTTTTTCACAGATATACAAATCAGAAATTATGATTTCCCTGAAGCAAGCCTGGGCACCAGTCCCAGGTTGCTGGTCGTCCCACCTTGTGCTTGCTGCTGAAGTGCCCAGCCTGCAGCAGCCGGGCGCTGTGGGGTGCCCTGATGCACCAAGCTGTGCCGTACGTGTAGCCTGTGGTACGTCTCTGAGTAGTCTTGTCTGCTAGGTGATGTGGTGTTCCTGATCTTGACAAAGCTTACTGCCACAGTCCATTCTCTTCCTACCAGTCTCATGAGAGAGGCAGGATATGTCAGACAACTCCACCTTTATTCTTTAGTGGTTTTTGTTTGTTTCTTTTTTGTTTTTACTGTGAAATAGGAAAAATGGTGACTGGATCCCGCACCCACCCCAAGTGGGAGTGGGGGCAGGGAGACTGCTTTTTTGTTATTATTTTTTTTAAATCACATCCACCTGTAGTGTAGAAGATGATGCTTGTCATGGTAGTTCCAAGTCAGCAGTTCAGTTCAAGTACAACTATTTTTAGTAGGAAGTGGTATAGAATGTAATGCATCTCAATAATGAAGCTGATGTTGGCATTTACTGGCAAACCAGAATTTGCACTGGAATTGTACCGGTATCTGCTTGGAGAGATGGAATTACCTGCTCTCCCCTCCAGGACCGTGGGCCTCTGGTGAGGAGCAGGGCTCTGCAGTAAGCAGACCGCCTTGGTCACTTAAGGTGCTCCTCTTCCTCCTTCTGCTTTTTGGTTAAACAGCAAGCGTGCAATCCAGCTGCTGTGTTGTGGAAGCTTTAGCAACATCTGCCACTTTGGCAGCATTCTCAGACAGTTGTGTCAATGGGTTTTGAACAGATTGGGCTTCACAATGGCTGATTTAATCTATTGGGCACTATTTTTCTCTCTGACTCATCTTTGAATAACTTTGTGCCAGTCTGAATTGATTGTAAACCCTTGTACAGCCCGTATAAACAAATTTCCACTTGTAGTGGAACAGAGCATCTACCTAAGAAATGTGTGCTGTTTGTACCCTGCAACATAAATTTCTGCAATTCCTGGATTACACCTGTACATCCAACTAAAAGTAATTTTGAAGACAAATGTTACTGATCAAAAAACAACAACAAATATGTTAAAAAATAAATAAATAAACATAGCTCACTTTCCTTTGTTATTAACTCACCAATAATGCAATACATGTTATTAGGAAGACATGACTGTAATGTTCAACAGACTTCAGTGGTAGACAGCAGCACTGTCCTGGCACCCAGTGAGAAGCAGATTCAGACTTCCAAATGAGCTATAAAAGAAGGAGATCGTACTCCTTGGCTTGGATTTGACTGTACCTGGCTATTATGGTCTTTATTTTGCATTAGTACCTTACTATTATTCTGCACCAAAGCTGCCTAGGGTAAATCAGACCTATATAGTAAGAGGTCATATGTTCCTCAGTTTGGATCTATATCACTGCCTCTGTCTGAAGTAATCTTTTACACAGGCAGGAAGGGGTAACGAGTCGATGAATTAAGTCTAAGCTAGTATTTATACTTGACTGAAGTCAATGAGTTTGAATCAGACCCTTCAGTCTGATATAAATGCCAGTGAAACCACTAAATGTCAGACTCCTCTGCTGGACTTTGATTTGTGATCTGGTCATTTCTCATGATAACAAAATATGAACAGCATGATCCAATATTGTTTGAATAAGAGTTGCATTTTTTTTTGTGGCAAATGCCAATTTTCTTGAGTTCAGCTGTCTGGTGTTTTGCTCAATGTGCAAACTGTAGCACTCCTCTGATAGCTACAGGTAACTAGAAAAGAAAATATGGTGGAAAATGTTACAGACAAGTAATCTGAATAAAAGGAGGGCACATGAATGCGTATCACTTATCTAAGACCTTTAATGGGAGGCCAGTGTTCATGCTGGTTTGACTAAGTTTAAGGTGAGAAAGTGTCTTTCATCTCTACCAATCCTGTACTGAGTGTTTAATTGATGGATTAGTGATGCCAGTATCTGTTATCTGCTGGAGGTGATACTTCAGGAAAATAAAATGAATCCGTGCTCCCAACCTGGCACCATTTGAGGCTCAGGTGCACCCAGACTAGAGTTGCGAGGTTGGTGAACAGATCACTGTTCTGCTTTAGCGATACTTGGCATATTAGCACTTTTTCCGCTTTGCACATGAATTTTAATAAGGTTATCAGCTCTCACTTTGGGGGGATTTTGGGTGTTGATGGAAATTGTTCGTATTGGTTGTGGAGAGTGGAGGTGCTGGTCTTGGTGGGTGCAGGCAGGCAGGATATTCCTGACACAACCATGCCAGCTCTCTGAGGAATGCACATTTGTTCATGGAGGACATGGACACGGAGACGTAGCATTTCTCCTGCCATTGTTCTGGAAAGCAATTTTGCTTTAGTTTTTCCAAGGCAAGACTTACTGCTCAGCTTCTGAGTCATTTCCCATTGAGGCAGCCTTTCTTTTCAGAGAAGCTGTAACTTATGAGCTTCTTCTGTGGGTGATATAGAGAATCACAGCTAAGCTATCTTCTTAAGTTACATAGGAAAACAGAGTTCAGCCAGTTTTGTGATGCATTTCTGTTTTTTTCCACATCCCATGAGATTTATGTCAAAGGAGTTCTTTGGTGAAATCTGCTGCTTTACAAGCTTTATGCCACTCAACAGGTCGGGCTAGATAAGTGTAATATCTCCTGATACTGTGTCTTCTGCCCTTAATCTTTACAGTCTTGTTTTTTATGATCTCTGACATTTTTATATGGTAAATCCATTTCTGCAAATTAATACGCTTTTTAATACGGTAAAGGTGCAGATTTCTGCTGTCAGATATGATGTCACTAACAACTGGATGCCTTTTACATCTCATTTAAACTAACCTATATGAGTATTCAGTTCCACAGCCACGTAAGACTTAAGAGCTGCCTCAATAATATCCTTTAATTCTTTCTTATGATCAAGCTCATACTACTGACGTAGTACAGATGTCGGCTAATTTGCAATATTGTCTGAAGGAAAGATAAGTCACTGAACATGATCTGCGGGCATTCATGAGTGTATACGCACTAATTTTTTTGTTTTCTCTATCACATTTGTGTAGATGACTTAAAAATAAAAAAATAAGGACATGTATTTTGCTTGCTGTAAATGTAAATATAAATCCTCATCAGCAACTGTGTAATCTGGCAATGATCTCTCTTAAATTGAAACAAATAATACACTTTCTGAACAGAGTGGAGGATTGATGGTGTCATCCTTGCAGGCAGTTTGTGTAAAGAGTCTTATATTGGCTATGCAACACAATGTTGAAATAACACCAGAAGGGAGCGAAAGATAAAAGAGCTGTTAAACCTACATGTACGTACTTGCAAATCAGCCACCCAACGCTGCAAGCCTTGCGCCATGAGTGAGCAGCGTGCCTGCTCCCCGAGACACGGTGGCTTGCAGACAGGCTGAGTGTGTGCTATTTTCTCCCTTGCTTGGGCAGTTAGCAAAGCCTTGGTAGTTTCCAGAGACAACTCCATTAAGATGGTATATAGGTCAGTTATGTCGTTAATGTAATGCTTATTTATACAAAACATCCTGAATGGCCTTCTCAGCTAGCAGTAACAAACACAGGCTAAAGGAAGCAGCCTCTCTGTGCAGCTGCTGCTCCAGTATATCAGTTCCTAGACAGTCCCTCTTCCTGCCATGGCCACACTTGCAAGTACATGTGGTTTTCTCTTATCTCCAGCGCATGCAAATTGCAGCCACCAGCCATGCCCCCTGCATTTGTAGTAGGGGAAATGCATCGGTCTCTGCAATTTAACTCTGATCTGCTCTGTGACTTGGTGGTTCAGAGAGGAGACTAGTCCCAGGCTGTTTTCCTGATGAAAGAATTTAATCATGCCTCTGTGTCTGCAAGAGTAATTGGTGCAGGCTTTGGCTTGAGGAAGATCTGTGGTTGACTTGGGATCCAACCCTCGCCTGCTACATCTATTAACATGTCTCAGCACAATATAAATCACTCTGTTTTGTTTAAAATCTTGCTTATGGTTGAAAAACAAATGATATAGCATAAAATGCACATGTGGCTTGGTCCCCTGATGATCCTTCAAGTAAATTAATCTGAAGAATAATGAAAAATACTTGAAAAAAATGTACATCCCAAAGCACATTTTAATGAGTCTTTTTTAAGTACAGAAAACAAATAAAACTCCACCCTCTCCTCTTTTAACAAGAAAAGCAACATCAAAGATGAGGAGAAATTGTCAATGTAATTAGAAGCAGTGGCATTACGGAAAGCAGTGACATTCTTCTCGTAGAGGAGCTCTGTGGATTTCTATTTTGCAGTAGGGTCCCCCGTTGAGGGTGTTTGTGTCTGTGTAGAAGCACTCTTGCTCTCCCTGGAGTCATTCATACATTTAAAACTGCTGAGTCCATGCAATAAGTTTAGGAAGAGAAGTCCTGGTATTCGCAGTAAGGATTAATCCTTTTATTACGTGAAGAGCCCCACCGTACCTGACCTGAAATCTCTGCCAGGCACGTGTCCTCCATAGCCAGCAAGTGGAGATGAGCTGTTATTTGGGGCAGGAGCAGAGCACGCTGTAAATGAAATCAAAGTGAATGTAGCAAAGTACAGAGCTCCTGAGTATCAAAATTTGGGTTAGTGTGTGTCTCAATGTTAGATTTTTATTGGATTGGAAATTTTTGGTGTGCTCTGGTGCTACACTAGGGGACTTCTGGGTTATGAGCATGCTTTTTGGGGGTGAAGTCTGAACTAGCAGATCACCAGTATTACGAAACTGGAATACGTGACTTTTCAGAATTGCTTTTCGTGGGCTGTCTCTGGCCCTGCTGTGACCAGGAGGGATCACACTGGGTGCCTCGCGTGGAGCTGGGCTCAGCGCCGGGGCTCTGGAGCAGTGGAGCCAGTGCTGGCTACCTCCTCTGCATGCCCTAAACCCTCTTTTACTGAGGAGTGACAGTAAGGAAGGGGATTTGGCATCCACTGGGCTAGAACAAACTTTAGGAGAACACTTGCAAAGCTCTTTTAGGTTGCTTTAATCTATATAGGACTGTGGCAATGCGTAATCAAGGGCGGGGCAGAAGGATCAAGCGATTCCTTCTCCTCCCAAGTGCTGTCCAGAGCTGAGCTGGAGGAGAGGTGAGGGCTGGTCCCCGCAGAGGACTTGGGCCAGATCTGAATCGAGAGGAATCCCGCAGCAGTGCCAAGGGAACCGGTGTTAATGTCAGAATGCACTGCCTGAGTGATGTGCATCAGTCCCTGGGGTTACACCCAGCTATCCACAACGACCGCGCTCCGATTACGTTGTGTTACTGTCTGCGGGCTTTTGGTACTGAGTGGTGTCCTATGAGTGCTCTGTGCCAGTCCCAAAGGCCTTGGCAAGTTTGTTTATCCTGAGATGACCAGACTGTGGGTAGGAAATTCACCCAAGATGCTGTGAAAAACCTTTGGTGAACTGGATAAACTGTACCTCAGTACTGAACCTAAAGCACTACTGCCCATCATATGCATTGGTTTATGGTGGAAGTAATCCTCCTGCAGTCAGTGGGATTATTTGTGGAGTTAGCTGCTGTTCAGAATAAATAAGTTATGAAATCTGCCCGATGCTATCAAAGAGGATATTTCAAAGTCATATTTATAGCTTCACAAGTATTATCTGAATAACTGTGTTGGTTGGTCGGCGTTCCCCCACCGCACGAGCCTCTGCCACTGCAGGGATAAACACAAAGCAGACAAAGAGCCAAGCAGAAAATTTGCAGGTAAATGAAGATTCATTAATAGAAGTGATTTTTTTTTCAATAGGCCTTTTTATATGTTGGAAATGTGCTACTAATGCTGTGATTGAAACGTCTCCCAGGAAAAAATAAAAGCTGACTTTAATGGGACCAAAATTATGTGGTCAAACCTGTGTTTGTTCTCATGTTTCTGCAGTGCCCAGCAGCAGGATTTCACTTATTTCAGTGGTGTTTGCACTGCCCTCCGCATTCTCATGTGGAGAGCTCTTAGCTCCAGCACAAGTGCCAACAAGTGGGTAGGTCACTCTACCCAGAGCAAGTAAATCAGATGTTAGTGTTATTTCTTGGATGTTTTCCCTAGAAGAAGCATAATTAATCAGTCCCAGCTGAATGACCGAAAGACAGTTTTTTCCAGGCTAAATAACTGAAATGGTTTCTGTGGGACAAGCCTCCCAAAGTAAAATATTCGGAAACCCAGTGACTTTAAGTGAGAACGTCACACCAAACGTGGTAATATTTCTACCCTCAGTCCCAAATCTGTCTGCAAAATACAGATGTATGTACTCCATCCATCAGTTGACAGCTCCTTGCTCATGGAAACGGTGATGGTTTGACACCAGACCACTTAAATTTCCTTAGTGGCCAGGCTGGAAACCTCTAGCATTTCTCATCACTCTCCCTCTCTCTTCTTCACTTTCTTCACTCTTGCTTTCAGTTAGACTGTTATTAAATCTCACTTCAGAGTATTAAAAGTTTACCAAACTGGACATCACATGAAATAGAATATGCACTGATGCTTGCTAAATGTGATGTGCATTTGGGGAAACAACAAGAGAGAGTGGAGTTGCACACAGGAGTAGCTGTAATCCCAGAATAATGCCAGTGGGAAGGTTGGAGGTCCCAGTCCAGCCTCCTGCTCCCAGCAGGGCTCTGGACCAGGCCAGGTTGTGCAGAGCTTTCTCCAACCGTGAAAACCTCTGAGGACAGAGCCTGCACCATGGCTCCAAGCAGCCTCTTCCACTGCTTGGCTGGCCTTGCGGGGAAAAGGTTTCTCTTCTAGGCTATATATATGCACATATACATACATACAGTGTTTCTATAGTGTAATCCTACAGCTTGTCCCTTCAAGATTGTGAGAGTTGATGGAAGAGTTATTTTTTAGACTTAGGTGGGCTTTACATCAAGCCTGTAGGCGTTAGACTGTCTCTGTATTACGTACGACAGTCTGCCAACATGCAGAGGACAAATGGGATTGCAAGGCCACCAGACCACCCCGAGACAGCTGAAAGAAAAGGAAGAGTTGGCAACTAAACTGCTTACTGGCAAAGGGCTAAACTATAGTGGAGAACTGAATGGTTGTGGGAAAAATAAAAGTTAACGGAAAGTAATTTGGCAACATAATCTGGAGGTTGGCAGAAATCCAAGTGGATAATAATTTGATTTCAGCTGCTTTTGTGTACTTAGTCATTCAGATACCCTGCAGAAAGTCACACCAAGCTCAGCTGGCTAAAGATAGAACTGGCTGCTCATGTCTTGAGTTGGTCAGTCCAAGGTGTACGAAGGACCACTGCTTCAAGCAGATCATAAAGGGGAAAAATTAAGGTTTGATGGAATTTATGCTGATATCAAGATAAGATCTTGCTTTGCAGGGACATTTGATTTCCTATTATCTTGTTGTACCAACTTTCAGCTTATACAGTCTAAGTATGTGTCTCCTCCCCCTCATCTCTGTATTCCTAGCACAATTTGTTAGAGCCACTGTGACAGTTAGACAGGCATCATATCTCTCCCAGTGAGTGGTATCCCTATTAAGATAATGAGAAGAGTCTGACCTCACACTCAACATTTCTACACATAACACAAACTTAATGAAACTACAAGCTATTTCTGTGCCTTCTGAGTACGCTAAGTTCCCTCTGTGTAATTAAATTACTAGGGTGCAATTGTTTTGCCCTTTCTTCAAGTTCTTGTCAGCATCCATGTTCAAAAGCTTGTTGCTTTGCCACATGGCTGTGCCGCCACAGTACCTTTCAATGTTTACTTTCTAGGGAGATTTCCTGATCCAGGGTGAGCTGCTCTGCAGGTGCTGGGGATGTCCTGTTGTGCCAAGGATGTGCATGTCCTGAGTGAGGACTGCTCGGCTACACCTCGCTGTTTCATTCATCCGTTGTGGCATGCTGAGGTGCTGCTCTTACCTGTAGAGAAACACAGAGGGGGACACTACTAGTGAAGAAAAATACCATGATTACATATGAATTAACTTGTGTCTGTAAAAGTATTCTTCAAGTACTGCTGCAGCTTAGGCTTCTCCCAGGTCATTTCAAGGGTTTCTTTGTGATGTGTGGGCAGTTCACGGCTGGATTTATTTTTCATTATGTAATTGTTTATTCTAGTGAGTACTGTATATAGGGACCCTGAAGACTTCAGTTGAGAAGAAGAAAAAAAAAAAAGTCTTCAAATGTGACTTAAATGAGCCATCAGCTGTTTTTGGTATATGTTGCTGTAGCCACCCAGGAAGAAACTCTGGACATAAGGCTAAGAAAGTTGTTGGTGTTCCTAATTGTTTATTAAATATCTTATGGTCTTCTCTGTCTGTTTCATGTCTGTCCAATCTAATGTCATTAGTAAGATGAGAGGGCAGGGAATTCCAAGAAATAGTCTCTTTTCTCCTAATGCATCTCTTCATGCTCTGTGCCTCACTCACATTTCTGATTTCCTTGGCATCAAATTACCCTTCAAAATGGTGAGTGATATTCTGTGGTGGGGGAAATGTGGCTGTTGATAGCTGAAGATGGTGTCAGGAGTGAAATATTAACCCCATTGTAATGTATTATCTAATTAGAGTAACTTTCTGCAAACTTTAACTGCCTCAAATGCAACTGCTTTCAAATAAGCCCCAAATCAGTGTTTATCTCAGCAGTAAACTTATTTAATATAAATATATACCACAGTCTTTTGAAGTTAGTATGTGTGACTCACCCTTCCATCTATTTGGGTTATGGAGCATAAGCCTTTGCATTTCTTAGCTATAACTGTGCTTTGTCATCCATGCTATCAGATTTGAAGACTGGAATATGCTTTTATGCAAGTATTTAATTTTTGAGGGGAAAGTTTGCAGCTTTCAGCAACTAATTGCTCCATTTGGTTTAAATTAATAACAGGAAGATCTACTGTTACAACAGCAGCAGTGGAAATAAATTACTTGCACCACTTCCAAAGCCCAGTGCTTTTCCTGACAAGCCCAAGATAATGCCTGTGAAGCTCTGAAAAGTGCAGTCTTTTATTCTCAAGGAATCCAACTTCTGAAGCAAGGAAGAGGGAAAGTGGCATTGCCTTTCTTATGGGTCTAAAGATTAAACCTTTAAGACCTGAAGCAGCCCTTCTAAGATGCAGGACAGTGAAAAAGCTCCCAGTAAGTAGCTTAGCCTTTAATACTAGATGGAAAGATGATAACAGTAACCAGTGATCAAAGCTGCTACTGTTCTTTCAGGGCTGTATTTACCAATCTCCCCTTAGGCCTGTCATGGAATTTCCCATGTACATTATGTTTCTTTGGAATTAAAATGTGTACCCCACTTTTTGTAGATATGAGTCCTTAATTGATGCCCTTACACCCAGCAAGTGAACTTGGAATTCTGTGAAGACATTTTCTTTGACCTGAAAAATGAATGTCTTTTTTCCTGACACGCAATGCTGTTACAACAGCAGTCTAGTGGTTTTCCTACAGCAATAAGGAATGAAAAGGAGTGCGCCCAACAGTCAGCTGACTTGTAGCCAGTGCAAAAAATACAGCTGTTACTGTAGTCTTCCCAAATCATTAATATTTGTTGAGGACATATAGGAGAGTGTAATTTGTGGTAAGCACCTTATTTTCCCAGTTTGTAGTGAATATGTGAATATAAACTTAAAAAAAAAAAAAAGCAACAGGTTGAGCAGGGCTTCATGCTGATGGAGGCTTTCTGCTGACTCAGTATTTATATGAGCTCTTTCGGTGGTAAGGAAAGGCAGGGGAGCCTGCGAGAGAGGTGAAAGACAAGTAATTTGGTTGTTGGCATTTGTCAGTCTCAGACTGTAAAACTTTGCAAAGCCACATATGTTGCAGATCTGTAACCTGCTAGCCTAAGTCATAAAACCTGGAACAGTGCTAAAATGGTCTGTCATGCATCGTATGATGATGTAGATCCTAACTTCTTGCAAAAGATATCGTTATTCTATAGTGATTAGCAAAAAAGACATGCTGTGGAAAAAATGTTCTATGGTTATATCAAAAAAAACCCCTGTGAAGTCTAATGTAAATGATCTATGTGAGATCAGTAGGAAAAAAAAAGATAGTTAAATCAAAGCCCATTTTATTGGGCTGCTTTCTTTGAAGATTTCCCTTAACCAAACCTAATTTTAATTTTCATATTTCCAGTGTTGTAGAAAAATCTCATTCTTCTTATGATTGAGGGCAATAGAAAGCAAGAAACTTAGAGGAGCACTTTAAAGAGTATGGAAAAATAAGGAACGAGGCTCTCCACATAATCCTGGAACCAGTGCACAGGACACCAAGTAACAGTGCAGGTGTCCTCCTTGTATATGGTGCTTGCCTTATTCTAGGTACGGTACTTACAGAAGTTGGCTTCAGTGTTGCCTCTCCTCCTTGGGCTCACTTCTGAGGTTGCACTAGTTCTGCAGTAATTCTGAATTTGCAGTCTTTTTTTTTTAAAAAAAAAAAAAAGGTAAAGGCTAAATGTGAAATAAAAGTAGTAATGTAAAATTTATAATTGTCAATACTTAATGTAGGTTTTTATAGCCTATCGACTAAGTTCAAGGACAATGAAGAGTTCTCAGCTGAAACACATTTTAGGTCAAGGGCTGCAAATGAACAAAGCTAAACCATTCTCCCTGTCTTAACCCAGGGCTGTTAAGTCAGCAGTGCCACCTGCGCAGGCGAGCAAGTTCAGACGTGTTGTGGATGTTCCGTCAGCATTGGTCTTTGAGCTGTCAGACTCCAAGATCGTGACTCACATTTTTACATTTACAGTATCTTTTTGTTCAGACCTTGGTACATTGCAAATAAGATTAAGGTCTTGGCAGCCCATATGCTTCTGAACCGTATACAGTATATACATATTGTCAGTTCATCCTTCGTTACTGGTCCCTGTCAGCTGGGTTTCAGTTGCATACAATTGCTGATCAGTCAAGTTACTGCTTAGTGACTCTGTTACTTGGAGTTTTGTATGAGCAGGGTTTTTTTGTTCTGTACCAGAGAAAAAGTCATTAAGAATTTTTTAAGTGGGAACCAGTAGCTAACACTTCTGAGAGTTAGTTACAAATCTCCTCATTTCATTTAGGGTGTCGTTATTATGTTGGATATATGTTGCCTTAAAACTTTGCAGACAGCAATAGAAATATGCTCTCTTTGCTGGAAATAAAGCTGTGGCAGGCTTTCAAGTGCATGTTTGTAGTGCTGGTCCTGCAGCCAGAGGGCTGGCAGGGCTCTCCTCTGGCTGGAGGTGGCAGTGCTATGGGCTGGTTCAGCACAAGCACCCTTAAACCAGGTAGATGCTCACTGCAATGTCTGTGAGGGGAAGTGGACAAGCCAAATATTTTTGCAAATACTTTAAGAAGTAGAGAAAAAAAAATTATACTTGAAAATCAGGGGAAGGTCAGGTGAAGCAAAAGACAAAGCAAAAGATGCACCTCTTAAAGGAAAAGTTTGTAAGTAAAGATGTTTCTGGTCCAGAAATCAAAAAATGAGTCTATTCTTCCTTCTAGCTAAGAAGCTGCATGAGAGTTGATGAACATCAAAAATCATTGTATTCTTCCTGGCTTCTCTGCTTCTTGAAATGTTGATGAATTGGAGATTATTTTTTGGCCGTCCTGAATTTCTTGCACTGTAGACATCCATACTGATGACAAACTCACATAATTTCTTCCCAGTTGTCAAGTGCTTGAGACAACAGTTGTAGATTCATCCGATACTTCATTCGTTGAAATCTGGAAGTCCGGAAAGTTGCACAGCCATCCATCATGTAGGAGGTTGAATGGTCACTTCCCACTCGTACTCTGTGGATCAGATTTTCATTCCATCTGCTGTCAAATACCCTCCATGCATGTGTAGATTCTCTGCATTTTGCCAGCCTGGCTGGCAGCTTGACCAAGCTGGCTGCATTGAAGTTCCTTGCTCTTAACCTCCTGCTTGATTTAAGAAAAATAATTGTCATTTTGAAATTAACAAAGTAAAACACAGATAACTGTGTATTTTAATATGCTGAAGGTTTATGCCTGTCTCTGTTAAGAGTTAATGATGCATGTTTTAGGTAATTCAAATGCAATAAGGTTTTCATACTCCATGGAAGAAAGTGGCTATGAAGTGATGCAGTTTTTGTTATTTTTGTCACCTCTGCGAAGCCAAGCTGCTTCAGCTTTGGATGGAGTATTTAAATGCCAACAGTTGTAGTTTTAGTGACTTCACATTTCAATCAATAGCAAACCATTATAGCATGAAAGTATTTTAGACTCCAAGTTTTTGCTGTTATCTTTCATATGATCACAGTAGTCATTCAAGGTGCCTTGGCTGCTCTGAAGAACAGATGTATTTACTGGAGTGTCTCCTGCTAAATCTCAGCTCCAAGTAGTTATCTTCTGCAGAACTTTCCTTCTGAATCATGTATTTTCCTACATGCATGTGTAAAGTGGGTGTAGTAGGTTATCTCTTGGACTTCAGTATGGAGTAGCTATATTTTTCTTTAATTTGTGGGGAAATGATCTTTACATATGAATTTCCTTACATCTTGCATTGTAGTTATTTTATGTTGGCAAAGCACTTTGAGATCCCTCTGAGAAGACTATTAGATCTAAAATGCGTTATTGCTCACTTTTATAAATTACAGAAATATAAAGTGCTACTTTGGCAGAAAGAACACTTTGAAATATTAGATGTATTGAAAAATGTTGCGAGTCCTACTAGTAAGTCAATTCTGGCAATGAAGTCAGTAGGCCAAATATCTGCTTGCATTATCATTACTGCAGGCTGAGTGTTAAATAGATCTGCATTGCCTATAAAAGCTGTCTCCTGGTGGCTAAGATTAACTGTAGCTCCTCTTCTGTCTAGAATTATGAACAGCTCTTTTAAAAAAGGTTTTGCTGTTGTTAATACTATGAATCAAACTGATCCAAACATGGGCATTCATAATGTGTTCATCTGCTCTTGGTAAGCTCTGTTCATTTTCCAAACGCCTGGAAGTTTAGCATCTTGGAGAAGCTACTGCAGAACAGGAGAGTTTCACCTGAGTAGAGGTGTTCCAGTGAGAGGAACTCCATCCTGCATTAGTCACTTTTTTTGTTCTTCCTCTTTTTTTTCTGGATTTTGCCTACTTCATCTGTCTCAAATCAACCTCATTAACTAAATCTTGTTCTTCAAAAGGAGAATGATTGTCCTCACCTATGTTTATAATGGGTACCACTGACTTGTGGTGAGGTGGTTTTGCATGCTGGAACCTCTATCACATGGAGCAATTTCAGAATCTTTTTTCAGCTGTAATGTTGTCAGGTAGTCTTTGTGAGAAGGATTTTAAAGTCATTTTTATTTCAGTCAGGAACTTTCTAATTATTTTCATAATGCTGTTATATGTAAGAGTCGCAACATCAAACATGCAAAATACTCCTTTTATTACTGAGTTCTTAGAATTTCAGATTAGATGGAATTTAAAACATCCTGTTTTGAAAATGTAATTTTGGGAAATAAACTTATTGATTTAGAACGATGTTAAAAAAAATTATTTCTCTTTCCAGAACGGCTTGCTTACACTATTGGAGACAGTGCACTCTAATTGTCTCCTACATTGTACGTGGTGGAGTATCTTTTATTTTGCCATGACATCAAAGATTAGAAAGTAAAGAGTGTGGCATAGAGTTGACTGGCTTTTCTTCTTTCCTATAAGTTGGTTAGAAGCCATTAAAATATTAAGGCATGTTAGTAATGTAGTCATTACTAATTATTAAAGAATTTGGGAGGACTGGCTGATTTCCTAACTAATGGCAAGGACTAACAGCTGGGCTGGTTCTTGCCATTGCTGTCAGGCAATTGTGTCCACTACAGCCAGAGTGTGTATGGGAGAATGAAGATTGCAGGACATGAGCGTTGATTCTCCAGGAAAGCTGACAGTAGCTGTTGTGTAATATGTCCTGATCTCCGGCATGTCAAAAGTCCATGTGTCACTTCCATTTATTTTCAGCGCTTGTTGTCTCTGCACAGAATTAATATGCACATAGTGCTCTAGATTTCATGGAGTATTTCTCCCCACTCCTTTGAACTCTTTAATGAAAGCGTTTGCTAGTTCAGCTATATGTTGTGTCGGGTTTTTGAAATCTGTTGTTTGTTTCTTTCAAACTGTCAGAGACAGCCCTGCAGTATGTGGGGAGGCTTGTGAGCAAGGTGTTCGGGGGAAGAACAGTGGTCTGGATCAGCAGCTGTGTTTTATGCAGGGTTACTGATGACTGGGCAGCTTCTCAGCAGCTTTTGCTTCGGCCACAGCGGTATCTTGGGGCCAGGCACCTCCTCGCACCTGCACTAGTGCCATCAGTGGCTTTCATGTCAGCTGCTCCAGCCTTCCAGCTGGGCTGGTGTCTGGTATTTTTCATAGACTTCGTCTTGCAGTGAACTCCTCATCTTCATGAGCTGTCTATGCTTCCAGCCTATAAGGAGCTCACTTCTCAAGAAGTCCAAACTCAGCTCTCGCAGAGCAGCCAGGAGCCAGTGCTGGGCAGCCTGAGTGTGGGCTGCCTGTCTGCCCACCGTCCCATGGGCTGTTTTGGCTGAGCTCTGCATCCCTGCCAGCTCGGGAGGAAGGAGCCCAGGGTACCGTCAGACCTGGTTTCCTGAAACATCAGCCATGGCCACTCTGGGCCCATCATCCTCTCCTGGAGAGTTTTGTGCTAGTGTTTACAAAAGGTTTCAGTCTGTGAAAGCATATGAATGACCAGAACAACAAAGCTTAATGTGTGTGTTCAGGCATGTACTTTCATTTGTAAGCTATTTACACATTTCTTAATTTCTTTTTCCCCATTGCTCCTCCACTCTCAGCCTTGGGTTAAGAAGCCCGCAACCAGAGGGCTGCATGAGGCAGGGTATGCAGTTGCACATCAGAAGATGGGTCTGCACAAGCCTTCTGTAGCAGGCTCATCCTTCAACATGTGTGAGGTTGGGATGTGAAAAAATCTTACTGTAGGGCTTGCTGTGTGAGCAGAAGAAACAGGAACAGACAGGGATAGAGGAGGACTTGTCTAGCTTGTTCTTAGCCTTCAGGACTTTAATATACACCCTAGAAGGCAGTGGGATTTTTGTTTATTGACTTCAGTGGGAATAGACCAGGTTTTCACATATATTTGATTTAGTAATGTCTTTTCCGAAGACAGGTAGGAGCCTTCCACCTTGAAACACAGCTTTTTTTGGCTGTCAAGACTTGCAGCACCTCCCTGTACTTAAATGATGCTGAAAGAATAAAATGAAATTTATTGCGTATTTAATTGGAACTTCTCTGTTCTTGTCCATCTGATAATAAATTGGTCTTTAGCATAAGAAAAAAATAACAGTAAAAAAAGATTCTCTTGCAGAACCCAGTTATTGCTAATGGTAATTACAGGCTGTATATTCAGCTAATAGGAGTATGAACTGTGTTTTTGAATGCATAGCTTGGTAAGGGTTTTGCATGCTCAGGAAAAGAGCACTGAGTTAATTTCTGGACCTCAGGGGCTACCAGGGCTTTGCAGCACTAGAAGATCAGCACAGTCAGTGCCTGTAGGTATTGGCAGTGCATGTCAACATTCCGCATGGACACTGTGAGGATGGGGGACATTCAGGCCGTTGGAAGGAATGGCCACCACATTCACAGCCAGTGGGTGGTGAAGAGCAAGAGTAGCTCTGTCGGGCTTATAAAACACTTAAAACCTGTAATAAGCCCAAACAGAATTACAGTATCAGCAGTCCAGTGTACAGAAACTGCGCCATTATCCCTGAATGCTTTGTGTGTCTCGGAGAAGCTGTCTGTTGCCTCCCTTGGTAGAGCCGGTCATGGCTGCTGAGTCAGCCCTGCATGTAGGGGTCTTTGCTAGGGCCTTGGTCCTGTATGTTTTGCAGCAGATGCAGCAGCAGGAATCTAGGCTGAAGACACCTGGAAAGTAATAATATGAGCCTTAAGTACAGTCAGCTGTTGTTTACAAAGAACTCAATGCCAGTGGTTTGAATATTTGAGCAAGATCTTGAATAAAAATTGTGGTGATGCTAATGTGAATTATAAATCCCTTTGTATGCCAATGTCAAGATGTTGTCTTGTTTGTTTGAAATGACCTGATTTTTCCAGATAGCCCTTTATTGCTTTCCATACTGGGTTACAGAAAGGTACCCCAGTATGTTTGGAGAGACTAGATTTTCCTACCAGTGCCTGGACAATGACCTGTCTGTTGCCTATCTCAGCAGTGGACATGTTGACAACAAAGGCTATAAGTGAAGTAAAACTATAGGGACTGCCTAGGATCTAATACATCATGTAATTTGTTTGTTCTTTGGGAATATGAACATGCAGCTTGTTCTTGCTGGTCTATACACAAATGTGAAGGGGAAAGTAGTTGGTGTTCAGTGTTGCTTCTGAGTTCAAATTGCTGTCCTCTCTTCTCTCTCAAGAATGACCATCTTTCACTTGAGTTTGGTGTTGGTCCAGATTCAGTGTCCCTGAATTTGTTTGTTGAAATTGCGTTGTTGAATGAGCCCTTGATGTCACTTTGTCCTTTTCAGACGGATGATAAGCCTCTTTATTACCGATACTCCAACACAATAGCCCACGCTCTGCAGGAAGAAGAAAAAAAGTAGTCCCCTAGGAACTTTTTACTTATTAAAAAACAATTGCAGGGAAAGAGAACCACTGAAAACAGTAATCGTTCATTGCCTTGACAGAGCTCTCCTTGTTTGGGAGCTGCAGTACATCCTTACACTACGGGCATTGTCATCTGCAAGAATAATGTAGCTTTTCTAAGCCCCAGAAAAAGAAACAATTACTGCAGAATACATATTATACACATGTTTAAGCAGCCCAGAAGGCATTCCTTGGTAAAATAAACAAAAGATGAAATTCTGCAGTAATGTTTTGCCTTTAGAAGCAAAGTCAGATGGCCCTCTGCTTGCCACAGCCTCCAGGGCAGGACTAAGGCAGAGCTGGCAGCAGCCTCCTTGTCAGTTCAGAGCTGCACGACTCCAGTGGGATGTACGTGTGTCTGCGTGTCTGCAGGCGGAGGGCTCTGTGGAGATACGCTAGATGGGGTTGCCCCAAACCTGGTGCCTCGTGCTTCTGAAGAGCCAACTCTGGCTTTCTGTCTGGGCTTCAAATCTTTTCCAATTTCTTTTTGCTTCTCTTCAATTTCAAGGAGCTGGGGCTTGGTTTCCAGGCTAGGTCGGTTTGGTGACAAAGTTCGTAGAGTAGCCCTTAGAAGGCTATGCTAGACAAACTGAAAGTGTTGCATGGGGCAGGCACTAGCTAGATGTGTGCTGCTGCCAGAGACCTGGTGTCCTAGCAGTTGCAGCCTAAACTTCTATTTCAAGGAAGAAATGCTCTACACTCTGCTATGACCCTAGTTCAAATCCAGAAGTGACTTAAGGCTGAGGGAACAATAAGTTGCTGTTACTGTGCAGGCAGATGACCATTCTGCTCTCCCATCACAGAAGTAAAAACACTTGGACAAAAAAAGCCACCACCACCCCACCTCTGCCCTCACAAGCTGCCATTGGTTTTATCGCTGATTTGTGTTCAAACACAGATTACTTAAAACACAAACATAGATGAGGTCAGGTTTTTTTTTTCTGCCTGTTTCTGTTGGACTTTTTAACCAAGAAGGAGACGAAAGCATGGGGGGAAGTTGGGGGGCTAACACATGCATTCTGCCTGTGCAATTTATTTTAAAACCCCTCTTTTTTCCCCCAAAGAAATTTTCTACATGTTATTGAATGCAAGGTGAGCATATATTTAAAATAATAACAGGAATGATTTTAGCTCTTAATTAAATTTAATTAAATGTATGAAAGCTGCCTTATTTTGGAACATAATTTAGTGGTAATTGTATCATATGGGCAGAGCACTGATCATTTCCTCTTGATCTTCTCAGCTGCAGCACTCCAGCAGAAAGCTAATGCACTTAAGGGATTACACAGCAAAAGTTTTCTGCGTGTGACCGCAACACTTCCAGTGGAGCCAGACAATCTCTCCCGCATTGTTCCAACCGTGTTATTGTTACTCTGAAAGGATCCTCAAACTCCATTTCTACATAATTGTTTACAACTCGTGGCTGTTTACCCAGATACAAGCTCCTATTTTGTCTGCTAAAATTGCAGTGCACAATGATTGCTTGGAATCACGCTGCTGGCACTAATGGAAGGAATGGTCTCCCTGTCAGGTGCTGCGTGCCGTGGCGCAGGCTGGTCATGCACCATGGGCGACAGCATCCTCTGGTTGGCTCAAAGAGGGCAGAGCTGCTGCTGGTTTTATTTAATCCTGCATGCCCAGGATGGGCATTCAACCCAATGGCATTAGGGCACTCCCACGGTTGCAATGTCAGGCTGCCTCAGAGGTGCGAGCTTCGCTCTGAATCCTTCATGTGCAGTGCTCAAAAGTAACAGTAAAACTTGCAGGAGTTGTGTCCTGCATCCAACAGCATCAAAACGCATGCTTATTTTGAGTTGTGTGCTTGTGGTAAGCTGTATTTATCTTCTCTTGCTACTGGTCAGTCTGTCCTCAGCGATGGAAAGGGCATCCTTGCCACTGCATGGAAATCGTGTGCTCGTGTGGTATTGCACGTATATAAGCAAGCTAAAGTTTGAAACTTGGCCAAATGAGATTTGAGGCACTTTTAAAATATTTTTATAGATAAATGTAAATGTTTTGTTTTTTCCTGTTGCCTTCCACTATCACATGGACTGTAAGTCTGTTCTCATCAGTAGAGAGTAGTAACTTCGTGTTGTACTGACAACAAAATTGTAAACCTTCTTCTATTACTGGGAAAGAGAGATTTTCCAGGCTTAGCTGGTAGCTTCATGTCATCTTTTCTGGAATTTTGATCCTTTCTAGTCACAAACCAAGGAAAAGTGATTGTGATCAAGTCAGGGGTTTAGTTCAGTTTATCTTCATGTGAATTACTTCATGCAAATACCTCTTCTGAAGCAGCTAATCAGCAATAACCCAAAGTGGTTAAACTATTTCGTGATTATTTTTACGGAATAAACTATGTCAAGAACTGGAAAGTGCTTTACTTTCCTTCTGTGGCTAATTCCAAATCCTTTCAGTTGGTTAATTCTGGTGTGAGCCTGGATCTGAGCTCTTTTTATCTTTCTGCTGAAATTGTCACATATGATTACATGATTATTGCATTGCGCATGGTTGCTCACTATGCTGCAACGTCCCTGGTGGGAAATGCTGTGGGGGATCAGGCATCCCTGAGAGGTTCAACAGGTTTCAAAGGGCAAGGTTCCTGCAAGGGGCTGGTGGTTTTGTTCCTGATTCCTCTGAATTTTCAGTGTTCTTGCCCATCACGAGATACTATTGGCTGTTAAGGCTGGAGGTGAAGGTGCTGTCAGGAGGTCCGTGTGGAGCAGCCGCAGGGGGCTGTTTGCTCCGGTGCATGGTGGTGGGCACATCCTGCGCAGCTCGGGGTGCCCCAGGTGATGCTGCCTGCGGGGGAGCCGGATCCTCCAGGGCCAGCATGGAGGCCAGCGCCAGCTACCAGCTGCCAGGATGTGGCCGGCAGATCGAGTCTTATCTGTAGCCAGGGAGCTGGGAGTGCTGGGTAGGGGACAAGGGCTTGGTGGCCTTGTTGGCGTGTCGTCTGGGAGCAGGTTTCTAAATGAGCCTGTTGCTGACATCTGATAAAGGTCAATTTCTGACTTTATCTTGCCCTTCTCCCCCATCTGAGGAATAGGGGGAAGAAAAAATATCAGAACAGGCTGGGCTTCATCTAATTGAACACCATTCGCTCTTACAACCTCAGGAGTTGACTCCAGAGTTTTAGCAGCATTAAACATTCAAAACCAACGAGTTATAGTAGGTAAAGGGCTGTATACTGTGATTGCTCTATCAAAGGCAATCGTCTTCAGCTTGAAAAATTTACACCAATCTTGCTCTACGATTCATCAATTCAAATCAATTTTCAAAGGAACATCTGCAGGAATTAAAGGATTATAAAAATGAATGAGTAATTTTTCTCAATCTATTGTTGATATGACTAGAAAAGGGTGGATGATTTACTCCCTGACAATCTATAATTCTGCTTGTTAATAGGCTGGGTGAAATCCTTCATATTCATGACAAGGGATTACAGGACTCTCCAGTGCATTAGCACAAACCCCAAATGAATCTACTGCAAGTGGCTGCATAGATGAGGATTTGCAAGTCTCTGATCGAGGAAATTTCTGGAAAGATTTGCAATGACACACTTATGTTTGTGCATATTCCCCTAAGCTTTTGTTTAAAAATAAAAATTATATAAATTTGACAGTTACTGTATAATAATCACACGAAGGATGAAGTAATACTAATGTTATGGAATTCAAATGTAAGGATGGTGCAATACCTTTTAATTAATGAGGCAGACTATTATTAATTGAGGCCAATAGTAACAGTAGCTATCTTCTAGGCCAACTCAAAAGAGAATACAGAAACTTGTCCATTAGGTAGTTGGCACCTGCGAGTTAATTACTCATAATGGCAAAAGGAGCACGTCTTTCAAGAATAAGAGATTAGTAAAGGAGATTATGATACATGATTAAAAACATCAAAGAGTTGAGAAAATGAACAGATACCAAAGAAGGGAAGTAAACAATGATGGAAAAAGTAGAGGCTAGCAAAATCATCCAAACGACATCAGTATTCAGCAAGTGTTCACACCATTTCTGGGGCTCTGACCGCAGCAGTAAGCTGCAGTAACAACTCTTCTTAACAATGAAAATGAGTAGCGAAGTCAAGAGCCCAGAACACAAATGACTGGCATCAGACCTGCAGCAAGATTTGTGATTTCAGGCAGAGGAAATGTTAGTTCTAGGAAAGTCCACAGACTTAATGTATTGACCCACCCTGTGGTGGGTAAAAACAGTTAAGAATGATGAAGAAGATCTTGAGAGAAGAGAGCAGTAGCTGGATGGAGACTGCAGTAACAGGCTTACCAGGGCAAAAGGCATGGGGGTAGTCTAAAAATCAACAATCTGTAGTGAAGGAGCAGGGAAGATTGTGATGAATGAACGATCTGAAACAGCAAAGAGTTGGATGAAAGTAGCTATGTGCCAGTGACCTGTATTTGCCAGTAGGGAAATACATGCATCAGAGTCCTAGTGGTTTCCCAGCAGTCTTGTGGTCTGGATGATCTGAAAACCTTTAAAATGGATTGAAATGGATTCTCTTCTTGAAGTTATCTGCTATCCAAGTTGGATCTGCAAAAACATCTACAGACGCTTGCTGTTATTCAGATATGCATGAAGTACAGTTTGAGTTTATAACATTTTCTAGAAGCTTAACCTTACCTGAAACACTGAAATCAGCCTTGTTGCTGCACCGTGGTCAGAAACGAAGTTTCTGCTTATGTCTTGAGACCTGCATGTTGGCTTCGGGGGTGGTCTAAGGACTCAGGAGGAGGAGCCCTGGGGATGGAAGGCAGCCCTGTATCACTCCTGACGGCACTTCCTCAACCTGACACGCAACCTTTGCTGTAGGCATGGATCAGGCTGGCACAAATGCCACACAGCAGTGCTGCAGCAGCCGGGGAGATCCAGGTGCAGGCGGGTGCAGCCTGGAGGAGTGGGACTGCAGGCTGATCCTTGCACTGCCTCCTTTCTTTGCAATTTGTTTTCCATCTTTAGCAGCCATGGCTGGTTGTGCTGGAGATGTTGCAGTGGTTCCTGTGTACCTCGGAAACAAAGGAGTAATTTAATTAGCCGGTTGTAGGCCATGTAAGATGGAGAGTCTGTTCATAAAATAAAAATGGTGCTGTAAAGCAGTCAGAGAATTTGCCAATATCCTAAGCTGCAGAAGCAAAATTTAAGAGTTTTTATGAGTTGTAGGGAAAAAAAAAATTAAATTGTACACCACTAATATTTAATTTGGGACCCTTTAGTTATAGTTACAAGGCACTCAACATAATTTTGTAGCTTCATTGTGGTCTTTGTTGTCAAGAGACAAAGACGAGAATATATAAAGCTGTAAATGAAAGGAGGAGTAAAATGATTTGCAAATATTTGACTCAATTTTGCTTAGGAAGTGGTTGTAAAACTTTCAGAATGTTGTAATTGTGAACAGAATTTACTCCAAAGAAACTTCACTGTATCTCATGTATGCACACTCGTGGTCTGTTTCTCTCGTTCACTGTGAGAGTAACAGGAGGAGGTGGTAGTGTTTGCTCATGTTTTTTAAATACACAGGAAGACATTTGTCTGCTCTGATTTATTAATGACCTTTTTGTGAACGTCTGACTCAAAGCAATTATTCTGATCCTGTTCTGGATGCTCGGAAGTTGAGAACTTCTAGAGTATTTTAAAAATCAGTGCTGTAACCACACTGCACGTGAAACAAGTGTCTTTGTCCTCTGCCACAGAGAGCCTCGTCTTGTTACAAGGGAAAGGTCAGTGAGAGGCAAAGCAGATGTTGTATGTTCTGTTACATTGCTTTATGAGGCAGTGACAAGTGACTTTGTAAGCCCAGGCTCTTTGACACTGCACATGTGTGGGGAAAGCCATGAGCTAAAAAGTCTCTGTTGATACAGGCCGTGCCTCTGAAATTACTGGTATTGTTTCTATTGATTAGAAGGGTGGAGAGCTGAGGCCAGCTGGGGATGTGCAGCTCCTGCTGCAGGGTCTCTGGCAGCATCTGGAACTGGACAGCTGTGGGTTAGATTGGTTTGCACCATCACACTGGAAATGGTTGTCTCTTAAATTCAAGGTAGCTGCAAACAGAAGGAGGATGTCTTTCACAGATTTTTCTGGTGGATCTGATATTTGCTAAAATCACCTACCAAGTGTATTCACCTTTGAGGGGAGAGGAAGAGCAGATACCTGCATCTTCTGGCTAGTTTGAAAAGCTGCAGGTAACTTGGTTTAAAAAGAATGCCTTTTCCAAATTACATCTGAGTTTGACAATATTTGAATAATGTCTTAGCACCTGTGGAATAAAATGCTTTACATGTGCGGGACAGAAATGCTCTGAGTGAAAGCAGGACAGGGTTGTCTCCCACAGGTCTTGATTTGGGATAGCTGCATGTCCCAGGCATCTGGGCTGTGCTTGTGCGCTCGTGTGTAGGGTCTGAAATGAGGAATCTCCTACCCAGTTTATTTTGCATGTTATCAAAATATCCTTTCTAGGTCCTAGATAAAAAGACAAATTATTGGACCAGGACAATATTTGGGTTTTAGGTACTCCAGTATCATAATGAGACTGACAATGTAAAGTCAGAGGCAGCATTAACTGTGCAGTATCTGTCATTACTCCATGAATTATGGCTGCAGATTGCCATACCCATGGCAAGGCTGCTGCTGTGGTAATGGATATTGATGTAAAACTCCATTGTGTTAGACCAAGTGTGAAAAATCAGCTTTCTGGAGGAGGAAAAAAAAAATCACATTCAGGTTTCATGTTATTGCATTTTATGGAAAAAGAAGTCCATAAAGCTGGATGTGTTCCTGGTGAAAGCAACGTCTTTTGGCAACTTGTTATTAGGTTTGATGCAGATGAAGCGATGCTGTTTGGCAGAAGACCTGTGCCTTGCAGGAATGTCACCTGCTGAGGATCTGATCCTCCTGGGCCTGGGGACACGAGTGACAGGCAGCGGCTGGCACAGAGCGATGCCAGGAGGTGCATAGCATGTACCCCGTGTGCCGGGGACAGCCTGTCAGAAAGCCCAGGGGCTGGTGGGGTGCAGGGACACAGGTGCTGGGAGCATTCCAGCAGAGCACGTGTGGCACTGGGATTTCTTACTGGAAAGTGCTGGAGTTCCTCCTGTGCAACTCCTTCCACAAAACTGCTCTGCCCCTTGTAAAACTGGAAATTGTTCTATGATTTGCCATGATTTTTTTTTTGTTTACTAAAAAGTTTGGATTTTCAGGATTTGCTGAGCAAAAACACTGCTTATGGTTTTTATAAGAAAACCTGGATTTTTAAAGGACAGCAAGAACAGGAGAATGCCAGTTAACTGCAGTTCTAGTGCCAAGTTTCTACCAGTGAAGTATGGGTGGTAATGCACTTACTACCTGCACTTAACGAAAAAATTACTTCCTTCCTCATTTCCTATCAGTTGTTTTCTTTGCTGTGATGTGACTTGCTCGTGAACACATTAGGACAGGACCATTATAGTCCCTTACAAGGGCTTTATTTTAACTGTAGTGTAGCAAATTTAAAAATCTTTTGGATTTCCTAAATCGATAGAGCATTACTTTATATCCTAATGAATGTGCCTTTAGGATTTGTGATGTGATACAGAATGTATTTAAATGCTTTCACAACTTTTGGGAGAGATGTGGGCTCTTGGCGGTGGGGGGTGGAGTGGGTGGGTGGATGGACACACACCAAAACCTGGAATAATGGACAGGGACATTTTAGCAGAATATATAGCTTTTACTAAAAGGCAGAAACAAGATTTTTACACATCTATTGTGTGGATTGCAATCTATTATAAGAATTGAAAGTAATAAAATACCAATGGTAATCACTATGTGTAAATTCCCTCCCTTAATTTTATGCCTAATGGGCAATGCATAGCAGTACCAATTATCCTGTATTCTCCATTTGCAGAGGTGGCACTAAAGATAATGCCAACGTTCCTCATTGCAAATTCTATTATCTCTAAAAAGAAACAGTTAATTAACCCCATAAAACCATTAGTAGATCATTCTTAGTATTTAACAGACATCTGGGTTCTGGGAAAAATACTTTTGCCAGTAGAAGCCAGCAAGATTAGCTTCAGATTGCTCGGAGAAGGAGGCTGCACATGAGCAATGATACATAGCGAAATAACGTGTTAATGATCAGCATTAGGTACGGAGGACTTTTTTGAAAGGTCTAGTCATGGCTAGAAACTTTGAAAAGTGAAATAAAGCATACTTATATGATACTGTGGCATCCATTACAATACTGCTGTAATTCAGTAAATTGTCTTGCAAGTTAGTGCCCCTTTAGAATTGCATGTTCTTCCTGCAGGAGAATGTCTTTGAGTCAACATAAATGATACAAGCACTGCATACTTAATGGTTTTTGACCGTATGGGCTGGGGTGTGAAGGTCCCTTATCTTACTCACTCGGAAAACATTTTGTTTAACATACTTTCATTTTTACATAAATACCTTTATTGCAATGGCTAATTCACATCAAAACAAACAAATGAGGATTTCATAAATATTTCTTTCATCAAGGAATAAAACTTCCCAGGAAACAAGCGTGCCAAAGCAAAGAAAGGCGAACTGTAACAAAACACCGTGCAATGCTGATTTTGTGAATAAAATAAGATATTGGACAATACTTATTTCTTTAAGATTATGCTTGCAGTTCTTCCAGATAGCAATTTAGAAACACTGAACAAAGCATGTTGTTTTTATATTGCCACACTGGCAGCATCTTGTGGGTTTCCTGGGGAGCTGCCCGTGCGTGCCCCAGCAAGCCCTGTCACCCCAAAACTGCCCAGGTGCCACCATCCCCTTGCCACCAGCCTGCCCCTCCTCACCCCCTTCGCCCTTGTTCTGATCCCGTTACGCTATTCTTCTGTGTGGCAGGCAAGGCATTTGAGGTGTCAATTCGAACTGAGGATTTTCTTTTTTTTTGTAAAGCTGTCATCAACTATTTATAAATGATTATATAGATGCTGGAGGAAATTAATCTGCTAACCAGATAAAGAGGGTAATATGTGGCTCATTTATTCTTCTTTTCCTGGCTTTCTCCAAAATCAATTGGACTCTGCCTACTGATGCCTACTTAATTCCCAGACGTTTCTGAGTGGATCAGATATGTCATTCAGAGGTTATTACAGCCCATCAAAAAAAAAAAAAGCAGTTTCTCAAGGTTAGGAAATCATTAAGGGCTGACTTGACTTAAACGTTTGTAGCAGAAAATGATCTTTTCTTAGGGATTTTAAACTTACTGTATTTAATGCTATGTAAGGAAATACGATCAATTCCTGTAAAATGAAATATAGATTGTAAATCTGGAAGTGCATCTTCTAACATGTGTAGTGCCTGCTGTCTCTAAATCTGTAGATTTTTAGAATAATATTTTAGAGTAATACATAGAATAAAAGCTTTTATCAGTCCCATCCCTTTAACCTTTTCAGGTTGGGAGTTTAGTACTGTGTTTTTCACCCGGACTTCAAAATGTCCGGCCCTAGCGCACGGTCCCTGGGTTCGGGTGGTGGTGATCCCACTCCTAGGGATGGCTCTCCCAGCATCTTCCTACTTCCCTTCCAGTCTCTGTGTCTGTCATGACAACTTTGTCCCTGGGCCGCTCCCACTTATTCTTCATATCGTTGGGCAGCTTGAGTTTGTTAGGGACTTCTCCCTGGGGAAGTCTCGAATCTGCATGTTCTGCCTTGACCTCTGTGTTGGTATTCAGTCTCCATCTTTGTCTGCCCCACCAGCTTCTGCTCTTGAATGATCTGCCAGATTCAGTGGAATGAGAACATTGAAAAACAGTTGCTTCAAAATCCCAACCATATGTCCCCTGCTCAAAGCTGTTCAATGACCTATCCTTGTTTCCTCTGTTATCTTTAAATTGTTTTTTGCCTTCAAGATACTTCTCAGTTTACCTGTGGCCTGTTCTTGGCTCCTTCCTGACTTTCTTCTTCCTCTCTTCCCCCAGTGCCCCGTGTAAGTGTCTCTGTTCCCTACAGCTTTCTCTTCCTCCCATCCTTGCTTTGAACGAGCCAAGCAATGTCAGCTCTGAGGATATGCAAGTCTAGATTTTCAAGTTCAGTAAACCTCTATCCAAAATTATTATTAATTATTAAAAGTCACAAAGAGTATTTAAATCACAGATTTACATGTATTTACAAGGAACTACTCTGTCCTATGAGACAATAGAATAAGGAGAGAAAAAGATGCAGTAATCAGAGCATGGGAATAACATCTAGGTCAGCATAAAGCTCTGTTCCTTATAATACCCGCCGGCTTTCCACCAGTCTGCACAGAAAAATACCAGGGAGTGGAGCTCAGAATAGGACACACAGATCCTACCCATCTGCTCAAAGTCATTATAAAACTTCCTCCTACACAGGGAGAAGAAGAAAAAATGATAAAAGGCTCATGAAGGCTGGGGATGGGGAGAGGGGGGAAGAGCATAAGCCATTCTGCAGGGCCCTGCAGGCAGGTCACTGACTTCAGTGCTCATCTCACCTACAGACACTGCACCACGGAGGAGTTCTCACGTTGGCCACAGTATGTGGAGCCTTTATGAGAGGAGGACTAATTGATCGCTTTAGAAACTGGCAGCAAAATTATGCACTAGTTCCCCCAAAACTCACAGAGAGGCAAAGCAACTCCATTGTCACCCCCCTGCAGCACGTGACAGCAGGGACACAAAGCATCTGGTGACCTGCAGGAGTAGCGCTGCTGCCAGGCTCTCATCGTGTGTGGCCTTCAGAATCACTGTCAAAAGGATGCTTAATGACAACTGACCTGACAGCAACGTCGGAGGTGCATAGCCCAGTAACAGAATGATGTCCAAGGCTGGCCACTTAGTAGACTTTGAGCATTGTACACTAATGTACAATGTCACTAATGTCTGCCAAGCGTTGTACCTTGGAAGTAGCAGGTGTAAGCAAACGTCTCCTAGTTTGGTTTTTTTTTCCATCTGATGCAAACATAATTAATACTAGTGATCCTTCTACTTCATCAGGTTGGGGTATTTTTCTTTAGATTCCAAATCCCCTGATATATGAATTGTGACTTCTACTGATGTTTTCAGAATATCTAATGTAGTGGGGACTTACCGAGCTATAGATACCATCATATTTGTATCAGCAATAGCAATGTTCTTTGTTTATTGGCAAGTTGCCTTCTGTAGCCAAACTGGACATCACTTACATGACTTTTCTGGGAGAATTTTTACAGTGTTTGGGGCTTTAGTCTGATGACTTTGTATTTATAATGCTGGTCTGTGTATTCTATTCATTTTATGTTGAAAGAGCCCTTTAACAATTAAAATATTTTAAAAAGTGAGTATCAGAAGGAGTAGACAAAAAAAAAGTTACCAAAAAACAATAGCCACCTGGATGTTTCTACAGTGCCACCTGTGTATGGTTTATATGGCCTATTCATTACAGTAACACCCTGCTTCTGTCATTCTTCAGTTCAAGATGATGGTAAGAAACTTTTTTATTTAAATGCAATGCTTATTTTACTGCATGAAGCTTAGAAATAAATCACTATTGTAGCGTTCGTGCATAAAATACTTTATCTTGTAATCTTGAAGAAGTAAATAATCCATGTAGGGGAAAGAGTGAGTTGTATTCAGAATCTGCTTGAGTGTCTGTGATGTGAAAAACATATGGAAATCCACTGGATAGGTCATGTTTTCCATTTAAAAAAAAAAAAAGTTCTCACTGTATATTTTTATGCTCTGTGATTGAATGGTAAAGAGCACCAGAAAGCAGTATGGGAGAAGGGCAGAAAAGACAAGGCTAGGCTGAGCTTGAGGTAGGGAAGGAGGAATGCTGGAGCAGCACGAGTGGAATGTATGGAACAGAAGTGTCCTGCTGGGACAATGGAGTGGATCCTGTGTGTGCTGACCCAGCATGTTCCAAAGAGCTGAGGCTGGAGCAGCTGGGCATGCAGAGCAGCTCCAGCAGAGGGACTGAGCTGGTCCGTCCGTCGAGGCCATGTCTTGGGGCTCCCACAAACACTGGAGCAGTCACACCTCCAAAGCCCAGTGCTGGGCTCCTCCAGCTTCTTACGGTGTGTGTGTCGGGGTGGCGGCCACCCGCTGCTCTGTCCGGAGAGAGAGTAATCGTCCACCGCTTCATTTTCGTAACGCATCTCACCCGTGAACAGAAAGGGAGTACCTAGGTCATCCCGGGCGTTCCCCTGCGTGCGGTGGGTGATGTGCCCTGATGTGTCGGCTGCATGAGGCGCGCTGCGACGCGGGTCATGCTCGGGGGCAGCGCGGCCGCACCGGCCGGTCCTGCACGGCCTCGTGCAGCTGGAGCCACCCGCGGGAGCCCAGCAGAGCCCTCCTGCTCTTTGAGAAATAGGGTCTCAAATGACTTGTCCTCACATCCCCAGCTTGGGGGTGATTGAAGCACGGAGTGAAAATTTCTGAGTCTGAAATCATGCTTTCCTTCATTAGCTGGGAACAGGAAGCCAAGGTCCAAAGCACCCGCATCAGGTTTTGGTGTATTTGTGCTCTAATCCAGGGATGGCCTGAGTCATGCTATGTACATTTAAAAGCATATAATTGAAGTTAAAATAAGTAATTAAATAACCATGTTTTCAGATTTTGATATCCTTCCTTATATGACTTATTCCAGAAGTATTTTCGTTTAAACTGGCAAGAATGTATATCCACCATGATGGGACTCAGCACCAATGAGGAGTGGAAAATCCAGTCTGTGATTTTCTGTAGTGTTAGCGAAGCATGAGTAAGATTTACCAGAAACCTTGTCATTGCAGACATCCTTCCTAGGAGAGATTTCTTTTGTGTTTACTGGTGGGTACTGAACAGAAATTCTTAGAAAAGAAAGTAATATTTGTTAGAATAGCCTTGCATTTGTACCCATGCTCTTCTAGGGATACAAGTGAGGGCAGACTTGTAGAGAAATAACCTCTTTTACGAAATTGTATGCATAGAAGAGTCTCCTCTTTAAAGGCAGACTCAGTTTTTAACTTTCTACATCTTATTATCTGGAAAGTAAAGAATCACGTGGCTGGTATTTGGTCAGCAAATGGCTCCTGTGCTGTACCTTGCTTTTAGCACTATTACAAACATACATTGTTACACAAATTTTGGGGAAAATCCTATCCCTGCTTTGAACGGACACTACAATGGAGTAGTGGCTGGTGTCAGTGGGTTTAGCTCAACCCCAGAAATGGTCAAAACAAAAATCAGCTTTGGAAAAAGATTAAGGAGACTTTTTCCTCCTTTTAGCTGGGAGAAAGAAACCCAACTTGTCAATCTTAATGTGTCATGTTTCCAAAGATAGATTCAATGCAGAGGCAGAAGTCACAGGTGTCTTTGGACAGCTGTCTAAGCGAGTTGGCTGCCTTCTGCAGTCAATCATAAAGTTCAATAGAGATTTTCAACCTGTGGATGTGGAACAGGTGAATGCAGCTAGGTTGTGTCCCTGTCAAATTAGAGAGCCCAGAATACTGACACTTCATCAAGTCGTTAAAGCCCATTTGAAATGGAATCACTTCAAATGAATGGAAATTAATGGAAATGGATAATGGAAATCATTGGTTTCAACCGAGATGTAATGTATCTAGTTTACATGCATCTTAATGGAAATTGATGATCCTCGTATGGAATTTAATGGGATTCCTGCAGTCTTACTGCAATGTAATAGAAAATAATATTCTGTAACTGAAAATCAATTCAGATAATTCCTATTAATAATTAACACTCCTATCTCGGAATTGTCTAACATCTGTAATTTAGTGCAAGGGGAGAAGTACATCTGACAGCGAGGTGAAGCTCAGCTCTGGATTTCGGGTGTGCAGTCTGCAGAGAAGATCCAGAGCTGACCTGGTGCTCCCTGGGCTGGGAGGGAGCAGCTCCCGCTGGGCGTGAGCTGAAGCGACTGGACGCCCTGTCACAGTCACTGGTTCTGAAAGGGTTTTCAAGTTGTTCATGGAGTCATATCTGACCTTTTGCCCTACAATATTAAGCAAGATAGTGTGTCTGTATGTGATGTCTATTTAGGACACATCAGAAAAACTTGGTTAGAAATGCTCTTAGTGCTTAATGTCAGCAGAATTTGAGCACAGGTTGTGTAAACTGACATAGAAGTGGATTTGAAATGAAGCACGAGTTGAGGTACCTCTTCCCTCCCTTATTCTGCCACAGTCCTGACACTACTAGCTGTCTGCGACTCATGTCCAGATCCATCACTCTTTAATCTTCAGTGGATTGAGGACCAGTTTGCTGCTGAGGGTGGCCAGTGGTCCAGGGTCATGACCCATCACCTTCCCAGTGCTCTGATGCCAAGGATCAGGAGGGAACAAAGACTTTTCCTCTTGTTTCTCTTGTTTCAGATTAGAACGATGGTGTTGATCACCTGTTGTGGGTGGATTTCTCTAGGCCCTTGCAAAGTGCAGACATTTCATGCTCAACCAGGTGTCTAAAAGAAATGTGCCCCACACCTGGCAATTTTTTTTTCCACTGACTGGTGAGGGAATCGTGCATACCCATGGGTATCTACACCACACATATCAAATGCTGGTCAAGATAAAGCCCATCACATTTCCTATCTGTATTTCTGCATCTCCTAGCAGCAGCTTTAAGTGTTTAAAGCAATTTGCTTTCTCTGGAGACACGGAAGTGGCAACATGCACTGCAAGCCCTTCCCTCTGCCTGTAAAGAGGGATGAAAGCAGTGCAGTCTTTGTCACCTCTACAGCCCACAAGCATTTGTCAAGGGTGACTTTTACTTGTAATATGGTTGGGTTGTAAACTTATGGGCAGGCGGGAGTTCTGTGCTGCACAGCATGCCGTGCACTGAGGTCTGCTGTTGCACTTGATTCCTGTTCTGAAAGATGTTACAAGGTATGTTATAAAAATGACAAAATCCTTCACCTTGCCATGAAATGTTTGTTCTTTTCAGGTAGTATGGGTGGGGTAGAGAATGTCACGGTCTGGATTAAAAATACATCTCTATTTTGAGCATTATGCAAAGGCCAGCAAAACCCTGGGATTTTGCTTTGTACGGGGAGAGAGATCAGCACTTCACTGGATTTGGCTGTTAATTTCCCAATTCAGTGAACAATTGTGTTCCCAAAGAGAATGGCAGTACAAAATGCATTTCAGCTGATAAGTAATGGCATTATACTGCAAGTATTTTAATTGAGGAGCTTCTTCGTTCAGAAGACTTGTACATTAGCAGCATTTAACAATACAAGCACCCATTTTCCATTTCTAAATAATTCAAAAATAATTCCCCTGGATGCAACTCTTGTCAGTTTTTACAATGAGATTATTAAGCAGTGTGTTGCTTCAACAGTAGCTCTCTTTGTAATTATGTATTCAGTTCTATAGATATCCCCCTTTTTAATTACTCTTTGACATTCGATCTACAGAATTTTATGGCTACCAGTCATTGGTTTTACTTTTCTCTTTATTCCCTCCATTAAACTGATATACTGAATTGCTTCTCTCTTAGAAACTATGTTCTTGACCTGCAGAATGACTATAGAGCAAAGTCTTTCTGCTTTTTCACTTGAGCTTGAGAGGGAGACTTTTAAATACCATGTGTAGGTCTACTTTATCAGCCAAGTGTCGATAACTCTTAACTCTTCTAAAGATGAAGTTGGTTTACGTCATTTAGGCTGTTTTCTTCAAAGGAAGAAATACCAGCCCTGGTTTTTTTTTTTTTTTTTCAGGAGACAGGGATCTGTCACTGGATTGCCTGTGTATAACACTGGTGGTAGCAGATGCCAAATTTATAAAAGATGAAAACAGCCAACAATGCTTATAATTTTACTTAGTGAGTTCTAACTTCTTTGAGAGATTAAAATAAATCTTGTTCAAACCTGACTGAAGTGTGTAAAAAACTATCATCAGACTTTCCAGTGGGCTGTGGCTCAACAGGCAATTGGTTTTGGCCACGATCCATTGAGGCACTCAGCATCAGAGCTGCTTTGCCCTGAGAGCCAGATCTGACGAAGGACTGAGATGTTGATGAGATCAGTGTCTCACGACGAGTGCTTCACCTGGGGGTGACGCCCTCGGGGGCCCCGTGGGGAGCCTGGACCTGGGGCAGGACGGGCACCCTGGGGTGTAGAGCTGGGGTCTGCTGCTGCTGGCAAGTGCAGGCTGCACCCATCCGGACTCGGTCTTTGAGTCCAACAAAAATAGCTTGTGGGCAGAGATGGGACCTGATATTCCTCCGGTGAGGTGAGCATACAGTTTTCCAGTCTTACTGTCTCTCTTCCTCTTGCATTCTCTGTTATCAATGTAACCTCAGTAATTTTCCATGCAGTGGCACAAACTGCATGGCATGCATTAAACATTCAGGCATGGGAGATGCTGTCGATAGCCTGGAAGTGGGTGCAGGGCTCGTGCCTCCAAAATATTCTCCATCCACCGCTGCATTGCTCAGGTCTCCCTGGCTCAAACAGTTTGGAGAATTTGCAATCAAATCACTCAAATATGTATTCAGGATTAGGTGGTAGCTGAAAGAGGATATTCAGGTATGCAGTCTTAAACATTGGTACCTAAATGCCACTGACTTTTTTTTTTAAAGATTTCATGTATAATTTTAAAAGAGCTTGCTATTGACCTTACTGGTATTAGGGAATTATTGGAGTTCAAGGTCAAATGTTTCTTCTGAATCCCCAGACAGATATTTCACACGTGCCTTTCTTTTGTTTCAAACAGCAAATGGCATTAATTTCATCATGAAACCTCAGATTCACCAAGTACTACTTAGGATATTCAACTGTTTTTAAATAAAATCAGGTGCGTTATATTTGATCAGCATGAAGAAGGATATGATTTGAAACAATGAGATAATTCAAGGTTTTTTGCCCCAGCTGATGCGGGTAATTTTCAGTCTGAAACATGCGCTTGGTTTTGCACTCTTCTAACCACTTGTTTAATTCAAAGGCACCCAGACATTATAGAGAGCATTTATGCATGTACATGCTTAATATAGTATGTGCATAACACAGCATTGTGCAGAGGATCCTTAAAGTACAACAGCATCAGACACTGGAGGGAGTGTGACATGCTAGCATCCATATAATATCTCTTTAAATGCTTATCTGAAAATCTGAAATATACTGTTCTGAGTAGAAAACTGACATTCCCTGAAAAACAGAAGGACGGGGGGAGGAAGAATAATTGAAATAAAAGGATAGCATCTGCTAGCATCTGCTTTGAAATGTTCACCACAGTAAGAGTACCTGTAGAAACTTCAGAGGGAAATGATTCAGTAGAAACTCTCAAAGACTCTATTAGATGGTGAAGTTATAAACTTTTTTCCCCCTGAGGATGCTGTTGAGGTAGCTGTGCATTCCATCATCCCTTATTGTTTCTCTGTGCTGCACTATGACTGTATATAGTTGCACTCAAGTCTTTGTACCTACACTAGTATTCTCTATAGTAAGTGTGGGGAACACAGTGTACCTCGGCTGCATCTCCTTGTCTTTACATATTACTTATTCGAGTTACGTATTTACCAACATTGAGGATGATTTCTAAAAACACATGTTTCTCCACTGCCTTTCATCTTGGGTCATCACTTCCTCCAGCAGTACATGTGGGTGAGCAACCTGGGTTTATTAGTCTCTTGAACATGTTTCTCTGTGGTAGAAACGAAAGCTGCAGAGACAGGATCAAACTCACTACAATTAAATGAAGTCAGCTCCTCTTCTTCCCCTGGCCCCCACCATGTATCTGCTTCTTTCCACAGAGTGAAATAATCTGCAAAAAAAAAAAAAAAAAAGAGTTGCTTTTAGAGCTTTACCGGGATCAGCTGACTCGGTCCCTGTAGCAGTTGTGTAAAGCAGTAATATTCCCTTGTGCAGGAGACCGTCCTTCCCCTGGGACACAGTGGCTCATGAGAGGCTGAACATGGGACCTGTGATGACAACTGCAAAGCTGCTGGTTCCAGTCTCTCTTGGGCTGCCCCTTCTCCTAAATATTATCCCAATTTGAATGGAGGAGCTGCCACTGCTTTATCTTCAGTCAATGAAATCTTGGAGCACAGTTCATAGCTTAGAAGTTTAAGTTTTGAGGAGCTTCGCAAGCATGTGTCTGGTATTTAGGGGCATGTGCTGCATATTGAAAAATGCCACAGGTAACTACCGAGGGAGCTGGTGTGCCTCATGACACCCATGGCAAGGATATAATTTTCTATGGCTTTTTTTTAAACAAATCAATGCCTTGGGCAAGGAATGCAGTAGAAAGCAAATTGATTTAATTTTAAGTGACCTGTTTCTTATACATTTTTAAGGTATGTTTTCTGTCAAAACATTGTTTAGATGAAACGTACCATTTCTGATTCTGTTCTTTCTGGAGTAGATTCAGGTAAAGAAAAGCCTTCATTATCATGCGAGTTAGTAATAGTTTTTCCTCTTTAAGTTGGACAGAGCTGAAGCATATAATAATAATACTACATGGGAATGATTTTCTCTGGGTGGGAAAAATAATTTCTTATTTAAAATATTTTATATGCAAGCTACAAAAGTGCAATTAAGTGTCAGTAATTTCAAAAGAGCTGGTTTCTGAGTAGACTGGCCTGTTTTATGTGCTGGTGCAAGGAGCAGAGAAGAAAGGCCACCATCTCCCCTGCACTGGGTTTCTTTATGCTTGCAATGGCTAACAAATGCTGTTGAATCACGGCTGCTTCCCCCCACTGCTACCCACGGGTGTCGCAGGCAAGTAAAAGGGAAGAACTGAATTCTTGGCTTTATCTCCAGCTGCTCCATCCAGCAAAGCTCTGAAGTTTAAAAAAAAAAAAAAGTAAAAGAATAACAAAATCTGGTGGAGATGTAGTAACCAACCCCACCCCTCTGTCCTTCACCCCAGTGAAGGGCACCAAGTGTGCCTCTTAGTGTAGGCTGTCCCTGGTTGTTTCCCATCCGGGCCATAGCGATGTTGAACACCCAATTGGAAAACTTAGTTGTTTCTTTTTTCTTATTAGAGAATCTGCTGTCCCTTTATTGGTAATGGTGGGACCTTTATACTCAAGGCATATTTATATTCAAAGCCCGCCTGGATGCCATCCTGCGCAACGTGCTCTAGGTGATCCTGCTTGGCAGGGGGGTTGGACTAGATGTCAGAGGTCCCTTCCAACCCTGCCCATTCTGTGATATGTGATGCACAAGGGCTGATGGAGGGAGGAGGCTGCTTGGGAAGCAGAGCTGGAAGTGCTGCAACCGATGAGGCAGAGCAGGAGAGAAAACCATCCTGGGAGATAAATGTGGGAGAAAAAAGATCTTTTGGAGATGCTTTCTCTGAAGTGCATCCATTTTTTGAAACAGAATCAGCCAGAAGAAACTTATGATCAAAGTGTGTGTGATAGAAGACAATGAAAGTAAAATGGGAGATTAAATGCATTAGGCACCGTGCAAAAAGGAGCAATGAAGGGCTCTGAAGCTGGATGAAACCAGCAAAGCAAAGGCACTGAAGTAAATGAAAAGATGAAACAAGCAGTTACCATGGAAAAAAAAGGGTTCACTGACATACATGTGGGGGGAAAAGCAGGACAGACAACTTTAGATCCTTTAAATAAAAGGAGGCACATGAAAGTAGTGTGTAAAAACTGAAAATATTCATGTAGAATGTAGGAAAAAAATAATTAACTAGGAACAGTAAATGAGCAGGATTATGACACGGTGTAGGAGCAACTGAGCCACTGAGTGTCAGCTCGATAGGCAAAGGTAATGCAGGGAGGAGACGGGCAAAAACCACGGTGGTGAGTTCATCTCCCAAAGGACAAATATTCGTGAATAAGCAGGCCCTTTGAGGACAGTGACCAACAGCTTCTGAGGCGCACAGGAGTGTGGATGGGCTGCGAATCCACACCCACTGGGGCTCTGGTGCTGAAGGGATGGACATGATTGATTAGAAATGAATGGGGTTAAATTGGTGGAGTTCCTCTGGCTTAGGAGAATATCAATGCACATATACTCCATCATGACAACACATTTGTACAGGTGCACTTGCTAGCTAGTTCACCAGGGGTGGCATTTTTTCAATGTAATCTTAAAATATGTATTTATACATAGTTATTTCAAAAATTGGGTCCGTCATCACTGATGTCTTCCTGTGGTGTTAGACAATTCCAGCCAGTCTTAAATTACTATAACAAAGCTTGGAGGCTGTTGTCATTAAAGCTGGTATAAAACAGCTGGAGGAATGTGATTTATTAGGGTGTGGGCGAGGGCATGTGGAGCTGCTGGGAGGGAGGAAGGCACCCACAAGGCTCCAGCAAAGCCGTCCTCCTCTGGTGCAGCTCTCCAGTGAAGCCAGTGGAGCGTCTCAGTCTTTCCGATAAAAAGTAACACAAATGTTCTTTCTTCACAGCTATAAAAATGTTATTAAGAAAGGGTAGAACAGAAATATTGAAGTTTTATAATGTATAAGTTTTCTAGCGTGGAAGTATTTAAATTACATTTTGTTGCTTGTGATGAGTCTGTCACCCCAGAAGGAGCCAATCTCCTGAGCTCAGCTCTGTGAAGATTAAAAAGGCTCTGCCATGGGTTCATATATTTCAATCTTCCCTGACTCACTAGGCAGGCATTGCTGGGTACAGGAGCTAAGTGGGTAAGGAATTAGCTATTTATTTATTCCTTCCACCCAGCACACTCCCGTTAGGATCACTGCCTGAACACAGTCAAAGTGGCTGGAACTGAATCTGATAATGCATCTGCTGGTTTTAATAACTAACTTTTTTCTTGATGATGGAGGAGAATGTGTGATTCTGTACTGACAGAGTGGTATGTGCAAACACCATTATCATGTCTTCACCTCCTCCTTGGGCCCCCAGACTTCCAGCATACGTAAGGCCTGTGGGATGCACTTGTTGAAGAGGGCTGGTCCTCCGCTAAGCCCGTGTTCTTTCACTGCTGATGCTGTTCATCTGGAAATGACGGCAGTACTGGCTGTCTTTGGAGATTAATCTGTAAAAGCACCAATGCAAAATGCTGTAATTTTCTCAGCCATCTGCTTATTGATTGCTGCGTGTTGCAATAGTATCAAGGAGTGCATAGGTGAGGGTGCTGGAAGAGAGCGCCCGAGCGCGGGAGGGGAGGGCTCTACAGCACGGGGACCTCGCCAGCAGCGAGGACAAAAGCCGTCCTTCTCAATTGTGGCTCAAGTTGAGTATTTTCTGACTTTGCTCTCGTGTAAGAGATCTCATTAGAGAGGAGTGTGGCCTGCATCTCCGAGTGCGTAACCCTCTTTACTTGTACTCTTAAAATTTAAATTACTCATTCTTGAACGTCTTCAAGTAGCCTGGTGACTCATTAGCTGTTGAACTGGTTAAAGCTTTTGGGAAAAAAACTACTTGTTGAAAGATGACTTTTAAAATACTTTCTTTACTACATAATTGTCATGTTTGATATATTTTCCAGCTTTTGTGGAAAATGTCATGCCTTTCTAAACCAATCCGTACGGTTATTTGAAAACCATATAAAAACATCAGAATGGATAAAAAGCTGGTGATCAAAAAACTTTTTTTGTTTTGTAAAGGAAAAAGGCTTGTAGCTATTTGTCTTGTTTTATATATTCAAAAATGTTATTGTGGGAAAGGAAAATTGGAGAGAATGCAGATTAAAGAAGTGTTTTGGTCAAGCACTTTGAAAACGCAATGTCCCATTTTCATGAATGTCGCTGTGGGTGCTCACTCCGCCGAGACACTGCTGCTGCGTGGGAAGCTCTGCTCCAGCACAGCCCAGCTTCCCCGTCCTGCCCAGAGCAGGAGGCCAGGGAGCAGAGCCGGGGCTGCAGAGCTGCTCCCTTGCTGCCTGCTCTGCTTTCCCGGGCTTTCCCCAGTCCTGCAGCAGCTCTGCAAAGCCAGCACGTTACTGTCTTGCACTTCAACGGAATCAAAATGTTCTTAGCTTTTTGGGTAAGACTAACCCACAGATGGAAAGCTTGTATTTGGGAACTTTTTCTTTTTCGTCTCCCTTGCCAGGGTAGCTATTGATTTCAGATGGAGTAATATTTTTAAAAGGATTCAATGGGGGTAATGAAACAGGAAGGAGCTGTGCTGTGATATATCAACCTATAATCTGTAAATCAATGAAAAACTTTATTTAATGGTTTGAAAACTAAATGGATTCAATCTAATTAACTCTCTAAGCTGCAAAAGATATTTATGAGAATTAAATTTTAATATATATTCCCTGAAGGCAAGATAAAGCATACTGTCTCTGTAACAAAGATTGTACCTCCTGTTTGTTTCCCCCGACTCAAAAATAAATTTGGGTGGGAAGGAGGAAGGGAGAGGAGGCAGCGGGCGTCTGACTTTCTCAATTCCTCTGCACCCTGGCATTACCTTACTCTCAGGAGGAAGATTTGTGCTATTTCTCTTCTAAATGAGAGATCCTGGCTTTAGAGGAAAACATATTTAAATCAATGCGTCTTTCTCACATGCACCTGTAGCTTCCTCCCCCAGGTTTGCCCACCCCTGTAGTGTTGCAGTAACTTGCTGCCTGTCAGTGAACTGCTGCTTCCATGGCGCAGGGTGTGCTTCTCCGCCTGGTTTTGCAGATAGGAGCTGGAGCACGGAGAGGCCGAAGTGCATGTTTGTGAAGTATTTCCTTGCACATCTTGGAGGCCTGTTGCACAGGTGCTCTGCTCTTCTGCTGTGGGGCCTGGCATCCCAGGTGCTCAGAGCAGGACCAGGCTCAGCTGGGGAATAAGGGGTTTCCTTGCCTGTTTCTAGCTTTCTGCACCCCAAACCTCCAAACCCCAGCCTGGTGGTGAGCAGGGGGCAGCACATGCCAGGGCAGCCACCTTCGGGTGCCCAGGGTGAAGCCTCTCTGGGGCTGCAGCAAGGAGAGCATCCTTGCACGGCAGCAGGGTGGATCCTGGCACCTGTGCAGTGCACGGGCTGAGACTAGAGGCAGACAATGATCCCCTCCTATCTGTTAATTTTTCCTCCTTTGTCACTCGCTCTCATGCATAAACGCCTGTTCTTGTTTGACCCTGCCTGCTTTGGGTTTGTGGGAGCTTATTCAAAACACTTCTTCACTGTTGGAAAATACACCAGTAGATTCCTTCAGGGCTTTGAGATCTGTAAATGGGGAACATTGCTCAACAGCACAATAATTTTACCATCTAAGTTTCAGAGGAAAAACTTCATTAGCCAAACAAAAGAAGGCATGAATTGATGTAGTTAACATTTTTACTGTAACATAGTGGCTTTGCTAGCAAAGATCCTGACATTTCCGAATGAGCTTTTCCTTTTGGGCATGAGGACAGCGCATCAATAAGGGCTGAGGCATGGTGTCAGGGCTGTCTGTAGCTCACCTGGCAGCTCTTTAGTTTGCCTTCATGAGCAGCCACAGTGGTGCAGGAGTGGTGCTAGGGAGAGCACCAGGGATATGTTGGAAAGCATCAGCAAACCTAGTCGTTATGGGAAGAGCCTTGTGTTTCTCTGTCTGGTAGAGCATGAAGTTACTTGGTCCTTGGTGGGGACTGACAATGTTCAGAGATGCCCTCAGACACATGCAAATGCTTTCAGAGAATCACAGCTGACCAGCTAATTCCTGAATAACACAAGGCAAACTAAAGGAGGGAGCGTAAAACACTGAGAGGTGCTGTTTGTGCAGCCCTGGTAACCAGCGTGCAGTTGAGGTGTTGGAGGGACTGGGCAGAAGCGATGCTGCCACGCTTTCTGAGCTGAGTTCTCCTGCGCCCTTCAAGTCACTGCACCTTTATTTTCTCCATGCTGGATTGTGGCTTGGGCTGAGCTCTGTCTTGAGGTGGGTAATGCTCATGAGTATGTTTATGTAATATGCAGACACGATATAGTTTGTCACTGTACAGCCAAGCATCTGTTCTCAACTGTGACATAATTTATACTTCGATGGAGATTTGGGTGGGTTTGTTCTGAATCAGTGAGCAGAGAGCCAAGATCTCAGTTGCATTGTGTGCCAATGTATTTCCAACGTTACCTGTCAGGAGCACAGCAGCCTTTCCAAAACCTGGCAAACCAGCGCTGCTCACACGAATGCTGAAGTCTGTTATTTTATTTGCCTGACACCAGCCACAATCTTGTCTAGCTGCCTTTACAAATGGAATTACGTTTCATGTCTTGAAAATGCAGCGCGTGAACCTCTTTCTATAAGGTTTCTTATTCTTCATTTTTTTTGCTTTTTTCCTTTCCTAAACGTGAGCTGTTCTGCAGCAAGGTGGGATGACTGCATGGATGCTGCAGCAACTCCCTGTTCCCATCTGTCTCTATGGGGCAGCCACTTAGGAGACAGCTCCATGCGTTGCTCTTGTTTTGAGAGCAGTCGGATCAGTTTTCTTAACGCAGAAAAGTTGTTGGCGTCTCCAGCATGGGGCAGTGGCCACATCTCATAGCAGAAGATGCTGCGTTCCCCTGAGCAGTGCTTGCTGTGGCCGGGCTGGGGGCTGCAGCTCCGACCTCCGCTGTGCAGAGTAGGGGGGCTCAAAAGGGAGACGTGGAAGGGTTTTGTCTCTCTGCAGAGACCCGCTGCTTCTGGAACCTGGACTGAAAAATGGAGCAAGGGCAACAAATGCTGCTCAAATGCAGTTTCCTGTCTGATCATGGCAAGTGGCTCATCGTGCCTCAGCTGTGGTTCTGTTTCCTATCCAAGTGATAGAGATGTGAGATAAATGCACCGAAAGGGCTGCATACCGTGACACCATGATGACGAGAACCTCGCACGTAACACTACCAAAGGTACCGGCTGTGCATAGGTAACCATTACGTATATGTGGTATCTCTTAAAGTGGTCAAAAACAAAAATCGTACTTGGATATAATGTGCTAAAGGACAAGACACGTGATTGTCCCCATCTTTTACTACTGATCTTCTATTTTGACTGCAGCCCCACTCCATGTTAAGGGGTGCCTCATGTCAGGAGTGCCATGGGTTGGCTTCAGTACAGAAGCAGCTGGTAATGCAGAGTCCCTGGGAATTCCAAACAGAAGCTGTTGGGGTTCAGTGTGAATGTTGGCCCAGGAATAAAGGCTGTGAAACAGTGGCAATATATTTGGCCAAAACATTCAGACCAATGGGCCAAATTTAGCATCTTTCACACTTCCTTCTGTACGTGACAGAGGAATAAGCATCGTTTATTAGGAGCTGCAGTGGGGCTGGAGTGAATTGCTCTGCAGGGTGGTCTCTTGAGTGTGAATGAGAAGATGGCGCGTGTCCCAGTGAGCACCAGTGAAAAACGTCCTTGCTGATAAACTAGGGGTCATCGTGGGGGTGCTGCTTCAAAGGAGAGAAGCAATTACTGAGTGTTAGCTCTGCGGTGGTCAGAAGCACCATGGAGGTTGTGCTGCTGTTCTCAGGTGGACGTTTTCAGGGTGTCTGTGCCACAAAAGTATTTTTCTAGTAGGTTCAGTGCAGATGGATATGACCTGTATCAAGTTTTTCTGTTAGAGAAAAAAGTTACTCCTTTTTAAGTGCAGAAAACTGAGTTATAGATTAAAGGGAAAAAAAAGAAAATGATCAGAAGGATCAAAAATAACATTGCACCAATTTGCAGAGAAGAGAGAAGCTGATGAGAAAGCCTCCCAGACTTGTGAATCTATCCAGTCCATTCACCAGTGCCGGAAACCTGTATCACATATTTGATTTTACTAAATTTCATGTTCAATCCATTGCTGGCTGTGGCTGCTGGAGACTACTTGTCTGTTGTAGTGAGGTAAAATATATTTTCAGCATTCCCACAATTAGATGCGGGAAATGCATTACCTTCTTAAGGCTTTGCTTCTCCTTTTTTCTGTCTTGGTCTGCTTTGAAAACATACACAATAATGCATACAGGCCTTTTCCCAGCTGTTAAGGCATTGAGTTTCTCAGTCTGAACACCTTGCCCAGGACTGTCAGGATGCTGAGCAGCTCTTTTCACTTCTGGATGTTTGTTCCTTGTTTGAAGTGTTGTCTAAAGTATTCAGCTGGGGGAAAATGTGCAGTTCTTTGCATTTCTCTGAGCTCTCCTAGCTGAATCTCTCATTTTGGTTATTCACCTCAGGTTGCTTTTGGATTTTCTTTGAGTTTTGCAATTAAATATATATCAAAAGACTCTTCTTATTCTGGCGTACCTTAGAGTCAGTGTATTCAAGCATTCCTGTTTTTCCCTGGTGTAGCTGGTGGAGTTAAGTCACTGGTTTTGTAAACCAATTCGGTAGTTGGCTTTGCTTGCATTGCATTGTAAATACTCTGCAGTGAGGAGAATATCTTCGGCATTTTTCAGCCTCAGTAACCAGGGTCCAGGTCTACACACAAGTGTGAGGGATGGGAAGTGTGGATCGTGCCTGAAACACGACCGCCACCACCCTGTGCCTGGGCACGCTGCTTGGGAGGCTCGCTCCGTCCCCGGATGAAGCATGTGAGAAGGGCTGAGGGATGGAGGAGCAGCTCCAGGTCTGTTCCCTGACCTCCCTCCCAGCCACTGGCTGCTCCTCGCTCTCCCATTTCCCCCAGAAAAGTGTCCTATTTCCCCCAGAAATAATGGGAGCTCAGACAAATGGTAGTTGCTGGTGGAAAAAGTCTTCCAGAAAGCAGGCATCTTGGAGCGGTTCAACACGCCAATGTCTTTGCACTGAGATACATGGCAGAAATCCCAGCTGTTCCACAGCGAATTGCTGGGATTTCTGTCTTGCCTGTTCCTACAGCTGTTAACATGGATGGTGAGAAAATGGTGTATCTTAGGTAAGAAATAAATTAGTAGAATGTTTATTCTTTCAAGGTGTCCCTAACCCAAGCAGTTGCTAAAGGCTTAAAACCAAATAAAGCAGCTTCATTGGTGTCTCAGGGTGCGTGTGCTGTTAATTTTTCAAATTACAATTATATTTTTACTTAGCTTTCCCGTACCCATGACAGAATCTTGGACAGGGACAGCTGCTGGTTTGCTTTAAGTCATGCATTGGGTACAGTAACCAAGTATGTCATGTAATCACAGTTATGGGTCGGGCTTGATCAAGTAGCTGAGCATGTTTAATTTTGCATATCTCAATGGAGTGATAATTCAGTGGTAACTGTGCTATACTTTTTGAAAGAATAATTCATCCACCATATGAACAGAACCATCATGAAAACTTCAATAATTTATTTGTATATATTAGAATTTTTTAAAAATTACTACTTCGTCTAAATCTGGGCTGGAAATGACCGATCCTGAAGCTAGCTTCTCCTGGTGGCAGGCTTGAACCTTGTACCTAGCCGAGTTGTGAATGAGGTGGTAGTGTGAGACGGTAATAAAAGAGGTTTATGGGATTATTAAGTTTATAGAGCAGGAAGAATTGGTACCGAATCAAGATTTTTGGCAACTCACCTTGCTTTTTTTCATCCCTTTCTTACTGTGAGGAGCAAAGCGCGTATTTGCAAACGCTTCTGATTTTTTTTTTAATCCTGTAGTAAGAATTTTGGGACAGACTGTCCTTGATTCACACATCTGACTAGGAAGCCACACATTCAGATCCTGAGGAGAAAAGCCCTTTCATTTATGCGATGTGTTTATTTTTCACGAGACAGTACATTGCATGAAGGTGGAACTCGGCGCGGATCGCAGTCGTCGCGTAAGCTCCTGGGCAGCAACAGCTGACTTTCACAGCCTTCTCGCTGAAACCATGCATTTTAAGATAAGCACTGGCTCACTTGCACCCCCCTTTCCTGAAGAAGACGAGGGACCGGTCGGGGTGGGAGCCCGCTGGGGACGTCTCCGCGGCTGGGTCAGCCGCGGGCGGAGCGCGGGGCCGGGGCGGGGGTGCTGCCGCCGGCCCCAGGCGGCCTCCGCGGCTCAGCGGGCAGCGCTCCAGGCCAGCCCCGCTCCTCGGCCGGAGGCTCCGCGCTGCCCTCCGGGGCAGCTCCCTTCGCTCGGGCAAGGAGCGGGGTTTGAATGCACCGTGCGAAACAGGAAACCTTGGCTAAAACCTTCTTTCCGTCCGGTTCGTTGTAATTAACCCAGCTTTTACGGTCTCTTTATCAACTGTCTGTTTTAAGTGGCTTTTTTTGTTTGTTTGCTTAAAAAATGCAGTTTAGTGATAAGTGGATTGTGCTCATTTTCTCCTAATGATACAGTACAATAGTATTGTTAAATTTGCTTTCTCATTGACTCAACATCATTTTGAAATCAGATCTGAAAACATCTTTCTCCTTGCCTTCAAACCTTTATTTTTCTTTCCCTTTGATACTTTGTTTTTATTAACTGTATCATTTAATTATGTGTTCGGTATTTTCCAGACAGAACTTCTGTGAAGGAGGTTTTTTTTTTGCAACAGCTTTGTATTGTGCTGTAAATGAAATACGATTTTCTGTTCTCAAAGCTTAATTCCATATTTAAGTACACAATGCCTCATTCACACATCTTGCACAATTAGCTGCTGCTCGCAGTGGCTGATTTTGTAAGATAGGCATCCATTCACCTTAGGGCATGTTGTTGCTGCTGCTCGGGTAATAGAAGTGGTGTTCTATTCCTGGCCCCCTCTACGCAGTGCAGGCAGGGGAGGTGGATGCAGGCCTCCACAAGACAGATTAGCTGTGCCTCACTGGTGACACTCGGGAAGGACAGTGTTTTGTTGTACATGCCATATTTCACTTCTTAGCATCTGCTGAACAAACTAGCGTTAGCAACTAGGAAAGGTGACGAATTAGCTTATGAATGCTCATTGGTCCTGTGGCCACTAAAACCTATCATAAATCATAATTTACTTGATGGGAGTTACTGCAGGCTGCGATGGGCTAGGATCAGACATGAGGCTGGCTTTTTGGGTCCCGTGGGTGCCGAAGGGCAGGAGCTCTGACCTCAGAGCGTGGCCTGGGCAGCTGCAGCTCCTGTCTTGCAGCTGAGCAAGGCGGCCGGGGCTGCGTAGTGCTGGCAGCGCAAGAGGAGGAAGGGAACCTGTCCATGTTTTCTGGTGTCTTTTCATTCCCTGCCTATTTTATGCTGTAGGTTTCTCAGTGATCCTTTAAAAAAAAAAAAAAAGCAAATGGTTTTTAATAGTTTAAGCAATTTAAATCACTCTATTATCTAAAGACAAAGTGGTCACAGACATTTCATATTCTCAGTTGGCGTGTCTGCTCGGATTGCTCCCTGCGAGGGCTGGTTGCTATAGAAGTCCTCTCGGAGTGACATATTTACGGAGAAACCTGCAGGGGTTCCTAACTGTCTATAACATCTCTCCCAGCATCAGACCTGTGCACAGCCTCTATGTCCTAATTGGCACCAAACCACCAGTTTGGGGCGGTCCCACTCCTGGTGATGCTCTGTTTGAAGGTGAATAACTTCAACCTCTTTAGCACCCAAGGTGCAGTCTGAAAGCAGTTACAGATTAAGTTCAACTTGTGCTTAAGTTGTGGGGGGATAAAGAAATCAGTATATACCTACTTGAAAAATTAGCAACACTTGAAATATGTTAAAAATAAGACTGGCTACTAGTTTTAGTGACTAGTAGGTCACTAAGTTGGTTGGTTTGCATTTGAAAATGGGAAGCGTTACTAGTTTGATTTATATTTATTACAACGTTAGAAGAAGCTGGATCAATGCTGCGCTACATCCTCATTATAAACAGGAGCTCTGTTCTGAATTATAGATGTAACGTCCTACTGACTGATAGGCAATAATCACAGAGATGAAAAGGGAGCTGCTTCATCTCACTGTCGGCAGATCAGGGACTCCCGCAAAGCACGGACGGGCCCTGGGAACGCCCCCGCCCGCCTGCTGCCGTCCCAGCCCCGAGTGCGGTGCCGGCGGCTGCAGGCGCCTGGGGGCAGCTCAGGGATGGGACGTCCGCAGCACTTGGGCCGTTCGGTGAGGGAGGTGGTGAGGGAGAAGACAACGTAGCTGCGGGTAGCTGGGAGGCACGGAGAGAGGCAGCAGGTAACGGGGGAGGGAGGATGGGGTTCTGTTGGCAGGGCACCAGGACTCCCGGCTGCACGGAGTCCACCAGGAGCTGCCGTGCCCAGAGCCCATCAAACCCGCGCTGCAGCCTGAAACTCGCTGCCCTCCCCTCCGGGCCCTGGGTGAACGCTGGGGACGGAGGGCTGGAGGCACTGCTGTGCAGAGCAGAGGGCAGGAGGGCCTGACAGCTCCTGCCTTTCTTCCCCTTGCAAAAGGTGGAAGAGGCATTGTTTGAAGCATCTGCTTCAGTATTGCTGAAGCTGTTGCTGGATTCATTCCAGATGAATCTAAATTGGAAGGTGTTGCAAATGCCAGATGGAGCAGGGATATGTAACAGAGAAACATGAAAGGCTTGGAAATATAGGCAATATCTTTAAAGATAAACCCCCCAAAAATAAAAGCTTCACAGGCCTTGAGGGGAAGAATCCAAAGCCCCAGCCCTCGGTGAAAAGGAGCTGCATAAATGGAGCAGTGACAAAAGACACAGCAGCAAAAGCTAGTTGCAGAGCAGGTCGGAACATTTTCAGTACTGTTTTTTTTGTCTAGGTATGGCTGTTTCATTGTTGTTGAACACTTTTGTTCTGTTTTACCCTATTAATACTGCCGCAGCTTTGAATAAGAAAGGTAAGAAACAAACTGCTCCTCCTGCCATGGTTCTGGTGGTGGCCCGGGCAGATCCGCTCTGCATCCTGCTGCTCCCACTGCTGGAGATCAGACAAACAGGGGGCTGCAGCCTGTCCCCCCGATATTTTGTCTCATGCTCTAACTGCTGGGTTGGCAATTTAGCCAAACACGAGCTTTAAAATGTATATTTCCTTATGAGAAGATGCAAATGATTTCTGTCTGGTTGGATGACAAGAAAACTGCAATTTCGGTGAGAGACTGTCATTGTTCTTTAACTATTGTACATCGGACCTGCGAATGCACGTCACAGCTGGGAGATGTGCATTCCCACCTGAGATGAGTGTTCTCAACAGTTGGTAATACTGTATTTATAAATAACAGCTTCTTGGGCATCTGCTCTGCTGGTTGGGCTCACCAAAACAACAGAAACTCAGCTCCATCTCTTCCTTACCCTTGGCTACCACTAACGCCGCCTCCCACACTGCTTCTGTATAATGGCATTTTTCCTGGAACCTAAGTCCTTTGTATTTGGGGGTGACAAAAACAATATTTGAGAAAGGCACTTCATTTAAAAAAAAAAAAAATCAGGAAGCAAGTAAAAGCTGCTGCTTGAAGAGTACGACCGGACTTGTTCTAAAGTGGTCCTTTCACATTACTGCATTTATTTTGCTTTGAAATAACCCTTTGCAGTGTTTTTTTTGCTCCTTTTTGACTGTTTATGTATGTGGCATGTCATAACTTCATTAAATTATTAATGCAGAGGATGATAAAGGCCTGTGTGGATAGCTAAAGTACATTGTTTACTTGTTTTAGATGTTTTCCATCCTTGTGTAGAAACACATTTGGCAAAGGACCTGTATAAATAGTTCATAACTCTCAGTGAAATCAGTCACTTGGTGTCAGGGCATTTGGAGTGTTTTGGTTTTGTTTTTTTTTCCTTTGACAGTCATCTCAAGGCAGAGCTGAGTGCCAGAAATGCTGCAGAGCCTTGGCAAGGTCAGCTGCAGTTGGTGTCGTTTTTCTGTGCACAGGACGGGGGCTTCTGACCTGTGCAGTTACAGCAGTTTCCTTGTCCTTTTCTAATACTGAACTTCAGATGTAATTTAGGATATACTTGGTTTACCCAAGTTCCGTGTGATACAGCAAATGCAATTCAAAAGAGTAATGTACACTCTGAAAACAAGGTCTGCGTTTGAGATGAACAAGATGGTCTCACCTTGTCAGCATCTCTTTCATACACAGGTTTTGGGCAGCATCTGGGTGCATTGCTATCCAAGAGCAGGAGAAATAGAAATAGAATACTGCATAGAAATGTTGAAGATGGTGGTTCATGTAATAGATAAATCTGTTTTTTAGCAAGTACAGTAGGTTTAAATTAAAATCCTGAATTACGTATTTGAGTACATCACAACAGAATGTGGCACTAATTCAGTATTCGTTCTAGATGAAAGTCATTAAGAGTAATTATCTCTAGCAACAATTCTGAGGCTATTCCAATTTTCAGTGAGCATCCCTTCCACAAAAAAAGTCCTTCTGAAATATACTGAGAATTGTCTTTCACCCAGATAATTATTGTTTACAAAATTCTATATTCAAGATTCTAAATTCCTTTTTTTTGTGTTGCCATAGAAATCAGGGAGCTGTCATAGACACTACTTTCATTTTTACTTTCTTTTTATATTATGTAATACCGTGTCCAGTATCTGCACATTAATTTCTCAATAACATCAAGAGAATACATATGTTGTTATTCAGACAACAATTGCAAATCTTTATATTGTGCCTGTGATTACAGAAAATAAAGGGCATCCCCACGTACCATCACACTGCTCTGTGAGTGTCAGCGAAGTTTAAATGCAGTGACTGGGCTTTGGCCATAGGTACGTCCCAGCTGCAGCCAGTTCACAAGTGTTTTTAACTCTATCTGCAGTGCTCATCCTGGTCACAAATACCGTTATTATCGTCTGACCAGCAGGTGGAAGCAGAGAAAAAAACTCTTGAAGACTCTTGCATGTTTCCATGCTGTTCGCAGAGGTGCTGTTTTCCTTTAAAATCCCAAACCATTAGGGGTTAGAAAACATTGTGTCATTTCTCTGAATCTTGCATCTGGCCCACAATAGCCTGATCTGGGTGATTTTTAAAACAGCTTACTCTTTGTTTCTCACCAATGGGGTTTTTTCTTTGTTTCATTTTTTTTCATGTTTTATGCATCATAATCATCAGGAAAAAGAGTTTGTACTTAGACCCTGTATTTTGCTTTGCTATTTATTAATTTGTGTTGCTGCTTCCCTGAAATAAAAAAGATCTTTGTTAAGCATCTGGCACAATGTTAGGTACGTGGGTTCAATGTTTAGTCCAGTCTACTGTGGTAAAAACGTTGGGAGTATCAAGGCCAGATTTAGCTGTTTAAGACCCTGTGATAGCAATCTTAATGCTATTTCTTATTAAACTGATACTAGTCCACAAGAAAGCACTGTTGCCTTGTCCTTCTGTCCACTGCTTCCCATCTCCCCTGTAAATAAATGAAAAGGATGAATACTTGCATTTGCATCGCGAGCCAGCGGTCTGGCACAGCGCGTGGATTTGCGGAGGGAGCTGCGTTTGCAGCTGCGGGCGCAGCAGCGGCGTGGGGCACAGCACTGCGCTTTGCTCGGGGTGAGGCTCCCCGGAGCCGGGGCTGCGGGGGAGGCAGCACGGGTCAGGTGGGACGCTCACCTCTGCAGCTCATGTTCTGTCTCTGTAAGCTTGTTCTCTCTTCAGGGGTAGGCTTTTGATGCTCTGATTTGTATCTCAGGTACTTGATGGTGTCTCATGGTGCTGACTCACATATCCTGACTGTGTACAGGTGCTAGTTATTTAAATCATGGTGGGCAGCTGTAAAGCTATGGTCATCTTCAGTTCAGAAATAGAAGTAACATTCTACTGTTGTTCTGAATCAGTTTAACTTGGTAACGCAATCTAAATTTGTATCATGGTGGTTTTTTTTCCCTCCATGAAATGGTTTAAATTCTTTTTATTTTCAGTAGATTTAGTCTTTATAATCTCCAAGTATTGGCAGTGTTTGCAGAGAAGGGAAAAAACATTATGAAAGGAAATAAATACATAAATGTTAAGCTATATGCATAATAAAAGTACATTTAAGCTTCAACATGTCATATAATCAATTGGCCATTTCATATGCTTATGTCTTTCTGAGATCGCACACTTTAAAGGGGAATATCAATGTGAAATCTAGAAAGAGAACAAAGATCCCAAATGAGGAGTCAGTTCGTTGGTTTAATGGATGTTTTTGTCTTTCTCGACCATATCTATGTTAAATGCTCTGTGCATGAACATTTAGGAACAGGACATGACAAACTTCCCTGCGTTCAGTGTGTGGTGAAGGAAGCTCTGTGTATTTTTATAACAGAAAAGACAATCTACATAAATGTTTCAGGTAGAGCCAGCATAACTGATTGACACAAGCAGAAAGGCAATGACCCTTGTTGTTTAAAGCTGGAATAAGATATCAGGTCATAAATCCTGCCATTCTGATTAACGGCTGTAAAAGCATCTCTACAAACTGAATGGGAGTTGGTTTTTGTTTTTGTTTTTGCTTTTGTTTTCTCCCAGTGAATTATCAAGACTTTTATTCTTAAAATATTTGCAGAGGTTTGTTATTTCTTATAGTCTTGGGAAAAAAAAATGTTTCTAACCTTCTTAATGTCACCTGAGGTGCGATACAGCAAGGTGAGTTCTGTGAACAGTAGTTCTCACTCTCTTAATGGGAGTGATCTTTGTATCAATCCTCAGTTTATGAATTGTAATAGAGCTGCTGTAACAGTCATAATTGGTGAAATTAGTTTGGATGGTTGCATTAATATTCATACATCCCTGCAACAGCACTGAGCTAATTAGTATCTTTTCCTTCTCTATTGTGATGGCAAAGCGGGACAGAATAAATCCGAGAGGTTAACTTCCGTGTTGGATGTGGCCAGAAGCCTGAGATGCGGAGCTTTGCTGGTGGCACGTGCGGGAGCCACGTCCTTACTGGGAAGGAGTACTGCAGGTGCATTGGAGGCTAAATAAGGCTGTCAGCGGGAGCCCCTCAAGTTCGCAGATACAAGAAAGATGAGGAAGTTTGCTTCTGGGGAAACATGGAGTCACGTTGTTCACTGTAATTATTCTGCAGTAAGCAGGATAGAGCGGCTGGGAATCTGCAGGGAATACTCCTCTGCATTGGCCTAGATATGGAATAGGTGGTCTGAAAGATTTTTCCATCTATAATTTCCATAGTCCTAGAAGGTAGCAGTGAAAGATCAGAAAATTTCTTGCCTGTTTTAGTGAGTTTTGCTCTAATTTTTTTCTTCTTTTTATTGAAAGCCATTGAAAGAACGTTGTTTCCCCACATTGCTAGGGAAGAGGGGCATGTTGTACAGTAAACCAATAGATATGTGGGGAAGTTCACATGGTCAGTCTCCTGAGGAACCCCTGGCAATAGTGTCTAACCTCTTAGTACTGAACAAACTGCCCCAAAGCCCCAGTGCTGCACTCCCCCAGCTGGGCAGGAGCCCCACTGCCAGGGGACTCAGGTCCTGGGTACAGGTGAGATGCCTGTCCTGCATCTGTGTTTCTGGTGGGTTGTCTTTGTAGCTGGGGTGCCTTCAGGGGGCTGTCGGAATGAACAGAAACCCTTCAAGATACCTGCAAGACTCTTACTGTCTCATTATGAAAACAAATTGAGTAGGATGGTAAAAGAGCAAATGTAGAGAATACCCCAATCTGTTTCTCCAGTCCGGGAAAAAATAGAAGGTAGTGCCGGAGCAGAGGAAGGAGGTGATCCAGAGACCATTTGTCTCTTCTGTGAAGCATCATGCTCTGCCAGGCACCTTTCTTCAGAGTATTAAATCGGTTTGTCATTGCCCTGTGGTTTGGATACTTGGAGTAGTGGAAAGCCCCACTGTCTGTACCTGGTGCGCACTGTGTCAGACGCTGTCCTGAGCCGGCCGGTGATTGAAAAAATGCTGTGCCAAGGCTGCAGCGACTCTTTCCTTGAATCAGCATCTCTGTACTAGTTAGTTAAGGTTCCGTGTAGGACTGCTCTTAATTAGGTGGTGCTATTGCCATCTCCCCACTTTCCCATCCCACTCAGGGGAAGGTGCCGCAGTCAGGGTGCTCACAGGCACCGGGATCAGGCTGAGGAAACTGAGTCCCCAGGGATGTCAGTGCCCACAGGCACCGGGACTCGGGACTTGTACAACTGCAGATACAATTCTTTTACATTTTCTTGTTTTTATTTTTTTTTGACACGAAGTGAAAGCAATGTGCTTCACTCAACCTCTTTCACAAACAAATGAATAAATAAAATAAAGCCATAAATGAATCAAGCATTTCTCTTGAAAGCTTGAAAGGCAGAAGTAAAGAGAAAATTCTATTAGTTCTATTTTTAAAGACTTGAGGGCTGCTTGGATACCATGGTGATGGAATTGGTGTAAGCACCTAGATAGATACAAATCTCCTGGATGTCTGGAATAATTTAAATGGACCAGTACAGTATGCAAGTGGAAAGTATTTCTGTTTATCTGCTTTCCCTTCAGCTTTCTGTTGTTAAACATGGTGATTTCCAAGCTGTCAGCATGGATGTTAAAATCCGGCGTCTCAGTTGTGAAGAGCTATGAAATAGTCTTCAGGAAATCAAAGCCCAGCGAAGCAGCTCCGTGCACTCCTGCAAGTGCAGGCAGTGAGCAGCACCCAGCGGGCTGGGGGCTCCGGGGGGAGCCCGGCCGGCTGCAAACTGCGAACCTGGGCTTTTTGTGCACCCAGCTGCGGCGTGGTCCTGCCCCTGCCCAAATGCAGAACAGCAAGAGCATCTTAGTAGTAAATATGGTATTTGTGGAGAGTGGCTGACAACCATTTCACGCAGCTCGGAAACATCACAGAAAACCCTGCGAGCAGCTTGTTGAGTAGCGCAGGGGGAGGTTTAGGGTGATGGGGGAAGTTCCCCAGCACGGGGAAGAGGCCAGCATCCTCCCAAGCGCTGTGCTGTGCTCGGGGGCAGAGCTGCTGCCCCCCTGCTGACAGCTGTCTGTCCCCAGTTATTAACAATAATGTTTCTGCCATTTAATGCCTGCCAGTGAGCTGTCAACTAGCAGCAATGCATAACTAACTAAGGATACTCCCAGAGCACTGTTATTGGGGGTGGGGTGGGGAGGGGGTAAGAAAAGAGGCTTGAGTCACTCAGTTGTGACCATATAATGACTCTGTATACAAATTAGATGGATTCACATAGTGCTTATCTAAATTAGGTTGCCATTTTACAATGCTAATTTTCCTGTTGGTTGCTTGTGATACCAGAACACAGCATTTCAAAAATTCCCATGCTTCTCGGCTCTGAAAATGTGGCATGATGCAGTGCCTCGGTAAACTGCAGGGTTAGCAGAACCTGCTGAGCCTCGGTGTCGAAACACTGCCTTGATCCTTTTGAACTGCTTGTAAGGTTGATAACTGTGACTGCAGTAATTAGTAGCAAGTCTACAGATCTTGATGAAGTATGCACAAGGGGCTTGTTCCTCTGTGCTGTTCTTTTACCCTCCAGAGGAATAAATAACCAGAGGGAAGGGAATTGAAAAAAGTAATAAAGAAGGAAATAAAAACCCAATGCTTATTTCAAGAGCTGACACCTAGGAATCTGATAGACATTTGCAAGATTTAAGTGTAAAGAGGCTGCATTAAAAAAGCTACTAGCAGCCTGATAAGAATGCTGTTGTGCCGTGGAGCCAGAGCAGGAGGTGCAACAAGAGAACAGAAGTCATCAGCTGAGGGCTGGAAAAAAATGACCAGATTTCCACTTGTCGTTCATGTTTTATTATGGTTTGTCACACATAAATAAGATGGTCACAGGCACAGCTTGCTTATCTGGGGAAGCTCATACTGTGAACACTGGCATTTAGCATTCATGCAGGTACTTTTTTCATTCCAAATTCTCAACATATTTTCCAGTGGAGAGCAAAGATCCCATCTCCTTCCCCATCTCCCCATCCCCTCTTTCTCCTCTCTCGTCTTTCCCCGTTTTGTACAATTGGGGCTGGAAGGACCCATCCTTTCTGCACAGAGCTCAACAACTGTGATGGCTTTAGGCTTCTGTAAACATGGGTCATGGAGCTTGTCTAATTTCTGTCAGTGAGGATGATGCACTGAGCATTGCCCTGCTGGTCAGGGACTAATAGGGAACATCACATCCCATCACTGCCATCAACATGAGCTCTTCTTCATATAGACCTTCCAGCATTGCTTAATTTGCTCTAGTGAGAGCTGATGAAGACCTGTTATATTCAGTTGTTCAAAATAATGTGACACCCGCCATTTTGCATAAACTTTCTTTTAGAAAAATCTATTCATGGAGAATTTAAAAAAAAAAAAAATATTTAGGGTATAAACTGCACATGCATAAACATGAGGTGATCTCCAAAGTCATGACGCTCATTTTAATATGATAAATACAGATGCATGATTATTTGTAGAGCACCATTCATTGCAGTGTTAATTTTGTGGATCAGATCTTCAAGCTGTGCAAAGTGATAGAGCTCCATTGAGGCCAATGGCAATTTTCACCAGCTGAAGACGTGATGCTCTATGTGCAATTTTAATTTCATAAAAGGGAAAATATATGGTATCACATCATTCCTTCTTGCCTGCAGCTTTTCCTCTGCTCTGCTTGCATAAGTGCTATGAAGTCTCTTGCTTCTGCAAAGTAGTTTTGGTTTCATCCATAAAATGGAGGGATGTAACGCTGCTGGTCTGGGTCTGGGCGGTTGGCTGGTCCAGCCACTACAGTCCAACCCAGCATGTCACAGCTACCGATGCCCTAAGTCCTTGGTGGGTGGATGGGACTCTGCCACACTGCCCTGACTTTCCGTGTCCCACTTATTTTTAAACAGAAGTTCATCGCAGGTGGACAGCAGGGAAGTGTGGCCAGGTATTGTTACCTTAACTGCCAGCTGTCTGGTGTGGCAGATTTGTGTAATTGTATTCCTCTGTAAACAGTTCTTAAAATGATAAAGCAGAAATGTAAGCAGTACGTTATCAAGACTGAGTGAAAAAGCACTTTGCTTATCAGTTGGGATGCAGATGGCTGTTTGTGAGAGGTAGTTACGAACACCCGTGTGCAGCCCAGCCTGCCATGCTCCTCTGTGTGCAGTGGGAGTGTGCTTTGCTGTCTGTGCTTCAGAATGTAATGGAGAAATGAGAAACTTTTCCTTCATGGCTCCATGGGTTTGATCCAGGCAAACACTTGAACATGAGTCACTTTTTGAGTACAGGAACAGTTCACTCACTTCAGGTGGTTCCTGAAAGTAAACAGGTTTCTCTGTGCTGTTGGATTGTGCATAGCACCTTGCAGGATCAAACCTTAAATAACGATGAGCACAAGGACTTTCAGCGTTAGCACACTGTTACGTAGAGCAAGGATCTTTGAAATATTTAGTGCTTACCAGAGACAAGCTCCGTACCTTTTATCTTCTGAGGTTTCAGGGTCAGAATGAGCTCTTTCATCTTGATGAAAGTCACTTGCCCCATTCATGGATCAGTTGAAAATTGTTATGCAAAACTTCAAGACATAGCTGCCAGCAAAATCCCCACAACTGAAAATGAGCCAAACATGGAAAGACAGGTTACAAAGATACAAGACAGCCCAGGAAGCCCATTCTCAGTTTCATCTCTGAGAGCTTAAAGCCAACTTGCAGGCACAGTGATGAACCTGCCAAAAAGCCTGTCCAGAAGCCAGGGCAGTGCCAAGGAGAGCCCAAGTCATCGTCTGGTTAAAGAAAAACATGTTCCAAATTTTGACATGTGGGTTCTGCAGTTGCCAGTCTAATTTCCAGATTTCACGTGTCTTTCTTGCCAAAGGAAGAGAAGTGGAGGGGGGGGGGAACTTATCAAGCTTGTTTTAAAACTATCTATCTGGGTGAAAATGGCTTTATTTGCACTTGGTTTTCTTCTACCTTCATTTCATAGTATAAACAAACCCAACTATATACAACTGACAGCATATCATAGGGCAGGTCTAGTGTAACAATTCTGGTGGCAGGAGAGAAAACAAAAGAGACCCAATTTAGGTTAGTGTGCATTTTGCATAGACAATTTCTTTGATTAACAACTGTGTGCAATATCCCCATATGTTGAATACTGACAGCAACTTACACATGACACTTCAAAAGGACACTTAGTTGAAAATTGTGATTCTTTTTTAATGACTGAAAATTATGTTAATGATGGACTAACGTTGGCCTAGTCAGTAAAGGTATGAGTAAGACAGGTGAGGACTAGGAAAAGTTTTTTTATCCATTTAAAATGGCTGTTGGTATATTTTACTTAGCATTAATTTGATCATAGACATGGAGAAGTATTTCCTTGAGGGTCAAGACATTTTCTGTACCATTTTGTTGTTCCGTGTACCTACAAACATTTGCCATCTATTTGATTTTGTAGGAATGCCTAAATTTGCTGAGGGAGAAATGTTTGTTTAGACAAATTGCTGCCCCCAATTGTGTGTATGACCTTCACTTGAGCAGACACTTTAATTGTAAGTTCATATGTGGCACAAGGAAAATCATATTTAACAAGACTATTAAAGAGGATGAATGATAATAAAAATAATCACATGAAGAACATAGGAGGTTTCTGCAGTTTTCCCTAATCCTCTAAGTGACTCAGTTTACCACCATTCCTTTGACTCAAGGGATTAGCTCCTGTCTGTGATGCATTGCCATATGAGAGATGAGAAAGAGAATTCCATCCATTCCATCACCCAGTAGTTCATCACCCACACGCGTTCAGGGTCACGGGAGCCAGGACAGCCTGCTGAGATGCAGGATAAAGCCCAAGCAAAAGTTTCGAAAGGAGCCCTGTGGGGAGTTGCATTGCAGATGAGAGTATTTCAAAATAATTTTCCCTCGGAGGTGTAACAAGAGGTAGAAATTTATAATTTCCTATGAGAAAGACCGCAAAATAAAGAAATAGAGAAGTGAATAAGAGGTCATTGAGGAAGAAAAGAATTCTGTTGAATTACAAAACAAAGTGCAGTACAGCTGCTGCACAGGCTGCCCTAATTGCAGGAGGATTTTCCTGCTGCCGCACAGCCAGGCTGGTCCCTGGTGACCTATGGGAGGTTTCAGCATCTCTGGGTTGGAGGTCACAGTGTCTGTGAAAATGGCACCTCGGGCCAGCGCTGCCGGGCATGCAGCCACTCGGCTCTGCCGCCGATGTCTTTGCCAAGCCATGAGTTCAGTGAGTGGGATAACACTGATCCTTCCCATCTCGCTGTTCAGGCAGCATTATTCATCGCTTTTTAAAAAGTCTATATGGTCCAACCTGTGCAGCTTTTTCTGAAAGTTTCTTGTTGCATACAGTTGGCTGCAGGCTACCTTCCTTTCCTTTACTCTGGGCTTGCTGTAATGCTAGGAAAGGAGCTGGTGGTCTTAGTGGGGTGGATTTCATTAGGGTGCTGAAAGACAGAACTGTTTGAGACCTTTTAAAAAAAAAAAAAAATTCTGTGTCTAGCTGCTTCTGCATGTGTCTAATAACGTGGCCCTTAGAAAGCAATTTGGATTAATTAGAATGTCCAGGCACTTTTGTGATAAAGACATGCCTAGTAATTATCCAGTGTCCAGAATAATCTATCAAGCTTGTGAAGTTTGAGTCTGAAAATTATTCTCCCCTAAAAATTTTTCTTTCTAGCTGTATTTCTGTCTTTAAATTTGTTTTCCCACAAGTTAGGTAAGAAGAAATGTAATTATTTAGCTGGCAAGCTTAATGTTGAGGTGAAGAAAACCAGTGAAGGTAAAAGTGTGATTGCGTTGTGTTTTTCCTGTGATAGTGCATAAATATTTTTATATATATAGAATTGCATGGTGATGATGCACTTTCTAAAAGGCCAGAGGTAAAATATAAGGAAATAAAAGGTATAGATATTCATTGAAACTTCATTGTGTCCTATAATTCTCATATATATAGTAGAAGAAATGTCAAATGCAGATTTCTCACGTAATTACAATCCACTCTCACATCTCTTCTTGCTGCATTTCCTCACTCTTCTTTATGCCTAATGCCTTTGTCCTGAAGGACCTTGTTGGGTTTCTTATGCTCAGAGGATACAACAGACCTTTTTACTCGTGATAATGTTTATTTTGGAGAAAAGAAAACATGAAATCAAAGGCCAACTAAGTACAATAACACAGTCTCACTGGTGAAATTTATCCCCATACCCAGGGTCAGCACAGTCTCCCTACAGAACTCCCTCTTAAACTTTCCAGAGAAATGTTAAGTGCTGCCTGTGACTGTCATATTTCAAAGGAGCAAATTTCTGACCTTGCTGGCAGATGGTGGGGAAGCAGAATGTTTCCTCCTGTTGGTGCGATCATCTCTGCCACCCCATGCCTGCCTCCAGCACAGTGCTCATCCTTTGGGAGGGGGGATAAGCAAGTGATATCTGGGGTTTAAAGCCAAAGAAAACAGTTGCAGATGCCAGGTGGTGGAAACAGGCATCGCTGGCTGGGCAGGAGCACGAGGACCTCACTCCGTGGAGAAGACAATGAATGCGTTTGCTGCAGAGACCAGCATACCAAGTGCACATTGATAGGCAGGAAGTTGTGGAAGAAAAGGCTGGCATTCTGCGGGACCCAGGTCTGAACGCTCTGGTGGTCCTTGGCACAGGGATGGGACCCAAATTCTTTGCGAATAAGTTTGAAGATGATGAACTTAAGGAAAAAGAACCCAGAGAGCAGTCTTGTCTCATTTCCAAGGTGGCTAAGGGTGAAGCTCTCGGTGAGCCAGGTGGGGATATGACCACAGATGCTGAGAGATGACAGATTTCCAAGGAAAGGGTTACAGCCCTCGTGATCAGATCTGGTTTCACACCTAGTACAGCCTGAGTCAGGTGGTGCTGGAAAGCTGTAGTTCACCAGGAGGATACCCTTTAGGAAGCCACACAGCCTAGCTGTCATGACTTCAGGTGACAGGAAGCTTAGTGCCAAAGGCTGGGGTGTTCCAGTGGTTGGGATTACCCTGCCTTTGCTTTTGGTGCCAGGGTGTGGCGGCGATCACAAACAGGGAGCTGGGAATCACAGAAGGCAACGCGGTGCCAGTGTGCGCGCTGCAGCCGCCCTGAGGCAGCCCGAGCCATGGGGTGGCCTCACAGGGCTGCTGCCCCCCGGGCCTACCCCCTGCTCCCCACCCGCAGGCTCTGCTGGCCCCACCGCTCACACCCTGCTCCAGCTGTTTTATTTGCAAGAATCTAAAGCTGTGAAAGCCAAAAGCTGAAAACAAGTGCAAGCTTGCTTGAAAACCGCGTGTTCATCTGGTTGCGTTTCAGAGCTCTGAAGCGGCCCAGGGAAAGGGCTGGGAGCTGCACGTGAGGAGGCGGAGGGCTGGGTGTTTGGCTTTGCTGCGGGAGCACGAGCTGCCCCCTCGCAGCCTGTTCACTTCATCCATTCTTTTTCTGATCATAGTATTCACTGGCACAAACGTGAAATGCAGCAACGACATAAACAGGAGAAGCTTCCTTATGGAGTGTTTCATACCTTGGCACAGGCCAGGTAGCGCAGGCAGATCGCGGACCAAACCTCTCATTACGGTGCAGTTCTCTGCACCAAGGCTGGGCTCCTTTCACCTGCCGACAGGTCCGTGCATGTGGGTGTACTTCTGCTCAGGCAGACTTTGGCTTTATATATTATTTAAGTGGTTAACGTGTTGAAGATGATGTCCTTTTCAAACATACTTTAATCACTTGACTTTGTTTAAATAATAGTATATATGTACTTAATTTGAAGCACATGCCTGGTTCCTCTGAGGGAGATTCTCATTAGCATAATACCTTAAGTTTGTATTTGTAAGTACTCTGTCCTTTGTAAATAAAATTCAGATTATATTCCTTGGGCTGTCTTCTCTATATGCATCATGAAGAAAATGCATCATACTCGTATCATTCTCACACAGTGTGTAGTTCATAGTTCCAAGTTAGCCCTGGCTGTAGTTCATGCAGCTCATTTGTCTGCAATAAAGCCTTTTACATTACATTTCTCTTGTGATGGGTTAACAGCAAGATTATTCCTCCAGTAGAGTTGTCATTGCTGCAGCAGGTGATAGCTTTTAATAGAGAGATACAAATAATTTATTAAGGATTTTGTTACACAGGCAAACTCGAACATCCTAGACTAATGCTATAGCACTAATGAACACGAGTGAATAGAAGGCTTGTTAAGTGCTCTTAAATGAAGACTTTGCTCCAGATACCTGAAATTGAGCATGCACTTGTATCATACCTTTCCTAAAATTGTACATAGGAATTTCCTGTTCACCACACTATTTCAAAAGGATATGCAATAAGTATTGTTCTTCCTCATTCACAGAAATATTTTCCCATACTGTAGGAAACAATTCTTTGCCGTATGAACTGGATGCTGCTGGAACTCAGCGTGCCTTAGGTGCTCTGAAATACTCTTCTGTGTTTTGTAATGGAAAATAAGGCAATTTGTGTCAGTGGGGATGGGGGAGGGGGGTGGGAAGAGAGAGAGAACCAGAGAACCATCAAGCTAGACTTTATGCTTGAGTTCATTTAGGCCATAACTTGTCTCTAGCAGTTGTGAGCATCAGTGTATGACAGGAAGGAAAACAAACATTGTGCATGCAGGCATGGGATAATCTGCTCTGTATATTCAGACTAATCCTGAATTCTAACACTGCAAATTAGACATTTGTATAAATCTAATAGTCAGAATGTTACCTGGTAGCTGTGGCGTATTTCCTTACTCCTCTCGTGCCCATGCACACATTGCATGCGGGTACTAACACTCCCATGCTCCTCCAGCCACGTCTGAACATCACAGGCATGTTCAGAGACATTTGGGCTTAAAGGAAATTTATGCTGCTGGACGTCACTGTAAATACTTTCAGGAGCAATGCTATTCATGTAAGCACAGGATGATGTTTTGGTATGGTGGGGTATATAGCATTGGTGATATGAGGATTAGTTATATAGCTCTGGATTCATCATTTGTAATTGTAGTTACTTAACCACAGTGTCACCCTGGGCATCATCTGTAGTCAGTACAGAGAGCCGTGCCCAGCACAGGAGAACAGTGAATAAAACTATCAAAGCACATTGGTTTGAGTGACCAAAGCTGAAGCAAGGGATTCAAACAGGACCTTACAGGCATTCTTTTCAAATTGTAATTTTGATCTTGCCTCGACCTTTTAACAATGTACCAATCCAAAACTGAATAGTTCAGCTTATACAAAAACATTCAGAAACAGAGAAGTCAGGAGCAATAGTTTCAGGGGCTGTGTCAGTTGCATACATGACCTGCCGTGGGCTCCTGAAGGTCAAATAGGACAAATACGCTATCTGCTGCTGAATACAAAGGCTGGAGCTGATGCGCTCCTTCACCTGCAGAGATGTGTCCCCAGTTCTGCTGGCATTAACCAAAGAGCATCAATATGTCCATTATCAGTAGCTTCCTGAGTGCTAGCAGTACTTTTAATGCTGTGCTGGTTAGAGATGCTCAGAACAGAATTCTATGTTCAAAATGCAAAGAGGAGCTTGTCTGTGGTGGTTTTCCTGCTTTTTTGAAGTGGTGCACATCAAGGCTGGGAATAGTTTGGAAATTCCAGCCAGGCCATGGGCCCGCACATCAGGATATGCATGATTCTGGCAGCAGATGACCAGTTGGAGACATTTTTATGAGTTTAGATTCTTGGTTTTGCAATATCTGATCAGCAAAAAGTCATTTGTAGGAATTCAGTTTTGCTCATTACAATATTCAGCTGCTTGCTGAAAGTTTCTTTACTATGAAATTGCAAATAAACACTTAATATAGATAAATTTGTATTAACAGATTTTAGATATGTTTAACAATAAGGAGGTCATAGGCTTTATTCACCTTGACCTCATAGCACCTCTCCTATGAAGGCAGGCTGAGAGAGCTAGGGTTGTTCAGCCTGGAGAAGAGGAGGCTCAGGGGAGACCCTATAGAGGCCTTCCAGCCCCTAAAGGGGGCTACATGAAAGCTGGGGAGGGAATCAGTCAAGGAGATAGGACAAGGGGTAACAGCTTTAAACTAAAAGAGGGTAGGTTTAGATTAGCTATTAGGAAGAAAGTCTTTACTATGAGGGCGGTGAGTCCCTGGAGCAGGCTGCCCAGAGCAGCTGTGGGTGCCCCGTCCCTGGAGGTGCTCGAGGCCGGGCTGGATGGGGCTGTGGGCAGCCTGGGCTGGTGGGAGGTGTCCCTGCCCGTGGCAGGGGGTGGCAACTGGATGGGCTTTACGGTCCTTTCCAACCCAACCCATTCTGTGGTTCTATGACTGTAAAGCACTTTCCCATACTGCAAAGTTAGGAAGAAATATTCAAATTACAGCCTGATTTTCCACAACAAGCATGGATGCTCGACTAAAATGCAATTATGAGATATGCTCAAATACTAACTTGACAGCTTTCATTTAGCCTAATAACTAAGCTTTAAAGGATGATTGTTTCACATTGTATCATATTGCAATTTGTTTCCACTGTAGTGGGTTTGTTGTGTGTCTGAGTATTACTTTCAAAAAGCTGTGTCGTTATTGAGTTTTTCTGTATTTCAGCCTATTTGCTAAATAAGTCTTTACTGTTGTTGTCTTTATGGGGATACTTTCAAAATCAATGAGATTTATACTTGCAGATTAAAAAACTTTTAAAGTATGCGTAGAAAATATAAGGTTCAATTATATGTTTGCAATGAATGGAGCAGTGTTTACACATAAATAAAACATAAAAGCTGGTTTACTGTTTGTCTTCTAGTTCTGATTTATTTTCAAAGTAATTAGAATTTCTGCGTCTGTATCTGGATGTTTGAGTTCCAATCACTGCAAGCATATTTGTACTTTTGTATATATTTATATATAAAAATATACTTAGTGTTTATCTATGACTTCACTTCTCTCTCTGTTCACTGACTGACTGTTCAGTGACTGACTTCTCAGTTTTTGGAAATACAGACATTAATGTATGGGAATGGTATATATAAAAAGAGAAGAAAAAGCTACCTACTGCTGTTGTGTCCCATAACTGAGGGTAGATCATGTACAGAATCTGGTTCTCTGCTCAGCACCTCTTTGAATGGCTGAAATAATCCTGAGAATGCCTTGTTGGATATAAACCTTCATACTGTAGGAAGTAGGCTTCAAAACTCAAGGAATTATTTTTGAGTCTAGAACATATTGAAATGTGTGTTCAGAATGAGTACCAGTCATCCATGCCTTCCCTCTTCCTCTACTGGATTGTGCAAGACAAGGAAAACCTTGATGTAAGCCTCTTCAAAATTTGAACCTACCTCAGACAGTCTCCTTTCCCTGAGACACCTGATGGATTAGACAAATATTAATCTTATTCTTAGCAATCTGGTTTCATTCCTGACACAAGCTATTTTGTTATCTGTGGTGTTTAATGGACAGACCTCAGTTTCTTCCCTCTGAAATATCATTGCCTGTTCTATCTGCTGGAGATAACGCTTATGCGGTTCTTATGCTGTGATAGAAGTAAACAATCCAAAAAGTACATTCAGTCTTAGCACAAACTCAAAGAATATAGAATATGCCTCTTTTAAGCTTTTTTTGCTCTTCCCTTTCGTGCAGTATCTTTGTAATTATGTTTTAGACATTGTGGTCTGTCATGGGAGGAAAGTGTGACAGAATATCCATATGTTATTCTGTAGTCTGGATTTGAATCACAACATGAGGTTGAAGTCTGTCGCTGCAAAAGCAGCTTTGTGGTACCATATGATTACACAAATGTGGCTATTAGAAAGGTTAGAGGGTCCCTGTACTCCCATCACCTTATGTGAGTTCAGCTAAAAATTGGCTTGAAGTATTAGCTCATAATAGACAAGATCCTTTGATGTTTTGTTAAGATTTCAAATTACCTCTAGCAGAGTGCCATCTATTATTTTAATGCCGCTCTCAAGCTTTCATTCTATCAGGGCTGGAGTTAAAATATGAAGAGCTGTGCATTCTTGCATTGCAATGGGTGGGCAATCACCACTGGTATTCTAACTGATGTATCCTAGGAGGAATATTCTGGTTAATATTGCAAAATCAATGAATATGCACTAGTATATATAAATGTGCTGTGCTGGTCATATCTCATCTACAAGATCTACGAATCAGTAAAGCTTTATTGCCTTGCTAGTTTATGAGCAAGCCAGCTAAAATTCTTAACAATTTAAATATTTCACTTTAAAAACATCAAGTGCTGAAGTTTTGTAAAAGTACATGTTCTTTTGTCTTTATTATCAATGGTATCTCTGATGCAGGAGATAAATAATTTTTTTTGCCTATGGGAATTGTAAGAGGTTCCTTGTAGCAGGATGTCTTTGTTGTGTAAGCTGAGGGGAGTTTTGGCTTCCATAGGAAATGTAGAGCCTGTTTTCCATCCTCCACCCCTGGAGCAGGGCAGCAGGAGAGCTTTCATGGTTGAGATCCTGGGGGGCCCACTGTCAGCTTGGGGCCGTCCTGCCTTGTGTCTGCACTAAACCAGCTGGTCCCTGCTCTGGAAGAAGAATCTCTATGTATTTAGGGCTAGAAATAACTTTAAAAGTAAAAATTAAAATTTGAGATTAATATCATTAAATGAAAATTTAGATAAAATAAGATAAAATGTAAATAATATAGGTAAAAATTGAGTTCATGTCTAAGAAGCAATCACTGAGAAGCCATCTTCTTCATGATTACATAAACACAACTTTATGCCCAGAGAGAAATTTCCGCATGTAAATAAGGCAACTGTGCATTGAAATACCTTTTTCCATTTCAGTATAAATTCGCATACTGATTTCTGGTCATTTTTTGTAATTTTGAAAAAGGATATTTATGGAATGCTTTGGAAAAAAAAAGTCCTAAAGTATGGCAATATACAGAAAACATTAACAGTTCAGACCATAGCAGTTGGTCTTGCAAACGCAAATAATATCTATAAACTAAAGGAATGCTTTTTTTACATTGTTGCTGGTCTGCTGTCACAGAACAGCTGATCCCACTGAAATGTTAAGGAATATGACATCTCTTGATAAACACAGGAGCATATTTTTGCCTCCTAAAGGAACAGTCTTAAATATGTATTAAGCTTTTGCGTCCAAGCTACATGATAGACTGAGATTTTTGTTTAAGTAATTCCCTAAAGGGAAGACAGTGAAAGAACAGTTTAATTCTATTTGGGCCTCATCTATTTCTAAAATAACTTGCAGTATTGACAGTGTTGTTGAAATCCTATTCTGCCTTCCTCAAAGTTATTCTGTTTTTGCAGCAGCAGCACAGTGAGAACCGTGCTTTTTAGCACAGCCTGGTTTAAAGGTTTGAATGAATTGTTTGTACGTATCAGAAACTTTCTGAATTGATTCATAGATCCTACTCAATGGAGTTTGATTACAAAGAATATCATGAAAAAAAAGTTATTAGATTGTAAAAGGTAAAAAAAAAAAAATAGTACTTACTGGAACTGTAAATCTCAAAGCATTCAACAGAGCAGTTAATGTCACTATTGCTGCTTCATTCCTTTGATAGTTCGTTAATTGCAATAGTTTTTTGAGCAGGTCTTTGGTGGCTATGTATTACAAATGAAGGTAATGTAGGTGGGGTTGACTTAGGGACAAAAACCTGGAATTGCAACCCCTAGTTGTTCCTGTCCACTTCACTCTTGTACCTCCTCCTATTGAATACTATATAGCATATTTGATCTGACTTTTTTTTTCCCCCTATAAAAAGAACACCAGTTCATTCAAGTGTTGTTACTCTTTTATGGCAGTGCTGAAGAGCAGGGACTAGCTAGCTGGTTGGATGGGAACAGGTTAAGGTGAATGCAGTCACACTAAATGGGAGAATCTTGCTCTGCAAGGAATGCAGTGTCATGGAAGAGATTTTTTGAAAATTTCATTTATACCTTTGGAGGAAGAGAAGTGAGCCTGTAAGTTCGTTATAAACTGATTCGCAGTACAAGCATTTGTAGATCCTAGCCATTTGGAATGTGTTTAATATGACTGTTATCTGTATTTGTGTGCCTGTGCACCCTAACACATAGATTAGACAACTGAAAGTGTTAACAATGAATGTATAAATGGAAAATTCTCAGAGCAGAATATGTAAGCTTGGTGAGACAGGTGTCTGTTCTTACTTGTGAAGACAATGGTATGTACAGCCTCATAAAGAGATGAGATACTTATTTTTGTGATAAGACTAATTTTCATTAAAATTGTAGATCCTAATTTCAAGTCATCTATCCAATGTTCTTTCAGCATTTAAAAGCTAAGAGTCACCCCATATTTTGCAGATACAAAAGTCCAGACTGTGCCATAAGCTCACAGTTGTCACAAGTAGACCTAGCACTAGGCACAGGTCTTCAAGATGAAATATAGAGATATTTCCTATTTATGAACACCTCTCATATTACTACGTGTTTATATTTTTTTTCTTCCTGCTTTCTGAGTTGATAAAATGCTCACATGAACTATGTGGACAGTACTAATTGCCATAATTATTGTTCCCTTAATTGCTACAATTATTTTTGCTGGAATAATTCATATGAGTACTTTCCTATCCTAGGAAAGGAAACAGAAGAGACCTTGTAGATATGGAAAATACTCTAAGCTTGCCAATATTATTCAGGTTCTCTTCCTACTTGATTGTCATGATGGTTATGCTAGGGATGAAGGTTGACTTATATGCCTGGAAGTGGTCTCTTTCATATGCTCTTTTCAGGTTTGTATTAAATTAAAAAACAAACAAAACAACAACAACAACAAAAAACCATTCAGTTAGAAGGCCAGTGGCACTTATATTTTGTATTTGAGAAAACCAAAGTGGCCTTGGAGGTGTTTGTTTCAGTAATGGATTGCATCCATTGTAGTATTGGTAATCAAGGAGCTGCAGATTTAAAAGGTCTCGTTAACCAGGGTGTTGCTCTGGAAGCACCAAGGTGCACTGTGTTGTTCCAGGCTACCAGCTGAGGTGTCAGACCGGCAGTGCATTACTGTCTTGTAACAGCCCTGTTAAGGTCTGTCACTGCCCTGTTCAATTACAGTAAATCCTTTAACAGAACTGGTCTTTCCTCTTAATTTCCACGCAGCAATCTGCATGGAGCTGCTAATGTTTATTCATTATGTAGTGAAACTGAAATATGTGCTGCACAGCAAGACAATTCAGTGAAATGAAATTACTGATGGCTTTTCCCTGTCATTCCCCGTGTTCTGTCAGTCCATTACCCTTCCTGATGCTACTTTATTCTCCTATCACTGTGTCACTCTTGAATTATCTGATACTGAGAGGTCCACACAGTGGTGACCTTGTCTGGTTTTTCATTGATGATATGTCAAGATCACCTGTAGTTCTCCATAAATTTGGAATTTTGCCATTTCACTTGGAAACTCCCAAATGAAAAAAGAGCATACATGAGGTTTGGGAGCTTTGACATAGGTCATCAATTGCAGAAGCTGAGCACTTTTGAAAATCTCTCTTTAAAAATGCTATGAAAAATGGAATTTGACTGATAAGTTAATTGTCCTTTTGGTCTATGAGATCAAGTTCAGAGAAGACCCACTCACCTATTAGCTGAAGTCATAATACTGGACAAGTGGGGTAAGATGGAGCTCACACAGCGAGGTGAGGTTTGGCAGAAGGAGCCGATTTGGATATAGACCAAATTCACATAAATGAATCATTTATTGGGTTTATTTTCTTAGTGTTTCTTTTCTTGCTCTTGAAGATATTTCCGTTTTATTAAATGCACTTCTCCTTCTCCAGGCTCAGCTTTTCATTTGTATTTAATGTTGTTTATATTTGTACTTCTGTATCTTATGAAATATCTATCGGATTCGCTTGTAGGTGATTGTGTTGATCTCTAATATATCATTAGGAATTCACTGTGGGATAAAGTAAGAGAGGCAGGGATGTGAGCAAACAGGATCCTGTCTGAACACCAGTGGCTTTAGTAATTGGTAAACAGAGTGGGAGAAACTGAGGTGAACAATAAATAGATTCATGTTTTTGAAAAAAAAAAAAAAAAGTTTTACAAATGCTCTTCTTTAGATGTGCTACTTCTGTTCACTGCTCAGAAGAATTTGCTCTGGCGATGTAACTTCTGCATGCAGCAACAAGTTTTCCAAATGTTAACACCTTATACACTAAGGCAGAGCTGCAGAGAAATACTTCTTATTGTTCTGACAATTGATTTACATGAAAGATTTTGTAAATTGTTTTGCCTCATTTTCTAATTGTCAACATTTGATTCTTGAGTGTAAAAATCAGCTTGAAATGCACTACTTCTAAAAACTCATAATAAAACATAATAGGGAGGGATTATCAAAGCACTTTAGTAGGATTTGTTCTCATCATTATCTAAGACTGTTGGGAACATTATTACCCAGTCTTTTAAGAGCCCTAGATTAAGAATTGCAGCAATATTTGTTCAAATATGCACCTTTCAGGAAAGACCCCCCTGAAATAGGATACATGCTGCTATAATGGCAGCTTGAGAAAACCTACCCCAAGCTACCAACGTGGCAATGCTGTTTTTGGAGGGCAGACGAGGAGGAGAACAAGACAATGACATTACTTGTTATACATCCCCCGTGCCCATCGGCTGGATGGATCTGTGCTGTGGGGTCAGAGGATGCCCTGATGCATGGCTGAGAGCCCAGGCTACGCGGTGCCTGTAGATGTTGGATGCTGGGGTAGCAGAGTGGGCTTGAGTTCCCACTCCAGTCTGGTGGGGATCAACAGGGAAGACTCTCCTGTTGTCCTTGCAAGTGCTAGGTCATGATCTGGTCTTGTTTTGCATCTCTGGTAAAAATTTTCTTCCTGTTGGAAGCAAAGTGAAAATATAAAAGTGTAGATGAGTTTTGCCCAGAGAAAACAGCTACATAGAAACTTCAAATACTTTGAATTCAAGGCAATAAAAACAATTATATGCAGTTCACAGGATGCTGAAGCTGTTTGTTATGCAATTTGAGATGTAAATGGTGAACAAAGAGTAGTTGTACTAACTGATGATTAAATCCTGACATGAGAAATTTCTACATGAATAAAATCTGGGACCTAAATAGTTTCAAGATTGTTAGTCATCCATCAATTCACACCAAAGAGTTTAGCAGCCAAGTGAAAAGTCTTCAGGCATCTTATTTGTGCAAAGTTAAGTTACTGGCAGGATTTTGCAATTTGTGTAGACTGACATTGCCCTGTCAAATAAAATGAGTTCAAGAGGCTTTATCAAAGTGGGGTATATATATTTTTTTTCTATTGTCAGGAAATCGTATTAATGAAACTTAATAGGAAGTTGAAAGTAAACTTGCAGCAAACTGTGAACTTAATATTACCCTGGTGGGAGCTCATTAATATCTCAACAGGTACACTCATGTGTTATCTTAATTGCACATGATCCTTAGGCAAATTGCCTTTTCTCAAGTTTTCTGATGACTGTCCTTTGGTGAGGGGGATTCAGGTGCAGCATTTTATTAATCTTTTAATAAGTTATTCAGGAGAAGGCAGCCTACTGCACTGACAGGTCAGTTCTTGGTATGTCCAGCGTGGGTGTGTATGGGGAGAAAGGTGGATAATGCACAGATTTTCCCCTAGAGCAAACCCCTTCAAAACTCAACAAGTTTGTATTTCAGTTGTTTTTTACTCTGGGTTACAAATTTCCAGACCTGATGTTGGAAGATGTTTAATGTTGTGAGCAGTGACCTGGGAACCCATCAGAGATGTGTTTTCTTCTTGGTGTTTTTTTGGCATGGCTTTTGGGGCAGCTGCTCATGACACAGGCCCTGCTTTTTGGGCAAGACAACCAGGAGTGGTGCAGGGATCCAGAGAGAGCTTTTCATTAGCAGAAGAAAATGAGATAAATGAAGAATAATGCTCAATGTTAAAAATAAATTAACATTAATTAATCACTGACTAATGCAATGTTCCCAGCATTAATCATTCACTCCTATTGTAATCAGAACATCAGCCAGGCAAACAACACGAAAAACTTCTGAGTGTGATGTTGCCATAGTCCTGTAAACACAAAGACTGCTTTCATAAAAATCTGCCTGCCACCTCTGGGATCTGCTTATTCATCTGCTGACACCTAAGTGTCCTCCAGGAAGCTCCAGGTATGGTCTTGTCCTGCCGTGGTGGTAAAGGCTCCCGTGGCCAGTACCTGCTGTGACCCCCAGCAAGCAGCATCTCCTGCAAGCACCATGCAGCATCTGAAGGATGCTGTTTGCAGCCTTGTGTTGTAAGGGCCAGGGTTTTTTTTTTTATCCCCTGTGCTTTATGGATCACAACTCTTCTGCCAAGATGTTAGAGCCACTTGGAAAGTGGAATAGGATCCTCTAGAGCTTTTTGATGTTTCAAAGATGTTTCAGAACAGAAAATAGAGAAATGTGATGGAATAGAAAGCTTGCTTCTTTAAAATAGTTTTGAATGTGAGATGATCAAAGACAAGTAGTAGATTTTACCAGAGTGAAAGAAAAATAAATCATTTAGATGTGACAAAAAATATTTGACTGGTTAATTAAAAACAAATTAAAAAATAAAAATTCTCCATGCTATGATCCTGACATGAAGGCATTGTAATGCGTGCTGGATTTGTTGCCATCCCAGTCATTTCCATGGCAGCAGGATGTGACGTCTCCAGCCAGACCATTTCAGGACTAAAAGGAGAATGAATATGGCTTAAGGGAAGAATAGTGACACGTTCAAATACCTTTAAAAATGGGGAAAGCCACAGGGAAAGGGAAGTGCAAACCTTTTATTTAGGTGCTATGTATTCAGTCTGGAAGTCTGTTGAAATGGATTAACTTCCCAATCTTTTGTGTGTTTAGAGCGTAGTGCAGGTTAGCCAGTACAGACTGATGGCTTTTGTTTGCAAGCCTGAGTCATATCAGCAGCTTCCAAAAGCAAAACAAAAGAAAAACTGGCAGTGGTTGGTGCATGAGAGGACATTTAGTGGATACGCTGCACGGCAGTAGGACTATGTTTGGGATTGTCTTCACTGCTCCAGCTTCACTGGCATTGCATTGCAGCTTGTTCTGCCTTTCGCTGATTCACTTTGTGTCTGTGCATGAAGAGCAGATTTTCCTGAATGGGACTGGCCATTCAGCACCTTTCTGCAGTGCTAAATGCAGGTTTTACAAACTGACCAGGGTGGTTCTCCCTCTGCCCAAAGGGACAGAGAGAGAAGAGCTGGTTATGGAAAGTCCATCTATTTAACTGTGTTTTTATGTGGATGGCTTTACTCAGGCTTCTTCTGCAACTTGAAAACTGAAGTGCAGTCTGTGCGCACCCAGCCACTGCACTCTTGGCCCCTGAAGAAGGAATTTTGTTTGTGTGATGTGTGGGAGGCTGCAGCCTCCTGCCCCAAGGTGGGGCCATGCCAGCCTTGAGAAGCAGCAATGCATGCTCAGGAGAGGTGGAGCAAGGGGCTGAATTCAATAACCAAAGGGAGTAATCAAACTGCAGCCCATCTTCTTTTCATTCTCCCCTGCCTCTCCCTCCTTGTATGGTGAGACCATCTTCATCGTCTTTGGGAACAGAGAACTGCAAAGTTTGGCTAGTTTGGGGCTGGGTCTTCATGAGTTGGGTTAATCCATTTTTATATTCAAGTGGACTTCAAAATCCACAACAGCTGGAGGCGGTGAGCTGAGCTGGTGAGCAGCCCTTTGTACGTAGCACAGTGTGTGTTGTCTTCTGGATGTAGGTCTAATGAGCGCAAGCCTGGTGAAGAGATCTTAATGGGGAGAAGGTGCCTGGCCATTGCAACTTGACTGGATTTAACCTGATGTTGTGTTTTTCAAACTAAAGTTGCTCTCAATAGAAACAAAACAGTAACTCAGGGGTTGTATATGGTGCAAAGTACAGGAGAAAGGTTTCCAGTGGAGTCTGTGGAGGTTTGTCCATACCCAGGTGGGTCTGACTTTTAAAAAAGGAGAAGAAATGCTGAACTGTTGGATTTTAGCTGATGTAAACAGATGTTCAGTTTGCACATCTGGGATGCTGCCTGTGTGCACAGGAAGTGTGGGAAGGGAAAACATAGGTGTCTGTGACATGCTCTCATGTACTGAACAAAGTTGAACTCTAATGGCTTTGGTCTATATTGTGTCCATTTAATTATTTTTCTCATTATTTCCAAAAGTAGTCTTATGAAAATTTTACTCTTCAACTGTATAATTTTATGTTGCTTTTAGACGTCCTGTAAGAGATGTTGGTAGAAAAAACAATATATGCTTTTAATGCTGAAGTGATTTAAACAGCCGGAAGTGGTTAATATTTTATGTAGAGAGGAAAAAAATTAAACAAAACAAAACAGCAAAAAAAAGGTCCCCTAAGTAATATAAGTAGTGGAATAGATTCTGTAGAAGCTTTGCTTTTTGTAAAAGTGCAGAATATGATCCTTTTGATTTTTAATTGACAAAACAGTTGTTTACAAGTTGGAATACAAACACTTGCCACGGATAAAGAAATCATATTTTGACCCTCTTTTTATTTATAATTAAAAAACCAGCAGTCAGCTATCTCAGTGAGACTGTGTGTGTGGGATTGTATCTTGTGTACTGGATGCTTGTCTAATTAATAGTGGGTAAACATCACCCATAAAGTCAGCCTGGTATCCTGTTCCACTTTAGATGATACCATCCAATGGATAGATGAGTTAAGCTGATAAGCAGCTGAGCAAGCTCTGTTAACTGCATTATACAAATGAGAAGAGAGCTATTCTAAAATGTCACCAATCATTTATTACAACAGTGGTCATAGGCACAGACAAATTAGGAATTCTAATTATTTTTGAAGGCCAGGATGGCCCAGTATTTTCTGTGCAAACCTAAGGTAGATTAAAAATCAAGAACTCTGATAAATTGGTGTAATCGATGTATTTGTCTTTGAGAGTGGCCCCCAAGCTTTGCAGGCCCCTAGGCAAAACACTGAGCAAATAAATCTTGTAACAGTGGTCAACACCATGCTGTGTTCTTCCCGCCAACCTCAATTTTAACTTCTTTAATTTTCTGTGACTGGAGCACTGGAAGGTCTTGCTGGCAACGTGCCATCCACAAGCCAAAGTTCTAAAATAAATCTGGCAAGGCTTTGTAGATGTCTGCTCTCTTGCATTTAAAACCTAATGCAACCCAGCTTCCAGCTCTCTGTAAAACCAGCAGCCATGCAGAGGGTGACGAGGCATGTGCGAAGGACGCACCCCTCCAAGCGGCAGGGGTTCGGCTGTCTGACATTCACAGCGACAACCCGAGCACCCGCTGCAAGCCAGGGCCACAAGCTGTGTTTTGCTCTAGGCTTCTGTTGACTGAAGCTAAACAGATCTTAAATAAGCCATGTGTTTTGGTTTATTATGATTTATTATAAATCAGTAGATACTACCTTCAAAAACAGGAACTACAAATGTCTGGGTATTTAATAATTTTGCAGAGTTTAGACAAATTCTCTAGTCTGCTAGATCTTCAGCAGCCATTCTGCTTTACGGGTCTGCTTTTACTCTACTGCGGTGGTTGTTAATGTACATACAGGCTTAGAGTGTATCCCTCGGAAATGCCACGTTTGCTCTCATCTGCTACTAACCTCTGTGGGGAGGGAAGGTGCCGAGCCCTTTGCAGTATTGAGTCTGGGGAAATATGATGTTGACTCTTCAGAGAAGGCAGGAGAGCTAATAAACACTCGTAGAAATGCTGTGGAGAGAGAGAATATGAGAATGCAGAAGATACTTGTACTGAGGCGTGAAATACTGACCTTTCCACAGCCTAACAGTCTGAAATCATTATATATGATCATGTTTGTGTATATTTCAAATCTTTTTTTTTCCCTCCTTGGCATCTCAAGTGAGAATTATGGAAGGCTCCTTAAATTAAGGAGCAGTCCCAGACTGTTACCAAAACAGTTGCATAATGTGTTTTGGGATTAACATACTGTCAGCTTGATAACTGCTTCGGGGCCTTTGTTATCAAGGAGAAAATAGCCCTAGACAATATTCTAGTCTCTCTCCTATAAAAAGTAACTGTCAGTCTCTGTTGCATGCTGCATGAGAAGGAAATATTCCAGAAACTGATCAAGGCTCCTTCTGGCTTTCTGCTGAGGAGGCCAGGTCTAGATTTCAGCTCTTCTGAAATCAGGATCCCAAATAACTTACCAGTAAAACCAGACCACCACTAAAAAAGGATGTAGAAAATAAATGGTTTGTGGTGCTATATTTGATTACGGTTGCCTGAAAGGAATAAATTATAAATGTAACCATATGTCATTGTTTTATATTGACTAATTTTTTTTTTTATAACTTTCCACTTGAAGTCAATGAAAAAATTGTTTCTTTGATTTGTATGTTGTAAAGGAACATGGCAGAGAACTATGGATTGATATAAGGAAGATGAACTGAGGCTTAGCAGAAGCCAACTGCTTTAGCTAACTGCTGTGACAAGTGCGATGTGTTATGTAAATATGTATATTTATCAGAAATTATTTTTTTCTGCAGATCCCACAAATCAGTTATGCCTCAACTGCACCAGAGCTGAGTGATGACAGGCGCTATGATTTCTTCTCACGTGTGGTTCCTCCAGATTCCTTCCAAGCACAAGCAATGGTGGACATTGTGAAAGCTTTGGGATGGAATTATGTGTCCACTTTGGCATCTGAAGGGAATTATGGAGAAAAAGGAGTCGAGTCCTTCATGCAAATTTCCAGAGAGGCAGGTAGGCAACATCCACCCTCCCTCCAGAAAAGGCTATAGAAGTAATTGATGTTATTTTGTACCAAATGTTATTTTTCTAGAATGTATATTTGATTCTAAAGTTGTTCCAGTTCTTTGCAATGTCTCTGTAACGGCTCCTAGATGCTCTCATGCCTAAATTGCTTATGGAGTTTCAGAGAGTTTGAAATGTTAGTGGTTTTCAGTCATTTCTGGAGCAAATAGAAAGCCCTGAGTCTTATCAAGCTTTCAGTATCCCACTGGACAGCCTTGTATTATGTTGACATGGGTAGAAGACAGATTTTAAAATGTTGAGCTTTTATCTCTCTGCAGCTAGAAATTCTTTGAAGACTGCTTGTTACTAAACATTGACTTGTGTCATAGTACTGCTGTTCACATTTCAGATTGCTGCCTGATTGTGTATTGCTTTTCTTTCGCATTTCTGTTGACCAATTCAGTTGAGAAAATTCGTACATTTTACCTGAAGGCTCAAAGATTGCTGGCCTGGGATAAGGAGCAAGAAACTCAGCAGAGTGGTGTGAGGGATCATGTTTTTCTTGTTGCCTGAATGTTTCATTTAGTGATGTCCCAAGAACACTAAAAATTAAAAAAAAAAAAAAAAGTATTTTCAGTGTGCTGGAGAAGATCACTTGTCATTTGAGAGATGTTCCAAGAGGACAGGGAAATGCTGCATCTTGTGCTTTGTCAGGCTTATGGTACAGAGTTGAACCATCACAATTTTGTTGACAGAAATACTAATTTTACAGTTTGTTTTCCTGTTCTGGTTCAAAACATAAAGGAGACCTGCCTTGAAGGTGTGACTGCTGTGTCAGTGTGTTTATATCCTTGTCTCAGTAACTTACTCTTCAGGGTAAAGTAGTTTTAAATTTCCCCAGAGATAACAAAACATAGGAGGACTTTGGATGGCACTTCAGGGAATACAGCTATAAATCCATGACAAGCTAATTTGCATTGCAGAATCGTTAACGTTTGTAAATTGAAATATTTGAAGTAGGTTCCTGTGCTACTAAGAAAAAATAAGCAGAGGATGTCATTCATTAGTGGTGATATCTGTAAGACCCACCTCCAGAAAAGTACACTGATATATCCTGACATGTTATGGAGAATTGGAAACCCATCCTCATTTTAAAAGAATAAGCTCTATTGTATTCCCTAAGGGAATTTGCAGATATACCATCCTGTAACAGCCCTGGCATCATGTTGCATAAAAACAGCGTAACCTGAGCCATGATCCACTTACTGAATTACAGAATTCACTAGCCAGGTCGATAAGTGCCTGTCAGTCTGAAATGAAAGGACTAGGAGAGGGCAGCCGTTCCTCTGAAGCAGCCATCGGAGGTTTCCATTTTCTCTGTGGTTGCAAAGCTGGTTCCATGGCATGCACTGGGCTTTGGCAAATTGTTTGCACGCTCGGTGGGGTGATGTGCCAGCTCGCGCCAGCGCTGCACCTCGCTTGTCAGCATTGGCCAAGGAGCAAATGGAGGAGGAGGCTGCACTTGAAAGAAAGGGTCTTTGGAGAAGAGAATCAGAACTGTTGTGTTATGTTGCTGTCACAGGAGAAATGTATATTTGCATAAATTTGTCTGTTCGTTTGAATGCATATTTATGTGGTGTTAAAGAAAATGGGTTTTGGGTTTAATACCATAGGAAGTGACAAATGCCAGTGTTCATTGTAATTTAAAATTTACTTTATTTACCAATATCCACTTTTGCAAAATCATACACGAAATGTGTTCTCTGCATCAAGGACAAACTCCAGCTGAATAATACTGTATCACTTTATAGACTTTCTGTAGAATTAAATTAATGATAGGAGCTGTTCATGTAGTCAACATGTAATTCGATGTCCTTCATAAAAAAAATAAAGCATGAAACCAAAAGAATACCCTGCTTAAAACAGCTTTGCATGCAGGGTGATATAGGCCATGCCTGCAAGATTAAGACATGAACAGGGATAGTGCATAAACTTTCTTTCTGATACACAGCCTGTCTTGTCTTGAACTGCGAATAATCCAATCACCAGTGCTGCCTCTGAGTTGAGACAGCAGCATTTCCTTCTTAAGGTTGCACTGAATTTTTTTTGTGTTACGCAGATAAAGCTTAGGTGAAGTTCTGAGTGGATTTAATACCTGTCAACACATTCCTCACTTTTTTGAAGACCTGGGAAGTACAAGAAGGTCCTGATGTCTAGGTTCTTTATGGAGCAGCCGCCGTGCTCTCAGGCAGCACCTACTGGAGGTGGTTACTGACCCCCAGCCCCTATGGGCCAGCGGCTCCTTGTCCGCTGACTTTGGCAACTGGTTGTGGCCATCTCCCAGGCACTGTTTTTGGCAGGCATGTGGTGCTGGGACCTGCTAATGGTCCGGGGCACATGCTGTTGAGGGTGCAGCAGGTGGGGGTTGCTTTCCTGGCCCCCCATGCAGGCTGGGGAGGATTTATTCCAAATAGCTGATAGCCAGGCCATCAGGTGACTTCTGTAACATCAGGGGTTGGAAGGAGCCTCCTGAAGAAGTAGTGAGCAGCAATAATTTTACCAACTCGTGTCCGCAGTGTAGTTTGCAGCTCCTAGATCTAGCTATCTAAAAATGTCTGAGTGGTCAGGGGCTGCATGTCTGAGTGCATGCAATGAACTGTCCTCTCTAACGAGGAACAAGAAGGATAGAAAGCTTCACAGAACAGAGAAGCATTACCAAGATCAGTGCACTTCAATTATTAAATATATTTAAATGGATCCAAATATACAGGACCTGAGGTGTGTAATTTTGTGGCATCTTCACAGAGCCAGTCAGGTGCGACAGCGTGCGTGGTGCCATTGCCACATTGCAGTGACAGCGAGGAAATGGGAACAGGAATGCTTGTGATGGGCCCGCTGCTGCTGTGCCAGTAGATTAATGCTGTGCTTGGGGTGCTGATCAAAGCTCTTGCTAATTACAAAACTCATGCTAGAAGCAACAAAAATGCAGCAACAGTGGGAGGAAGGTTTCTGCTTAGTCAGAGGATCCGATTCTTCTGACAACCAGAGAGGTGGTGGGTTACCTGCTCCTTCTAACCCAGAGGCGTATGCAGAGCACCCTGCGGGAAAGCGGGGAGGAGAGGAGAGATGTTTCAGTAGTAAGTCATGGTTTTCACCTCATTTTCCAGTTAGCTAAAAGGTGCAATATTCATCAGGAAGAGTTGTGCAATGTTTAGAGCATTGTCCACCTAGCTTTGTACTTAGTTTTTGGTCCTATTTGGGATTTGAATGCTGTCTGTATTGACACAGTTTCCTGCTCGAATCAGACACCAAAGCCTGGCCAGACTCATGTAAGACTTTGCAGAAACACCATGTCGATGTGCAGACGGACTTGCTACTGCTCTGTTCCACAACCCAGGAGCCTGCTATGCAAGCAGATAACTCAGTGAAGCAGTGGCAGGATCAACTCTGCAGCCTGGTGAAAATGGGGCGATGCACCACGTGCTCGTGTAGCTTCGGGTTTGTTGAGGCTTGGCTGCTTTATGCTGCCTGGGCCAGGGCACAGAGATACGGCACCGGCTGCAGCTTGCTGTTTGAGAGCTTTGCTCGTGCGAATGCTGCCCATGGTGACCTCCTTCTAACGAGCAGAAGCCACGCTGAGGAGCAGCGCAGTGGCATTGCAGAGGTCAAGGTGGCACTTCTCAGCACCGCAGTCCCTTCGGACCATCCTTGTCTGCCAGGGACAGGAGCAGCCCCGGAGCGGAGGTAATTAGTCAAAGTCTGAGACATACTGGCAGTAAGCAGTCGTTGTTAGCTCGCAGACGGTTGCCTTATATCTCATAATCAATGTATTTTGGCAGAAAAAGAAGATTTAGTCCATAGGTACCAACACACTTCCTATCTTTGGCCTCAAATCTGTAGCAAGCTAATTATCCCGAATTCAGTGTTTCATCCAGACTTGTTTCTGATTCAGCCAAGATCTTAGGAATTGCAAGGATGAGTAGAAAGCATTATCCATGCTCAGTTTTTAAATATGCTCTAGTATATAATGACTTTGCTTGATCCTCCGAGTTAATAATTCTTCACAAAGTGACTTTTATTGTGAGTACTTCAAGCGAGTTTGAATATGTCATTGTGGCAGGAGATGAAGATTTGAAACATGCTCTGCAGTCTGCAGGATTAATAAATTAGGGAACGCTCTAATTATGGAAAATCTAAAAGACAATTTCAGATTATTAATGAAACTACTGAATACTCAAATTTCAAAGATTAATTCATCTTTGATTTTTTTTAAAGATTAATCTGTACCAGAAGGTTAATTGCTATCTGAAAGATATATATATATTGAAGTAGTTAGCAAAGACCACTTGAATGCCTCCTAACAGATAAATGAAAGATCTAGTATGCATTTATTCATCTTTTCCTCTCCCCAAATTGCCTGGTTTCACAGACAAGTACCCTGGCTGCTTCATTTGTGGAGACTTTGGTGCACAGCCTACAGCCTGCAGCCCAAACAGAAGCCCGGATCTACAAAGCCAGGCTTCTCCTGCTCTGAGTTCTCTCTTCTGCCTTTCCATAGCCCCAGTGTCCAAACTGCCACCTCAGAAATAGGTATTTCCCCTTAGCACGGCTGCTTTTGAGCACAGTTCAGGTTGTTTGCAGACTAGACCCATTGTACCATACAGAGCAGCCTGTCTGTAATGGCGTGTCTTAATCTACAAACTAAGAATTAGCCTAGATGATGATGCTCTCAACCATTTGGAAGGACTAGAGAAGGAAAATTCTGGAAAAGCATATCTTCTTTCTCCGTGTACTAAAGACACGGAAAAAAGATTAAAACTCATGTACCAGAGGGCTGATACAATTATTACATATACTGAAGTTTCTACCAATGTCATTTAGTTGTGGTGACATATTTGTTTAAAAGGCTATCATCACCTTGACAGAACAAAAAGGCAGAATAAACTTTAACCCACTCTCACATAGGAAGCACAAAACTTGCAACAGTCCCTTTGTCTTCGTTTCCTTTTTTTCTCTTTTCGGAGGACTTTTTTGAAATATTCATTTCTTTAATTCCTCTGTTTCCATGATCTTCGAGTGCTGTGCAGGCTTCTGTTACATAAGGTTGGGAACATCTGCATGCGGCAGGGACAGCTGAGATGCACAAGCTGCAGGAGCTGAGTTAGCTCAGAAACAGAAGAAACGTCAAAAAACATTCATTGTCAGGGCAAAGAAGGGACCCCTGAAATTTTGAATCCTTCTCCTTACCTTAATAATTAACTTTTTTTTTTTCCAGCAGTGATGCTGAACAGTATTTCTTTTCTATCCTCCAATTTAAACTTGAATTTCTTTTTATCTTGTTTTTCCAGTTGTATATTTGATAGTAGGAGACATATGTATGCACTCACGTATGTACCTGTATGAGATACATTGCCCTTACCCCTAACACATTAGAAGCGTCACTCCATCACTCCACCGAAATCAGATGAACCATTTCTCGTGTGTGCCATTGTAATCTGTGCATTAAGTGGTATGGAAGTTGACACAGTTAAAAGCCAAGAGCTGCCATATCATCCTCAGTGATTCACACAGCATTTTTGTAGGCTTCTGTAGATCTGTTCAACTGCCTACTATGATCCTGACTCCGCATTTTTGTAATGGAACCTAATTCTTATGCTTTCTTTGAGAATCCCGTTAGCACAAATTATTGCTGTATAACATGAGAGAGTTAAATCATTGCTACGAGCGAGTTGTACAGACAGTATTCTAGGAAGGGAAAGGAGACTATTTTCTGTCTCAAAAGTACTGATTCCTATTGCCAAGTAGAAACTTGTGATTTTTTTCTTATCTTTTGGTGTTAATAAAGCGTTTCTCCTTTTTTTCTTCATCCATTGAAGCACTACTGAATGCTTTTAGAATACGTATTGCAAGGAGCAGTCACTTTACCACAAAAAAAAAAAAAAAGAGTTTAAAGAAGCCCAAAAATGAGAAAGGTGAAAATAATTAGTTACATCACCCAGTAGTTCTGCTGAAGTTGTGGCACTGAAATCTCCATCCTGCTAATGCTGGTGGGACAGTGCCTTCCCAGCAGTCAGAACTGTGATGCCCCATGGCAGAGAGAAAGTGCTTTGGCTATATTAACAGCTAAATACCTGTGATTTATCAGGGAAACTTTGCACACTGTACTGTCAGTTGGTTCCACCACACACTGTCCAACAATGTCCAAAATTTATGGCTCGTGATTTCTATTCTTCGTGACAGCTAACAGAATCCAACCTTTAACAGAGCATGTTCGTATTCATTTGCATGACTCATTGCTTTGGAAGAAGTGGACTTGGGTGCTGTCCTGTCCACCACAATGACTATTTGTTTATTTAGCTGAAGGAATAGTGCTTTGCAAACCGTGCACATTGGATCTCTCTCAACCATAAACAAAGGGGCTGAAATGTTCTGTCATGTTTCAGTTGTGCTGAGGTGTTGGCAAATTGGTCTATAAGTATGGTTTTGAAGTGCAGTCCATAAGCCATCCTAAGGAACCAGACATCCTCAAGGCAGCATTTGGCATGGAGCTACGGTGATGCTACTCAGGGAACAGCAGCTCCCAGCTGGGCCGCAGACCCCAGTGCTGGGGTGGAGTCTGAGGGCACAGAGCACCCTCACAGAGCTTCGTGGCGTTTTCCCAGGGAATTCCTGGCCCTGCAGACCTCTCCTCCCTAAGGAGAGGCTCTCCTGCCTGGTGGGAGGCTCAGGGGCTGCTGGAAGGGAGCGTGTCTTCAATTCTGTGCCTTTGTCTTTGATTGTGTTAAATGATTATTCTTTGCGATGAGAATGGCCTTTATTTGTTTTCTAGTGAGCCTGTTCTCTGGATCAAATACAGGAAAGATAAATATATAAATTGCTAACAAATTGTTTTCATTTTTCTATTTTCTCAAACATTCATGCATCTGTCTTGTTTGATGTTCAGTGACGTTATGTTAAATATGAAAACTTACTTTTCTTCCTATGTTTTGTCAAGCAACAAATGTTTTGATATTTCAGAAGAAAGTTAAGAAATTTCTAAAGTTGCACCAACTTGTGTTGTGTGCTGCAGTCTGTTGGGTTTAATAGGTTATACACTACAAGCATTATTTATGTTTTGTCCTGCACTGGTGGTAAGATGATGGCAACATTTTAACCAAGATCTTGCTGTTGTTGTTTTTAGAGATGTAGAAGCAACAGTAGTATGGTTTCTAGAATATTCAGCATTCCCGAATGAAATCTTGTCAGATTTATGCAAAACAGTAAAAATCCCATTTGTTTTAGAAGCTAGTGACAATGCCTTGCATCTCCTTGGCTGCAAGCATAACTGCCATGAACGGAGATTTGCTTCATACCTTGCCAATAGAAATATTAAAAATAATTCACAGAAGGATTTTCTTTTAACTGTAACTGATCTAGTAGAAGATGCACTGGACTTTATCCGCAAGGGGGCTTTGGATTACAGTTCGAGTTTAATAGTATCCTGATAGGGGACAGAATAAGCAGCATACAAAGCAAGGTGTGCTTCTGCAAAGTAAATGTGCTGCTGTGTATGTGCTTTGGGCTGCGCTGCTGTGTCTTTTCTGAGCAGCGGCTGCAAGAAGTGATGTCATTTAGAGGAGTGAACGGGTGATGTCCTTAAGGTGGTGACTGGACTTCTGGCTTCACTCTGATATTGGTTAAAACACATCAGGTGCCCAACTTAGATGTTGAGAAACCGTCTGGACTCCTGCTTATCAAAACATTGTGAATGCAGTCTTCATCTCTTTAGCAGTGCATCTTCCTACCTGAGATATAGAAGATGTCCTAAGACAGTCATCTCAGTTTTCTCTGTAGAAATGAGGAGTGGCGAGATCTGAGTTGCCCTTTTGAAACATCTATTTCTCTCTATTGGTTACAGAGGAAAGCAGGCACCAAATATAAGCATGCGATTAAACGATTTGAATTGAAAAAATAATCCAGGCATTGATATACATGTGATATGTGTATTTTCCTATCTTTTGTCATCATTTGAAGATAAACACATGGTATAGATTTATAGAGTTCTTACAATCTTGTTCAGGAAAGTACTGAAGTTGATGAGAATTAGGAGCATGTGGTTTAGATACCTAAAAATACTGCAACATCAGACGCCTGTCTGCGTGAATAGTGTTATAATTCTGTGATGAAACTAGCAGGGGTCTGAGTAATTCTTCCTTCTCAAATAGACTCATGTAAAATCAATAAAATAAGAGTTTGGGGAGAAGGAAAGAGATAAAGATATGACACTATGATTACCTTAGTGTCTGCTTATGTGAAATGTGAGACCAGTTCCATGCTGATACATGCAGAAACTTGCTTTCTGTCCTCTTAAATGATCTCACACAACTGGTTTCTTGGCTAAAAAGAAGTTCAGTACTATTGGATAGCTGTAACAGGCTGTTGTCACAGTTACAGCATAAGTCACTTTAATGATAAATATCTGCCTTTTTATGGCATTTATTGAACATTTGGAGATTGCTTTTCAAGGAGCAGAATAAAACTGAAATAGGCAAGTCTTGTTACTAAAGAAATAACTGTCGGCGTCCTTTAAAAATGTTACCCCAAATTTAATAAAACATTGCTTTCATGGTTATGTGGAATGTATCTTGTGGATCAGTTGAAAATAAGTGATTGGTTAAGTCTTTGTTATCATAAAGCAGAGAAATACATTGCTGAAGCTTTATTTTTGCCAGTAAATTTAGACAGCCTCAATGAACGCTCTTGTATTTTGCAATGTGTGTGTCCCATGACACAGACATGAAGAGGTTGGTTTGATGCAGATTCAGTAAGTTATTCACCCCAATCCAGTTTTCTTTTATTTGTCTTTTGGAAGGTTTTCTGCATGTGTTCCTCTTCGTAAAGATAGCAGTATGGAGCAGAAACAAAGAAGTAACAGCCTTCATGTTCTGTATCCGTCTTCTGCTGGGAAGAATGGAAATTTGCAAAAAAAAATAAAAAAATAAAAAAATAAAACCACCACCACCACCAAAAAACAGTGGTGGAGACATTAGAGGAAGGGAGAAAAAGTATGTTAATGTGCATTAGGAAGCTTGAGGAGAAAGTCATACTGAAGTTCAAAAGCTGATGTTTTTTGGAGAGGAGTGGTAGAAAGCGGAAAGAAGAGAGTTTGGATTTACTGAGTAATAAAAGGAAGGAAGGAATCTGTGGAAACAGCAAGACAGGTGTGACTATTAGGAGAAGGAGAGATGAAAAGCCATAAAATGAAAGTTGATAGAAGTGGCTGGGGCTGGAAAGATTGAGTCACAGCAGGAAAAAATTCTATGAATAAGGAAGACTTGCCATAGAGAGAGGGCTACAAAATGATATTTCACCAAAAAATTAATGATTTCTGAAACAGAACTGACTTTGATTCTGAAAACTTCTGGAGGCCGAGACAAATTCTTTCCAAAGTCTATTTTTTGTGCCAGGGGACAGTGAAACCAGGCTTCCTAGATGATCGCATCCAAGTGCCTTTGCTCTTCACTGTGCCTTTGTTCAGCCTCCCAGCCTACCCAGGGGGAGAACCAGGGGCTGAGAAGCCTGGCTCTGTTTTACCTCCGCCTCCGGTGCCCATTCCAGTGTGTGGTGCGAAGTGTCTTGTCAGTTTTCCTGAAGGAATAAAATGAATTTCACAAACACCTTCTGCAGAGGCAGCCCCTCCTGTCATTTTGACTTTCCCCGTGGAAAATAGAAATATTATGATTACACTGAGATTTTCCCATGGGGCATGTCTGTTTGCAAAGTAGGATAAATTTGTTGGAACCTCATTTTGGACCAGCTCTAAATGCAGTTTTGCATCTGAAGGGTAATATATAATCGAATGCAGCAAGTTACTCCAGTTTCCGTCATTGAAATCCTGCATCCCAGGAGGAAATACAAAATATTGCCTCGCCTTGTACCTACCATACTTCACAGTCCCTTTTCACTTTGTGCTAATGCAAAGAACAGCTTTCATAGCCATGGGGGAGTATCAGCACATAAATAATTCTAAGATGCATCTTCTATCTTTCACCCTCCCCTGCCTTCTTCATTCCTTACCCTTCATCAGACAACCGAGGATGACAAACCCTCGGTTTGTCACTCTGGGAACCCTTCACACTCTGGGAAGATGGCATTCATGCGTTGCTAGTGATCTCATGGGCAGGCCAGAAATATTCCCTGGCCCATCTGAAGCCATCTAAACCTGCCTTAGACCAACCTCCTGGTGTAGAAAAAAGATCATCAAGAGAAAAAAAACCTGGTATATGTACTCCACTTGGCAAAATCATAGCAGGTATGTCATAAATTATGATCCATGAAGTTTATACTGTTACATGTTCTTAGGGAATTTATTTAGCAAGACAGTGTTTGAAATACCTGGACTACTTGTTCTAGTACAGAGTTGTACATTCAACAAGATATTTGAGCTGAGAACATGGAACTGCAATACTGCATTTTAAGTGGTTTACACATACAGTCAGGACTTCGTGAAGATATGGATATGTATGGCAGACTGTTCTGTTTCCTTTCCTTCTGGAGTTTCAATAGTCATGTTTTCAGTCCATAAGGATTCAGAAGGCCATCTAGCTTTCTCTCATAATGGAGACTAACGGCATTATTTTAACACTTTGCCAACCTTTATTATTTAAACAAAAACCACATGCTGACAACACGGCTCCTTCTTTCAGGGCAGATCCTGTGTCAAGTGGTGCTGCAGGTGTTTCAGCCAGCAGCACCCTGTCTGACACCACAACAGCAAACTGCCCTGTGCAACGCATGGAGCTTTGTGCTCCCTGCTCACATCATTAACAACAAAAAATACTTAACATGTATTTCATTGTGTAAACCTGGAGATGAAACAGAGTAAACTTTGGGTAATAGAAAGGCAACTCAAACATGTGGATGTTTGCTTGAAATTTGAGTCAGATTTTACGCTAACACTGGATACTGCAGTGCATATTTAAGCTGTCTCTTTACTAATGATAAATGACAGCACTTCGTTAGGTTGCTGATTGTCTGGGAGTGCACAGGTGTAACAGAGAGCAGGCATTTGTATTCGGGATTTGTTTTTAAAATAAAATGTTCTACTTAAGGTTAGATGCATACATTGTCTCTGCAGTCTTCTCAATGTGCATCACGTGCAGGAAAAGCTGGAGCAGTCCGGGTCCCTTAGGGGCTGCAGCTCCTCTCCTGAGCAAGAAAAGGCAGGCTGATAAGGGACTTAAATGAGCTGATGGAGCAGCTCAGAGCAGGTCATGCTGCTGTGCTGACCTGCCTGGGGCTGGGAGCAATCCTGCTTACAGTTTCCCCTTGGAAACTGTACCTGGGCTTTGGTGCCTGTCTGTCCTGGTGCTGCTTTGCGAGGGCAAGTGTTGTGTTCTTCTGGTGATGGTGCAATGTGAGGAACGGACACCACAACGGGAGACTTCCCGCTGAGCCAGGAGGTGCCAGCCCGGCTGCTCAGTGATGCTCTCGGGATGGGAGCTCACTTCAGCCCCGCTCGTCCTGGTACCAGCACGTCCCTGCTAATGGCCCAGCTCCTGGGTTGTAGGGGAAGTGGCTGTCTGGAAAAATAAATGTTTTCAGGTAGCTGCCCTGCATGGAAGACTTTATCCAGATGCAAAAAGTCTGCAAGTGGCTACCTTAGGCTACAATAAAGAGAATACTCTCTTTAATCATTGGTTAAAGATAAGTTGTAGCTTAATTCCCTGAATGTATTTTGCTTCTCCCCATAATTTCACTAATCCGTATGTCTAATCGACCCTTAAAATGAGAGTTAATTAATCTTATATCTGTGTTTTGTCCTCTTTTAGCCTAATACTTTTTTTCCTCAGATCTCTGTTGTCTCTTTGCAAGTATCCCCAGAACTGTCCTTTGGCAGACAGTGCCCTGCCTGTCTGCGCAAGCGGCCTCTTGGTTCTGCAGCCCTCTGCCCTATCTACTGCTCCGGCATCGGCCCAGAGGGCCACTGGGCCTTGCCATGCTGTCTGCCAGCCCGGGCGACTCAGAAGTAGCTCTCTCCAGCAGGTTAAATTCCAGCTTTGCTGTAAAATGGTGCCTCCTCTACCTAAGCCCTTGCATTGTGGTATCAGTGGTACAACTGCATTGGTAAAAAGGCCTTTACAAAGCCAGTGTGACCAGGCCAGCATACTCTCAAGAATTGGCAATAGTTAGTTATGATTATTTAAACGATCAGCTTCATCAAGACCCATGCTGAGCTTTGTTGATCAGAGCTTTCTAGGAGAGTTGCCTTCAGGTGGAGATCTGCACTGGCAAGTCAGGAAGCTGACTGTGAGCTTGTAGTGCAGTAATCCCAAATACAGCAGCTTTTCTGCTTAAAAAATGAGGGATTCCACTTATATGACCATGTTTTAGGAAGACTGCAGGATGGAGATGTGAAACAGCAGAAAGCTTTTTTGACAGTTTTTCAATGACTTTTCATTGCTGTTTATATACTTGTTTTAAAGCCAATTTTATATCCAGGCAGAAGAAAGTCTAGACAGATTGTCTAAAGACTTCTATTAGCTGTAATTAAGATTATACCACTGATATATCACTGCTGGATAACATGTGGACTCTGGGTACAAAACGGCCTTTGTTTCTGCAGCGTACGCCTTTTGCCAAGCTTGCTTTTATTATTCCTTCTGATAGCTTTTTTCATATCTGACTATTGCAATGTCAAAAATCCCACTTGAAATCTTATGTTTGGACATCTGAATCTATATAAAGGAACTGGAGTGCCTTGGTTTTTTACAAAGCAGTGAGCATTTGTAGTTTCCATTAAAATTGATTGGAGATGCAATTGCTCTGTATGCACAGAAATCAATCCAGCCTTGAACAGTTGTCTCCACACTTTGGCCTCAGCATTCATGTAAGGTAGGAGATTGACAGCCCTGAAAGCTGGAGCTCTGGAGCTGTAGTGCAGCAACCTGGTGATGTGTCTTATCAGAGACAAAATCCCAGAAGAAGTCATGTTCCCGGAGAGTAACACTATTCACTTTGATAAATAACTCATCTCTGTTCTGAGCCTGCTGGTTTATCAAAGAAGAGCGTTTATTTGGAGCTTGGGATGAGGTATGCTTTCTTTGGACATTGGTTTATTAAAACTGGTCTTATTTTGCCAGCTCAAACTGAGTGATAAGAACAGTGTCCTGTTTACCCCAAGCCAGAATGAATTTGAAGTTGGATATTCCCAGTTTCTATTGAGTTTCTGTTACCTCCTAGTGATTCCCTGAAACAGTTCAGTTCTTGTGTTCTTCATTTTTATGCATATTCATAACAGCCAGATCTCATCTCAAACCTCCAATTGCTGTAATAAAATAACTTATTTATTAACATCAGGAGGGAAGACAGAGAAGTACCACAAAGTCACAGTCAAAGTATATGGTACACAAGCTGTTCCTTGAAATAAACATCTTTTGAAAAATCTCTACAGAAGCTCTCAGACGGTATAGCCCCTCTCCTGGTTCTTCACACTTAGATGTCCTGTAATGCTACCACTCTGTAAGATGCACTAAAAAAGCAATTAGCACTTTTGAGTGCTTTGCAAAATTTTATTAGTCTTCCGCCTCTTGAGGCTCTGGCAAATAATGCTGTTTCACTTGAGTATTCTTTGATGCATTTTTTTCTCAGTTTTTTCCAAGAACAAATACAAAAGACACAGTTCCAGCGCAGTCAACCCAGCAATTTATAAGCCTGTTTCTTGAGAACTTCAAAACTCATTAAAAGCAACAGCTCTTTTTAAAGCCATTCCATATTCCTTCTCTGCTTCTTTCTTCTTGTGTTCATTGTATTTGTCTATGCTCTATGTGATTCGAGATTAAGGGCAGCAGGAACTTCAGTGTCCAAGAAAGCCATTCTTTTAGCTTGAGAACAAATGCATCTTCTATGCCATCTTAGTCATTTTCTCAGATTTCACTGGGAAATATGGAAAAAATTGTTGTCACTATAGAATTAAAAATAAAAATTAAAAGACAAAGCAGTTGCTTGCACTGGGAGAGGCTGCACAATTGCTATAGATTGAGACTGTGCCCAAACCCTCTATAATAGAAATTCCAGTTTAGAAAAGTGCAGTTTATTTATTTATTCACTCAGGGGGCTAATTGTTCGTTAAAAGGCCTTATTATTTTGCAAGGCCCTTGGTGTTGCTGAGCTGCAATGCCCAGAGCTGAGGGTCACAGAAGCTGACCAGGAGCAGGCTGAATGCGTTGGCGTGCACGTGCAGCTCTCAGGTCATGAACTGCTTTATTAATATGTATGGCTTGCGTAAGTAACCTGTTGGCAGCCGATGGCCTCCTGCCTGCCTGCGGGGGCTGCCGGTGACACTTCCCACCCGCGCTGCAGACCCAGACGCTGCCGCACTGTTAGCGCTGAGCAGGACAGCGCTTGGCGCTGAAGGACGTCAGCTCCGTGTCAGCGAGGGGAGGCAGTGTGTGGCCCTGGGTAAAGTAATGACTGCATCCTAGGGTAAGCATCTTCCCAGTTGCTGGTGGCCTATGTTTTGTTATTGCTTACAGAGAGGATCATTGCTGGCTTTGGGGCTTTGCCAGCCTTGGTGAATTCTCTGCCTGGCATCACACCCTGCAGCTGGTGGAAAGCTGCACCCATGTTCGGCATGGACAGCTCTTCTCCATAGGTTCAAGCCTGCATTGCACGTAAACAAAACGAGATGAAATCATACTTGGTGGCTGCTGTTTCCTGAGAAATTTCAATGATCTCCCTAGCACAAAAAAGAAAACACATTCTTTTTATCGTTGCTCAGATTCTAGCAGGTTTCAAAGCAAAACCTGTGCAGTTCTTGTCAGCTTCAGAAAGCCTTTCTTAAAGCAGAATACTATTGATTAAGCTTTAGTGACATTTTTTTTCTTTAAAAGGAGCTAGGAATCATAAACATTAAAGATAGGAAAGATGTAATTTGGATGTCATTAGTACTTAAGCTGCCTTTCTTTTATACATGAATGCGCACAGGTGTATTAGCAGCTGGGTTTGAATATAGGATTTTTCCTGCCCTGTCCTAAAGCAAAAATGGTTTTAAATGTCTGGTATTGAAAACTTATTTGCAGATATGTCCTTTGCTCATCTAAGCGGTTGTGTCATGAATTGATCTCTGTCCAAGAGGAGCTCTCTCATTCTCTCTTTTTTAACCAGCCAGTCTATATATATAACGTTGCTTGCGATGGCAAATCCATACCAGAAATCCCTCCCTCGCCAAGGGCTTAGGGTGGTGGCGGAGTGGCAGGGAGGCAGCACTGGCCAGGCAGCAGCAGCATGGGGCTGGCTCAGTGCTATTGGCCATAGTCCTCAGAGGCTCTTTAAGAGATTTGCCTCCAGTTTGGTTTTCAGTTTTAAGTACAATTATGTAGACTTAGAGCTTGCCTTCCTCTCTGCTCCAGAAGTAAAGACTTTAACGTAAATTAATTATGGTACCCTGTATCTCTAAGAGCATCTCTGCAGTGTAGTAGCTATGGAGTGGTGTTCCTGCAGGAGACCCCTGAAAGTGCTTGTTGTGTGGGGCAGAAAGGACAGCTATGTTTTATAAATGGTGCATGTCTTAGCCTTGTCTGTAAAATCAGGGTGATGTGGAATAGATGGAAAAAGGAAGAAAAAAAAAAAAAACCTTCTGTCTAGTTATGTTTATTACAGAAGCAAAGATGGTGACCAATTTCTTTTTCAAGGTTAACAGGTACATTTTATCTCCAGGTTTGTTTACTGTGGTACAGAATTTCATCATGTGCTGAACTACAGAGAAGAGCATCACTAGGGAATTAATCTAGTGAAAGGCTGGTTGACAGCTCAAAATATGCAAATAGTCAAAAAGGAAACCACAGATTTGGAGACAAGATCAGAAAAGTGCAAAAACTTAAATAGTCAAAGGCAAAGTATATGATAATGACATGATCAGACAAAAAGTCATGTTATTTTAACCAAGAGCCATACTTAGAACAGCCTGGGAGAACATCATCTAAGTACATAAATCTGCCTAAGTGAGAAAAATGAATTATCCTCTCAACTTTTGCTTTTCCTGATACAGTGTATGGACTGGGGGAAATGGCTTTAGAACAAAGATCAGCACTGTCATTACATCAGTATGACTTACCATGAAGTGCTGAGCACTGTGGCTGGAGATGGAAAGGTTGCCAGGCTAAATTAATCAGAGGAAAATCACAAAGAGTAATTGGCAATAAGGGCTCATAGTTGTGGTCACTGGCATTCTAGCATGTAAGGAAGTCCGCAGTTGTCAAAGCATATATCATACTTAGGAAAAACATCTTTCAAGTTCAATGAATAACATTCAAACTTTAGTAAAGATAGCTTTATGAATAAAGGATACTGTGGATCTTTGAAATAATGTATTTCCGTTTGCAAATTGCAGCAGCTGACACTAAGTCAATAAAGGTAAAACGTCATGGTGTCTCAAAGATTAACAGGAAAGTGGTTTTCGTATCTCTTACAAACATGCAAGATTTTAGCCTTTCTTTTGCTTTAAGAGGAAAACTAATTAGATTGTCAAATATAGCATCTTCTGTGGAAAGAGGGTGGGCGTCATGCTGCCCAGCTACACCTGTAACCCCAGGCTTCAGCAAGAAGCATAGGAAATGTAAAAGGAAGAGCAAACTCTTCTGCAAACTTTCTGTGCTGCGGTTGCTGGTGTATTCATGATACGCCTTCATGCAACACAAACAGTCTTTACAGCAGAAATCTAGGCTTGATCAGACCTACCTGTTGTGAGCCCTTAGTTTCATATGTGCAGCTGAAGGGAAGAAAAAGCCAAATATTTTGTTATCCTACTTGTGCAGTTGAGGGTATTTTGTGGGGGAAGGAGCAGGAGAGGAGACTGATTATCTTGTTCCAGGCCAGCCTTAGCTGTTAACGCTGGAAGCTGCGTGTTCCTGTCACTGTCTTACTGCCTGCATGTAGAGAGGTACGCAGGACCTTGCATGCAGTGGCGTAAGGCCAGCTTCTGCTTGGACATCACCAGTAATAAATCCACCGTGCCTTGTTAATAAGTCTGTGCCCCATGGACATGTAATTTGGCATACTGTCAGCACTCCAGGACATCAACTGGTCACGGCAAACTAGACAAAAAGGAGACACATTTGTTAGGGGGGTGAAGAAGGAGATGATAGACTACAGTGTACAAAGCTGTGAGTCTGATTGGATTTTACACAGAGCAGTGCATGGTGTTACCGCCCATCGCTCCTTCCAGACACAGTTTCTTAAAATAGTTTAAAGAGAATTTTAGGAGGAGAGGAAGCATCATCAGAAAGGATTCTACTTGCCAAAAGCAGGCAGAACACAGAGACGCTGGAGGAAGAAAGGTAGGTGTGATTTGGGGCTTTCCTTCTGCCAGAGAAGTGATGGGGCCAGATCCATACCAAAGCAAGCAAGCTTGAAGCAAAGGTAAATTGGGAATGAAGCAGCTGAAAAGATCAATTTTAGTCCGTGAGGGAGGTTATATAGTGATGGCCTTTCAATGTAACTAGAGGGGCTGAGGGAGCAGTAATGCTGACTCCAGTAGTAATAGCCCCTCTTCTGCACCATTTCCAGATCATCATTAACGGGCATTTGCCACTCCATGGTTTTCTTTGGCTTCGTGTTCCTGCTTGAACTGCAACCTACAGCACAGTCATTGATCTCATGGTCTTTTTAATTTGGATTCTTTACTGTGAATATAATTCTTTCCACCATACAGTTAGCTCTTTTCCAGTCAATGGAAACATACCTTCTTATGTTTATATGCTGTGTGAAGATGAAATGTTTCTCAGAGTTGAAGCAAATAAGTCCTCTGAGATTACAGATAACGATTCTCAAGGCTTCATTAGTGACATTCAGGAATACTGGTTTTATTTGCATGCTTATGAGGAATTACAGCAAATAAAAACCAACATCCAAACTCAGTTCTCCATTTTAGAAAACTCCTGCTATTTTCGTAGTAACATACCCACATGAAAGAAAGAGCGATTTGTTCCTTTCCAGTCACACATGTATTTTTTTAATATCCTTTCAAGTGTAAAGAGGAAAAAATTTATACCATTTCAGCTAGTGTTTTTCCCCCCACGAACACCATTTAAGGCATCAGTGCCCCATTTGCATGGTCGTCAGTTTGGAAAACCAAAATCCTGTTTTCATTTCTTGATTCTCAGGCTGTAGTGTAAAACTCTGTGCGTTTATGTTTACATGAACATACATATGTATAAATGACCTCATTCATGGCCTAATGTATCACTTCCTCTGTGATGTGAATGGGTGCTAGTATCCCCATATTAGAGATGGAGAAATAAGAGAGATGCTAAATGGGTTACACAGGATGTCACTAGGAGACTTTGGCAGATAAAGAGCTTAGTACAGCTATCCCCAGTTTTTTTCTAAACTGCAGTAGCATGTGTTGGAAAAACTTAGAGCTTGTATGTTTAAGGTAAGGCATCTCACTGATGAAATTTTACTGTATAAACTGGCAAAATCATATGTGCAGAAAGGAATCTGGAAGGAGGGTTTGCACATCACAGGAGGCTGCGTTTGAGCAGCAGGGCAGGCTGGCGAGGGTGCAGCCCCGAGACACTGGGGCTGGCGCGGGTTCATGTTTCCGAACGGCACGGCATGGCACAGACGAGCCCCACGTGTCTGTGGTGGATTGAAGCCTCAGGCGAGGCGGGCTGGCTGCAGGAGCGGGAGCTTCACCGTGCTGCTTGGCCCCGTGCCTTACAGCAGGCTGGTTTGTAAATCGCTCTTACGCACCTGAGTAGCTGAGCCATGGAAATTCAACCCAGTCTCTCTTCCTCTTGGTCCAGGGGCATTTCTTTCTTGTTCAGGGCAAAACTCCAGCTCTTGGAGCTGTTTGAGAGAGTTCTAATCCTATTATAGCTGAATGGCAAAAGTTTTCTTTGTGAGTCTTTAAACATCCTTATCAAGCTTAAATGTCTCATCACTTTGGCAGCTGATGTTTTTCTTGAAAAATTAACTCTTCTATAAAAATGACATACATTCAGTGAGAGAAGCCGTTTGATTCTGTCAGTTCATTTTCTAAGCTTCCAACCCTAAAGCAAATATGTTTAAGGGGAAACTGTTCAGTCATCAATTATGATACTGTACGTTACTCATTTCCATATTATTTAAGTAAGATATTATACCATTCTCCTTTACATAGATGCATTCCTTCACCAGTTAAATCATTTTTATGTAAATATTCAAGGAGACATGTATTTTACAAAGATAAAACAAGAAAATAGATTGGTAGCAAAATGGAACTTGGTCAGATGTGGAAACGTATTAACAGGAAAGAGGACAAGGATTAAATCTGACATGATTTTTTTTCATGAACCTGGAATTTCTCCAAAGTTCCTATAAAGTAGTTGCTCTTTCCTTATAACTAAATCTCCCATCTTCATTGATCCAAATTTCCTGTGTCCATCAAAAAGCCCCAGTCAGTGGGAGAAGGATACCAACATAGAATTACATGCTAGTGATAAAAAGGTAGATGTGTGATTGCTCTTGGTAAATAATGTTTAACTTGTTCTATCTGCAAACATTTTAGAATCCAGGTATCAAGAAGGAAACATGCTATAAACCCAAACTGCCTACATAGGATGTTTGTGTTAGTTTGTGCTACGGTGTCACGCTGCAAGCAGGGCTGGATGTGGTCTCGAATGACAGCCTCGAGGAGGATGAGGCAGCAGAGGATCACTTGAACTTGAACATTGCTCGTAACAGAAAGAGCAGGGGGACTGAAGCTACAGGAGTCTGTCCCTCTGTGAGGCTGGGATCACCCTACGGCGCAAGAAGCGAAGCTCCTGCTGCCCTCGCTGGTGATCATTGCAGTATCTGTGAATGTCATGTCACATCATTCATAAAATGTTTCTTAAGAAGCTTAGGAATGGGAAATCCATGTGAATAATGGTATTTCTGTCCTGATGTCCTGCATATGGACAGGAGCCCCTGTGCCGCAGGATGGGAACAAGCCTGGTCAGGGAGGGAATGAAGGCAATTATTCAGCCACCAGACAGCCCCTGACATTGCTTAGAGACTTAATCTTCCCCAGAGGAGTACGAGTTTGTGGAGAGGGAGCCCTGCAGTTAAACTTGATTATAGAGAGCAGCTCAGTGTTTCTGATAATTAATCTAAGTTTTGTCTATTTTTTGTATTCTTTATTCCCCAATACAATCATCCCACATTGCTTTCAAGCTAGTGGTGTGGCTGAGAAGGCTGATTAAATTGCAAAGCAGACTTTTAAATGAAAGGATCCATATCTAGCTACACTCATTATCAGTTCCAAGAAATTAAATCTACCATAAATGATTTACTCTGAAACAAATCAAATAGACATTGGAAAGACGAAGGGCAGAGTGGCTGTAAGATTGCATCTTGGTGGAAGGAAGCAGCAATCAAAGAAGAACCAGATAAAACCCAGACCTACTGTAAGGTCTCTAGCTTCCTCTCCCACAGACTGCAGCTTTCCACAGTGAGTCTGGGGTGATGTATCCTTGTGCTTGTCTTGAATATGCTACAAGTTGTGCAGTGGTGAAGGATGCAACATTTATCTCAAGGAATTAAAAATCTTTTATGGTTGTCTGCTGTTGCATAAGACACTCTTAATGCTTATGTTTCGGCTGTACAGCTTGTTGTTCCCCTCTGCAGATTTATGCATTCATTATTCCTTCAAGGATGTGAACAAACAAAAAAAAAAAACACTGTAGAAGTTCACCTTTGCTCTACTGGAAGACAGACACAAACAAGAACATCAGAGTGGCAGCATTCCTCTACAAGCTATGTTTAAAAATAATGCAGAGACGGTCTGTGTGGTGACGTGCGGTGATTTCCTGTCTTCTGTTTTCCGTTTTCCCTCAAAATTTGTGTGTGTACATAGGCATGCTTATATATTGCATCTGGAAGATGCTTCATCACTGCTGATCTACTTTTCTTAAACCTCACCAGGTAATGGCGTAATTGCACAGTCTTTGCGCCTTGGACTCGGAGGTGAGCGAGAAGAGCAGGGTGTTTGTTCCTGCATATCAGAGCTGCAGTGTGGGTGGTGAGGGAGAGAGCCAAGAAATCCATGTTGGTTGCACTATGCTGTGAGATAAACCGCTGCTTTTTGGTCCCGTTAGGTTAGTTTCTCTTTAGGGAGGAGGGCTGCAGAGGCGAGCATCCGCCATCGTCGTATTCCTGCAGCCACACATACAAACACCCCAAAGCCTATATTTTTCTGTGTGAATAACTCATGAAATGGTGCCTTTGGCTGAGCCCAGTCTGTTCATTATCACCCATGCCGGTGGGCACAAGTGCAGTCTGCACAGTGCCTGTGCCACTGACATGAGTGGAAACATGGTCTGCTTGGGTTGGAACAAAGTGGGTGCGGTGGGAAGGGAGATGCCAAGCAGTTGAGCACCCATGGGCATGAAGTGGAGCACGCCGAGTAGGTGCTTGTCGCTGTGCTGCCATGCCCGATTTACATGAAACCTTTACAAACAAGCTGCTGAGTCAGGATGTACGTGAGCAGTCAGAACACGTCGTTACTTGATCAGAATTATATACCCACTGCCCTAACTTGAGTACAGACCACCCAGTTGGTTCAGCATGCTGCCTGGCAGGCTTCCTGGAGCAGATGTTGCCCTTACGTTTAAAATAATAATTAAAGTCATAAAATAAGGCAACTCCCCCAACTTCTACTTCATTATTTTTAAAATATCATGCTGCATGTTGTCCAGAGCGTCCTTGGGCTTGTTCCAGTCCAACAATGATAGCATTTGGTTCAATATCCAGGACTAGGGAAAGCTGGATGTTGAATCTGTAGCTCTGCCACAGATTAAATTCAGGGCTTTGGCCAAGTGTTTTTGTGGAATATTCCAAAGCTGGTTGAGGTCAAAAGAAGTCAATGAAATTTTCAGCATGCTGTTTCAGCCGCCCTGAGGGTAAAGTCAGAGCAATGTAGGTTTACTTCGCATTTAGGCTTCCAAATGTTCTCAGCTAACGGCCTTGGGATCCTCCTGGTAGATGCTGTAGAGCAGTAAAGCTGTGGTTGTTAGATGGGAGTTAGACACCAGATGCAGTCAAATACAGCCGCCTGTGCAAAATCACTGCATTATAGTATGCACTGGTCCTCGTCTTGCCTTGTATTTCAGGAGCTACCCATATGGCTGTTTAACTTTCATTTTATTTTCAGTTTTAAGCTTTAGTTAGCCTTCCTTAAATCACACATTTATAAAAAAAAGTATATAATTTTTACTGTAAGTTCATTTTTCAGGCAAAAACGATGTGAATATGGAACTTCATCTTATCTCAGTGCATGCTGATGAAGAAGCTTTGATTTGCTTCAGCTGATCTTGAATGTTAAATTAGCCTGAAGGAAGACTCAAGGAAGGAAATTTCAATGTTTTTTACAGGAAAGAAAAAATGACGTATGTTCTGAAAACTTTCTGTGTTCTTAGACCTATCCAGCTGGGTAAAGTCATGCTGTCTCCAATACAGAGGTTGCCATGATGTGTTTGGGTTCTGAAATAAAAACTGCCAGATTGCCTGGACTAGCTAACCCAGGAATTAACATTCATTTAATTTCAATTCCCGTTTTCAGGTATTAATTCACATCCAAGTGGCCAAAGGTTTTCTGTAGGTGAGTGGGTGGGGTTTTAAACCTCCATTTTTCGAGCCCAAGAAAAAGACAAGGTGTTTTCTCATACAAGAACTTTCAGACTCTCTAGGTAGGCTTCATTGTGCTCTGTGTTTGTGAAGTCTTTGGAAAAGTCTGTCAAGGGCAGTCCTCTATTCTCTCCTTGCATGGGTGAGCCACAAGACAAGTTTCTTTCCACTTCCTTGATTTTCTAGTGGCTTTTCTTTCATATACTTTATGGAGAGTTTGAATTACTACTGAGGAAAAAGAAGGGTGAAGGATGGGGGTTTCATTGTGTATTAAAATCAGAGCTAATTTGTTTTCATTTAATACTATATTTTGTGCATGTGTATTGTTACTAATTAACAGATAAAGATAACTGCCCAAACAGCTTCTACTAATGATTTAAACTGAAAAAAAAAAGTAATTAAAAGCAGAGGATTCTAAAGCTTTGATATCATGTGTGTCTGAAAGTTTGTAAACACTTGATGGAGTCAAGCCAGCAATAAAAATGACAGTGCAGAGAAATCTAAGACTTGGTCCTATGAGACATTAAACTCATTAACCTAAATTCATAATGTATTTAAGCACCAAATAGTGCTATTAACTTTGGTGGACCTCCCTATCTATTTACCGTTTTTTGCCCTCTCGGGCCTTATTGTTAACAATGTTCTCCATAAAGTGATGCCTACACCCATAGGAGAAATCAATTGGAGTGCACCACTCTCCCATGCTTCCTTTTCCGTGGCCATGCTCCATGCGGTGTGTGTTCGTGCGCTTACTGGCTATGGAATTTTTGGCCCCTTCAGATGGGCGTTAGGTTGTGCCTTCCCGTGTGGCATTGGTCAGTGCTCAGCTCTTGCACGGCTTTGGTGGGTCATGGGGATGGCTGCGGTCCAGTCAGCTGCTGGAGTCACGGTAAATACATTTTTTTGTAGGTAAAGCTGTACCTGAGGAGTGTGCACGTTTGGGGGTTTGTGAATATTTCATGTATTTGGAAAAGTTCTCGGGGCGTAGAAAGATTTTTGTACCAGTAATTCAAGTACAAAGTGCAAAACATACAACTCTTACCTGGAATAAAGAGTGTTCCTTATCCTGTAAATTTTTATTATATACATATAAATATGTATATGTATAGCTTTCTGGCTTTACATAATCTTCCTCCAGCTGGTGTTAATTGAATTAGTCATGCTGACAGAAAGATTTGCCTATGGGAATTTCTCTTCAGTTTTGAGTCAACATTTGATTCACAGGATTTTGTTCTCATTACTGACTTCTTTATTAAAATAAACAAGATTACTGGCAGAGAATACCCTGTAAGTATTACAAGGAAGGACAGAAAATGCCAAGGTAAGGAAACTGAGATGAGCAGATATGGATTAAAGTTTCTGCATTGTAATAGGTGTATAGATTATTTTGGCAAATGTATCCTTTTTTGATTGTTTGTTTCTAAACTGGTTTATCCTCCCTTGGCTTCTCTCTTCTCAGGCAGCAGAACGTTGAGTGATGGTGATCGTTTACTCATGATCTCCTAACTCTTTGGCTCTGCTCAACCACATTTTGGTGTTTGGTGCCACTGTTTGCTCCCCTAATGAGGAAATACATTTATTGGCTGCAGCCAACACATTTGTAACAAATCAGGATATATGCATAACACTAGTTTTAAACTCTTCGGTAATTTGTTTTTCAATATTTGTTTTGCTGTTGTGCCTTACTTCTCCAGTGTTTAGTTGCATGGCCAGTTTTTAGGTTGTTGGTGGGTTTTTGTTTGCTTTGTTTTGAGAAAAGCCTTTTCCTTAATGCCTATAAATGCGCGTATGGTTTTGAACTTACAAAATGTCCATTGAATCATGAGCCAAATATCAATAACTTGGATAAAGTGCTGGAAACCAGGAACAGGTTTCAGGCTCGTCACTCACATCTAGTGTTTGTAAGTCTGTAGCTTTATTTACTGTGACATTTTAATCTTTCTTCCGCTCCTGGAGCGTGGAAAGTGAAAGGGATATGCACAGCCGGAGCAGGCGCGGGGGGACGGCCCCGGGGCCCATCCGCAGGGAGATGACCTTTATGATGTGCTTTCTGGTTATTTCCATCAGAGCAATGGTAGCGAAGCTGCTGCTCTGCCGGGAGCCCTGCGGCCCTGAGAGCCCTTCTGCCACAGTCCTACCACAGCTCCCTGTGTTTTTCTGCTCTAAAACCTGAGAGAGCATTCTGAGGCCAGTGTGTGAGCAGGGCTCTCCCTCACCTCCGCAGGTTGTTCAGAGGAGGCTTCGCTCAGATGAAGCCAACAACGCTGCTGTGAGCAGCTGGTGCCCAGCGCTTGAGAGAATACAGTGCAGGTCGGAGTGGCACAGCTGAAAATGGGTACAAATAATGAGCCTGGGCACCAAACTGCACAGGACAGGCTCATTGCCATTCTCTTGCTAGTCTTACGCCTGCAATTTGCAATAATTTCTTGGAAGTGCACTGCAGTCCTACCGGGACTGCAGGATCCCATTTCCCCCTGGCTTTGCTCAGCCTGAGCCTCTCTCACCCACCACTTCACGGATGTGCTCTGTTTACCTACCCTCTCCTGCCAAAGATGAGGCTTTACCTCGCTTGTGTCCTTCTCAACAGGATGGAAATCAGTCTGTGGGAAGTGTTGTAAAATAAAGCTCTGAAAATGACTTCTTTGCAAATAGTGTGCTCTAGGATTACCAACTGAATTATTTGTACATCTTTTATATGTTATTATTATTATTTTTTAATGAGTTATAATTCAACTAGGTCAACCAAAGTTTTTCTTATGCTTGTTAACGTCTGATTTAAAGCATGGACCTGAAAGCAATTGCTCCAAACTGTTTGGGAAATGGCAGGCAGATAAGGCTGCTATTAAATTTTAGAGAAAGGAAGAGTGAGTAAGAAGAGAGAACAAGAGGTCTGTCATTTTCCAGGATTAATTTATGACAATTAGAAGGTAACAGAGTAATAGGAAGAAAGCTTGAAATTAGTTTGATGCATCTCTCTTCCTATCTTATCGGGTTTACTTCTTGCTATAAACTGATAAACATTGACAGGGGCTGAAGGAGAACTTCTGTCTCCTCCTTCCCTTAGGTCAGATATGGCTGTCTCTGTAGATTGAAGCTCTTCAGTGTCATATTAGGGTAAAACAGTAAGATTTATGTCTCAAAATTAAATAATAAGCCTATTTTTAATTGTTGTATACTTCTGAAAAAAAAAAGTAGATCTGTGAATTTGGCTTACAAATTGGACAAGCTTGGAACATTTGTTCAGATTTGATTTTTGTAGCTCCTGAGGGGCATGATAACCAAGCAAACTATATACCTTTACATTTATGTTCTACAAAAATAGTGAAAGCAGTGTGTGCTTTCTGTACTAGAAATATTATATAGGTCAACTAGGATCTGGAGCTGTTATCACAAGTGACGTTGCTGAAGAAAAATCAATGGAAAATAAAAAGCCTTGAATAAGAATATCATAGGTACTGACTCTGTGTTTAATATAGAAACAATTCTCTAGGCACTGCTCAGCACTGTGCTTTCCTTACCTCACCTACCAAATAATGGTGGTAAAAATACCAGCTGTTGTTCACCTGAAACAAATAGATGTGTAGAAGTAGTATAAAAATAGATAACTGCTATAATGTTGATAATTTACAGGAAATTCAGTGTGATTTTTTTACTTTTTAGATTATCTCTCATTTTGCCTGAGTGGTTGGGCTTGGAGGTCCTTTGAAGCCTTTACAAAATGATCTGTCTTTTCTGAAACCAATCAAGAAATGGGGGACATGATTGAGCTATGAAAGGTCCTGGTACCTGCTCTCCTTTGAATCAGGGGACAAAGCTGGAGACATGCAATCTTAGGAGAGACTGTGGTGACAATAGGAGGGTTCCTTCAGTTTCATGTGGAAAAGATGGAGTAGCTAGTTTGCCATGTAAGATGCGTTAACACCTGACAAAATGGGTGATTTAAAGATAAAATAACTAAGAAAATGATTGAAACATTAAACAAATTGTCCAAAATTGTTCAATCTTTCTGCATATCTTGTTGTGAATCTAGTGAGTGCTTGCATGCTTTGCTGCCACTGTGCTTGGTCTCCATAATCTGTTCCCGAGACAGCAAAAAATGGTCTTTATTGTCCTGTCCTTTGTACATAGGGATTTGGGGATTTTCTCAGGTGCTGGTGGATAGATAGATCTGATATTTTAGATAGATTTAGAGACAGGAATAACATGTTTCTAGAACTAGATTTCAGGTGCAAGTACCAAGAGTATTTAACACAGAGTAAGTTTTAACTGTATTGGAAAGCAAAAAAACTTTTCAGTTTTATTAACCACGGTGTTTTATTTTTAAAGAGAAATTCCTTTAAAATAACTCTGTGCAGATGTTATTGTTTCTTACATGAATATTTTTCATGTTAAATTAGACATTTAATAAAAACATTTTCATTGTTTCATCAATGTGAAGCAAATGTTAATAAATGTAAAATTATAGAGAAGAGCTTCATTCTATGGAACTGTATGAAATCAGTTATTTGCAAAGCCATAATAATGGGATTTTTTTTTTTAATTTCTCATTAAACTGTGTTAAAAAAGGTGATTGGAAAAATAATATGCAGCTGAGGTTCTCCTAAAAGATCTAGTCTGTTTGCACGTCTTCACTGTATGATGAACAGAAATTAACGACACTGAACTCCTGCGACAGTTGTTGATCCAGGAGATTCTTTTGTCATCTACTGCAGAAGGCATCAAATCCTACCAGAGCTCCACTGCACACATGTACAAGCCTTTACTGGTTATACGTATTATATGTGTATTTATATGAAGTTAATAGACAACTTTCTTTGGATACCAAATATGTCTATGGGTTTCTTGTATTTTCAGCGTTGTAGAAAAAAGACATGAAAATCTGATCCATGCATTTATTATTTCAGGAAATTATTTTAACAAAATGCTTTTAGTAATAATAATTTGCAGTTTGAGAACACCTCGATTCTGATGGATGAAACACTCCCATCCTTGCATTAAGTCCTTATCCATGGTGAATGTGGTATCATCCTGCGAACTTGGAATAGCGGGCAGCCAAGTTAGATGTAATACAGAACACCTAAATTGGATGTTTCATAGTCACTGAAGAGATACAGAAAGTTTCAAAGAGCAACTCAGAGCACCTAAAGAGATGTCTTAAATTAGGCTGCTTTCCTTTTCCTCTCACCTTTCACTGGCTTCTGTTCCTGTCAGTACCTGGTCCCCACTCAAGCCAGGTCTTGGCCTCTTCAAAGACACAGGGAGAACCTCCTTGACATCTGTCTTTTCAGAACTTTTTTTTTTTGACAATTTTCTAGTTTGTTTTCGGCATACCAGGTGCTCCAGGTGCAATCAGCCAGCATTTCAAGAGTGCTAGCAAATAGATCTTTAAAGAAGGAACAGAAATGACCTTTTGTTTGTTTCTGTTGTGCATGATCGTATTCTTTTCCTTTTAGCGAAAATATTTTTGGGACAACGACAGCAAGTTCTCAATAAGCATCTTTTGCATTAATGAACAGATTCAATTACATTTGGTTTTAACCACATTTGAAAGCTGACTGGCCTCGCAGTCCTTTGTCCTGAAAAATATTTTAAAAGTTCTTTGAGTAGATGGGAACTTCCAGTTCGTGTAGTATGACCCATTCTGCTTGCCCTAAATGTAGATTTGTACTGTTCATGCATGATAGAGTCTGTCTTATCTGAAGAGCTTTTAAACTCTCCTGCAAGGTCTAGAACATTCCTTAAACGGCTCCTTATTTTTAACTTTAAAAAGTTTTACTCTGAGTCATCTTTATGTGCTAAGACTTGAGGGAGAATTTTCTACTGAGCACCAAGTTGTAAGCCTTTCATTTGTCTCTTGTGGGGTCTACTGATGGCACGTTGTGAAGCTGCAGCGATTACACCACCGGTGTTGCTGGCTGCAGCACTGCAGAGCCGCACGGTCCTTCAGGTGCTGTTAGCTCCAGCTGTGTGGTGACTGACTCATGACTCTGAAAACCCAACTAACTCACTCCTTACGATGACTGTGACTGATAATTATAAAGCTTGTAACAAATTCAATGACAGCTTAAATGTTTGCAGTATCTTAGTTAAAATGTCATCTCTTGCATATTAATAAAATACAACATATTACAGAGCCTTCTTTATATGAAAGATGCTCTGCATCATTCCCTCCACGAACATCCATACAACCTTCACTTGTATGCAGATCTGAGAAGTTGGTTTGGCTCCACTGATTACATCTCTAAATATGTAATTTTAGAACAAATGTACTGACCAGGCGCAGATTACTGTAATCTCATAAATCTTCACAAAATAATCTGTAAGGGAAGACAGTTTCTGTCATGGCAGCTGAATAACTATGTCTAAACAACAACAAAAAAATTGCGTGGAAATAATTAATCTTGGCCTTGATTATGAAAGCTTTCTTCTCTTGCTCTCAGTGTCTGACAGACATCTTCATGAGTTGTCTGAGATGAAGGAGGTGTCTTCTACTTGAAAATTGAGCTTGGACCATGTTTAAGGAACTTTGTATTTCACTTGTCCAGGTCTACTTGCACCGCTGTTAGAAGAGCAGCATTTGCTCTGCTCTTCTTGTACACTTCTCAAGCTGGTGCATATTTGTACAACACAGGAGAGCATTTATTATATGTTTAGTTTCAGTCCCTAAGTAAATCTTCTTGCTAGAACTCTAGTTATGAGAGGGAGTTGGAGGAATCACAAAGTTTAGCGTTGCAATAACTCAACAATTTATAGGAAAGTAATGAGGGAGTGTTGTTCACCCATCTGTTCGTGGTTCTCCTGGGGAGCACGAGTGTCTGTTCAGAGTCAGCATCTCCTCCAGGGAGAACCAAGGGGATGAGGCCAGTGAGCCCACCTTTCCAGTGCCCCACTTGGTGTTCAGTCACAGCTTGAGAGATTTAATTATTTTTTATACAGATAACTTAATGAGCTTGATTCCATTCAGTTCCTGTCTCTTTCTCCATAATGGTTTTTCCATAGGTTTAACTTTCTTGAGTTCAGTGTTGTTTATCCTGATCTGCCATGGAAACAAAAGATCTCTGAATTATCTCTCTAGAACATCATCGGACCAAATTGGCTGGCAGAGTTTTAACTGGTTGGATCAATTACCACTTTTAAGATGAGTGGAGAAATGATGCAAAATCGTGGGTATTTTGCTATTTACTTTTGAATTCTAATTCTGCAACATGAAAGAAGAGAAGGTCAGACAGAAAATTGGTATGTCTAAAATACAGTGCAGCAAAGATGAAC
>VXAL01003400.1:469723-551358 GCA_013399475.1 Chauna torquata | reverse complement strand
CCCCCCCCCCCCCCGCCATGAAACAAATAGGCACAAGTGGCCATCCACAGTAAAAACTAAGTAAAGTTAATTTATCCAATCAAACCATTGCAGTCGCACTGCACTGACTCCTGGGAGTCATTTTTATCTGTTAGCAGGAGGGCTATAATTTCACTTTAGCTCATGTTCCAGCTGGCAGGTAAAAACCCAAAGATGTTCATTAAGATTTGGAAGCTATGGTCAGTGCCACTGATTTCTTTAACCCTTTCACCTTTGAAGAACTTAAGATAAATTAAATGCGACCCAACACTAATCATTCACTGAGCTAACCTGGAGCCAGACAGCTATGGTAGGTGGTTTTTTTTTTTTTTTTTACTTAATTTAATTTTTCTTTTTTTTAAAAAAAAAAAAAGCTTTTATATGTTTATTCAAGGAAGTTATTTTTGTCAGAAGTAAGAATGGGGAAAACATTTTGAAAGGAAGGCAAAAACAAGCCACTATCAGTATTAATTGTCTTTTCTTATATTTCCCCTTGGTTATAGTAGCAGTAGAACGCAGGTGCCGGATTTCTGAAAGCAAAGCTCTCATTTTGTGTTGCTGACTTTACTTTTGCCATAGCAGCTTACTGCAGTTGCTTCTTCTGGTACTTATAGGTAGTACATCCAGTTGAGTTACAGCAAAGAGAACAAAGATTGATGGCAGGCTGGTTTAATGTAGCTCTTACCAACAATTTGCAGAGATTAGGAGGTTGTTTTGTTGGACATCTATCACTGGAAGCTTGGGGACTGCTTTCTGAAGTCATTTTGAATTGGCAAGTAACAGATAGCTTTCTTTGATAGCTCTTTTATGTGCAGGTACAGCTAAATAGAAATCAACCACAAAGAGGAATGGCTCTGTTTATCATTATTTTTGAATTTCTGTAGCACTGGGTGTCACGCATCGCTGCTTTCCAGCCGACACACGGTAGCGTTAAACAATGGCACGAGTGGAAGCAGCAATCCACAGGGGCCTCCTCACGGCTCCTGAAACTGTCCATAGAGGCTGAGAAGAAAACAGCATATTGATGCACTTTGCAGCAGCATTTTGTTGCATTTGGCTTCTACCTAAGTAGTAGAAAAATTATGTCTTCTGGCTTCTGCCTAAGTACGAGGGCATTATTCTTATGAAAGGTAGCTTTCGTTTGCCAAGGATTGTGAGTTGTTGGGAGGCTTAGAGGGACAGTATAAAGGCAGCAAATGAACCAGGAGTTGCTAATGAGATATAACCTGTCTCAGAAACTATTGATTTGTACATGTTTTTGTCTGGCCAACTTCAGGGCAAAGCTATGGCCTCAAACAAGTCTTGTTTGCAATTTTTTTTTGCTCCTGAACATGGATAATCTCTCTTATTTTGTGTTCATATCTAGTTTTTATAGGAATTTTGAACAATTCTCAGTGTCTGGTTGAAAAAATGCATCAAACAATCTGTTGTTTTGAAGCAGATATTACATCATCTGCTTTTGAAATCTGAGGATATTAGCAAATATCAAACCCAGTCAGAAGGTAGAACTGATGAAGAAATATTACTAAGCCTGCATAAAAGCTGTGATCCATTTGCTTATTGAAGTTGCAAATAGCGTATATTTCAACAGTGATGACTGTTGTTTGCTGGTTACCAGCAGTTGCCAGAAATTGCAGCTAATCTTTGCTAAAATAAATGTTTTCTTTTTTTTGTTCCTTCCTCTTCTGAATTTCTTCATGTTTGTTTTTGTTCTATGTCTTTTCTTTTGGATTGTGCCAACATAGCCACTGAAATACATAAAAACATCCCCTGTAGACCTAACTGTGTGCAGTTCATGGCACAGACTATGAAATGAGTGGGCTTCCCTGCCCTGCGGCAGCGCAGCGGAGCCCCCTCTGCTCCCATGGCCCCTTTGCGGTCCAAGTGGTCGGTGACAGCGCTGTCTGAGGGCTGACTTCTTTATGCGAGAGCACTTTCCTCTTTCACTGAGCATCACTCAGGAGCTGGGTTTTGCGTAGTTGCAGTTGTGTTGCAGCCCCTTCTCCAGCTGCGTCGGGAGCGGAAGCACCTCAGAAGTCACAGGCTTGCCAGTTCTTTGTGGGGCAGTAGTCATGCATCAACCATCATTGAATGGCTTCAGATTTATCTGGTCTTTGGGTAACAGTGCTGGGGAAATGTGATTCTGACACAGAAAACAGAGTCCACAGCATCCCAGCTTCTCCTCTGGCACAGCCACCAGAGGTTTCCATGGACTGTCGCCTTCCAGAACAGTGCTGGAGCAGCAGCAGGGCGAGCAGCCAGGAGGATGCGCGCTGTGCTTGGGAGCGCGCCAACAAAGCCACTTTCCCAGTCACCCCCCAGCCCCCCAGCTGCTGCTCTGAGCCAGGCTGGAGCCAAAACTCAGGGAACCTCTCGTGTCAGTGTCAGGCTCTGGCTCCCATGGTTTGGCTGCAAGGTGCGCCCTGGCTGCTGGTGCCGAGCAGCCGAAGCCCCCACCCTGCACCCCATGCACCCTCCACAGCGCCCAGCAGCCGTGCCCCAGCTGCCTGCGAGGATTTCCTGTCACCTCTACCCCATAAGTGCGTGTTAGGAAACAGTCCTATTTAGTGGGTGTGGAGGAAGATGTGTTTTCCATTGTTTTAAGTTGTATATGTGTTTTAGAATATGTACCCTAAGGGAAATGATATAAACCGCAGTTATTTCTGCATCTTGTCGTTAGACATTTAATATGCAAGTGCAGCTCTTTGCTCTGTTTTAGGTGTTAGTGATGTCTTCAGCTGTTGCAGGGGAAACACAGAACATTGAACTCCATGCTTTGGTAGGTAAAAAGTGTTTCCATTTCTCTTTCAACTATTGGTGACATGCTATTACTAACATAAAAAAAATCATATGATGAGTAATCATATGATGTAATTTGTGTAAGACTGCAGCATACCATGCTTTTGTCTATAAATTCTGTTGTCAGCTGGTTGCTCTGTAGCATTGTGAAGAGACCTAGAGTGTATGCAAAGAGGGGAGATAGGAAAACTAATCTGGGGTGTGCTGATGTGCACCCACCCCAACGGTTTCAGTCATCTCAGCCTCTCCCCAGGGTTTGGCAGAGTTTAACACTGTTACCACAACCGGACAGGACATATGCAGCAAATGGCATGTATTTGCACAGCTGTCTTGAGCACGGCTCTGGACAGGATTCTATTGCTTCCTGAAGCTACTTGGGTTTTGGAAAAGAGATGCTAAAATCATATAAGTTAAGTTTATCTAAGTATAGGATGTAGATCAGGATGGTATAGGCACCCTGTGAGCTGAAAGAAAAAAAGGAAACAGGAAAACAAAGATTTCTGCTATCATTTAATTCATTACCTACTTTTGACAGGTAAAATATCACTTTCCCTTCCTTCTCAGTTATAGACTAGGAATTGCTTAAAAAAAAAAAAATTCTCTTTTTGGGTGGATGAATCGACTACCTGATGAACTCATTCAAAGTTCTCCAGGCTGACATTTCTGGTGTCAGTCTGTCTGACATGCACTGGTCAGGAAGTTTTCGTGTTGTGCTGGCTAATGATTGATTCTACCCGCTCCGGCTGTGCACGCAGCCCACCTGCAGGGCAGGAGCCTCGGTGGCAGCGGCTGTGGGAAGGGAGAGGACCTTAGCCTTAAATGGGGGCAAAAACATACGGGCATGTCAGAGCAAAATCTCAGCCATGGGGCTCCTTCAGAGAGATTACAGAATCTGGTATTTGAAAGAAAGTAAGTTGAAAAAAAATCTTTGAGGGCTTTTAAAATTGCACAAAAGAGGAGACACAGTAATGGCTAGATCTATGCAAACAGCCATCGCCTCGCCGGGCATCCAGGTCTGCCCTGTGCTGGATTCTCGCCCCTTTGATATGGGTTACAGATCACAGGGAGGATCCAGGCTGTGGTTTTATTCTTCATGCTCTTCTAGTTGACAGCGCTCGGCTGACAAGCTGAGCCTTGGCACCTTTTCCAGCCGCTGGGCTGCCTGGCGCGCGGTGCGCGTGCTGCGTGCCTTGGCACGGGGGGCAGGTACCGCACCGGGGCCGTAGCAACAAAAATTGACCAGGAGCGTTGAGTGAAGGGTCTGCTGGGTTACAGGCAGGGAGAAACACCGACACAGCAGTCCAGCTTGTGAGGCAAATGGTTACCTCACGTGTCCAAATGAAGAAAGAGGAAGAGGTGTGGGGCAGGAAAGCCTGGCCGGACCCTGCGGCTCTGGTGGGCACTGGCGTGGCCCAGGGGCACTCTCGAAGCTGTTGAAGTGCAGCTGGTGATTTCTCTGCATGGGCAGAGGAATTCAAAGCACTCAGATTAACTGGCAAGGTCTAATTCTAGTTTGCTAATGCAAAGGACAGTTATCAGTTCTAAATTACACGGCTGGAAATTAGAATTGAATGCGTTGGTGTATTCTGGAGCAGCCAGGAAAAAAATCTGCCCTGGCACTGGGTACTGAGTGTCTCGAGGGAAGGAGGAATAGCTGTTATCCCCCAGTAACACCTTGGCTGCTGAGAGCTGCCCTGCGGTGAGACCTCTGCCTTGAGTAAAGGCTCATCTTATGCCACGCAGCACGAAGGTTTACAGTCCTTATGCATTTTTTCCTAGTTAGCATGAAAATGCTTCTGAAGGAGAAGAGCTGTCGTGTCAGAGGTAAAGTGGTGTATTAATAAAGATAAGGAAAAAGAAAATTCAGTATTACTCCAAAAGCCATCTTCTAAAAGGTAGTTACCTCAGAGAGGTCTTGATGAAGGGGTTTTTATTGGCTCTCCCGTTCTCTTCTACATGAACGTTTCCTGTGAAAGAGGGCTGGTTTTATTCAGAGAGTAACTGTATTACCAGAAAGTTATTACTGCATATTTAAAATCATTATTTTTTAAAGTGTGCAGAAGGCATCATGTGTTCTTCAGAGAAAAAAAAATAAAGCCAACAACACAACAGCAACTATGCTGACTTGAGGCGATGGTCAGGAGGCAGGACCCTGCTGCCAGTGCCACGTATCAGAACAGGTTTTAATTCCCAAAGCCATCAGGATGCCGAGGCCTTTCCATCCTGCGGAGCTGTGAGCCCTGTGACACTCCAGCTGAGTGAGCCTGATTGAATTGCACCCTTCCTGGCATGGTATTAAAGTGTTTTTTTTAATTACATCTGCCTTTCATGGTTACATTCCCATACCTATCTCACCCTCCCTTCTAGTTTCCAATTATTCTTTTTAATTTATTTCTTTTCAAGCTATTTGAGCTCCCTTTCTAGTAAACAAGCAGAGGAGGAAAATGCAGAACAAAAGCAGGTGTGCAGAGAAGGAAAATATGTTCAAACAATTTTGCTCCATAACTGAAAATATTTTTCTGCAACTCTTCCTTTAATTCATCCCTCAGTTTTGTACTGACCTTTGAGCAGATCCTCTTGATAAAAGCGTTGCCTGGTGGTTTTACCATATCATGTCATTCTGATATTTTATCATGATAGGTATCTTTAAGAGAAAGCAGCCCTGAGGATACTAGATGGAAGATGCCAGGCTAATTGTGGAGAGGCGACAGTAGGGGAATTGAGGGGAGGAATCCAGGAAGCCCAGCTGGAGCATCTCACTAATGAGACAGTGTGAGATAAAAATGTTCAACTGCCTGTGATAATTTCCCTGATAAAGATAATCCTAGTAAATAACATTCCTGGAGGACAAAGAGGAAATTAGCTCTTTAAATGGCTTATAGTTGAATAGGTTTCTTAGGAAAATTAATTTTACAAATCATCTTTCCACCCTGATGAAACCATGTGTTAAGTAAAACCTGGATTAGAGATTTTGAGGAGAGATCAGATGGTATATCATGCTTATCATGCTTTGTATAGTACTTGTAGCCTACCAGATAGACAGAGGAATCGCAGCTGACGTGGAGCTTTGAACAATGAGGTTGTACTGCGCGATGTAATAGCATCTCAGCTACATGTGCGTTCCTGCTTCTCCCTGCTGTGTTCTTGTTCTCCAACATGGTTGCTGCTTCTGGAGAGGGACAGAAGGAAAGTACCATAAAAATCTGTTCTCAGCTAGTCACACCATATTACATGTTAAACCCTTTCCATTTGTCTTAAATTCTGTGCAGGCACTTTGTCATGAAGCCCTGCACCATGCTGCGTTTTGTGTCTCTCCCATTGTTAGCACAGGATTTTATAGGCAGTTCTGTGAAGTTTATAATAACATGGAAACTCCAATTTTTAGTTTTATCCAAATTTAATAACAAAGGTTTACTAAACATGACTGCTAAATCAGATGTTCTTCTCTGATACATTGGTAGACACACAGACTCACAACTTTTGTGAAAAATCACTTTATTGGTCAAAAAGAAGTGCGTATTCAACTGATTCATTTTGAATCCCTTCCATTTAGGCTGTATGCAACAGTTGCATGTTCCCACACTGACATGCCTTTCAATAAAAACAGAAAGTCCTCCCACTACTCTGCTTTTTTGTCCTTTAATTACAAGAAAAGAACAAGAAGCCTCCTGCAGCTTGAAACATTTTATCTGAACTAGAACTTTAGCAGCTGAGAAGTAAAGGTTTTTGTTTTAACTGCTGACATTCAATAGCCATAGCAGTGCAAACAGCAAAAGCTTTATAAATAGTGGATGAACAAGAATATTTTTTATCTTCTCAAAGTGCATTTCCAATACTGTCAGTGTACATGTAAGAGTGTTTATGCAGTTTGTGTTTTGAATTCAAATACCATCATGAACTGCAGTATTTTTTTAATGAACTTAAATGAAATTATTGAGGACATTTGATAAGTGAGATTTGATGAGGTTTTAAAACAGATTTTGATCAGATGTTAAGAAATATGAGACTGAGTGTTGGAACATATTTTCATGATACTCCATTTTACTGACTTAGAGTGAATCATTTGAATTGTCATTTTAAGAATTCCATTTATTTATTTAAAAAGAAGCAAACATTTGAAGCACATCCCTACTGCAAGGTGGGTGGGAACTCATACTTTAGTTAAACTTCTCTCTGATGACAAAGCAAAAGGGAACATAAACCAGTGCAGAAGATTGGGCTCCCGTGCCCTTTCCTTGTCCTGACACTGCACTACATCAAATTCATGACAGCATCTTATACTTTACAGTGTGAAGGGGAAATAATGATGTGCTGATGCAGAAATGCAATTCTAAATGTTTGTTTTTCTTCTCCTATTCTCAGAGGTATCTGTGTGCTCTTTCAAGAATGAAAGCATATTTTAAAAATATTTTGTACTGTGCCCCCAGCTACTTCACAAGAGTTTTCTTAAAAGAAAGCCCTTATACTTATTTAAAAGCTATGGGAACATTCATTATATAGCTGAAATGTGGAAAAAAAAAAAAAGAAATTATTTTTCTGCACTATCCTCTGTTGCAGAAGCTCAGTGCCTTGAAGTAGACATTACATTAGTATTCTCTAAACCCAGTCAGAGGACATGAAAATCTTTGAACTCTGTATTTGCTGTATAAAGCAAATGGTACATCATGTTTCTAAACTACTGAATAAAGTTAAAATAATGATAATAGAATGAAACAGCCTTATTTCTAGGGGTCCGTGGGGAGGGAAAGGCTAGAATGTCAATGATCTTGAGACATCAAAAGACATTTTAAAAACTTGTGTATTTGGGGATTATTTCCTTGACTTTGTCAAGGAGAGGACTTTGTATTGGGCGAGGGTGATGCAGAGCACGTGCAGACCCCCATGGGTTACCCTCACGTACCTGGGACAGGAGAGCATGGTCCTATTTGTAGCCCAGCGCTAACTCTCCCACACGGGATGTGGTAGTCACTCCTCCCTTGCTTTGCCTGGTGGTTTTTTGGTTCGGCTCTGTCCTTGCCCAGGAGGGAACCCAGGCAGGCACCCTCGCTTGTTCTGGGCAGTGGGACAGGCAATCCCTAACTCTCCTGGCTCTTCTGGCACTCGACAAAGGGTCCTTGACAGACAAATTTCTGGCCTACATCATGCTGCATAAAGGGGATAATTGTTAATACAATATTATTTTGGTATGGACTCAGAAAAAGAAAAATTCAAAGATGTTTCATTTCGCCATTTTCTTATCACTCAACTTTCCTGCTATCTCAACATCCTTATGGAGAAGGTCTTAAGGGGCATGTACTTGAAAGGTGGCAGGGGGAAGGAATGGTTACCTGAACAGCTTGTGGCTTTGGAGTTGGTCTGGCCGGTCTACTGGGAAGATGAACACAGTAGTTAACATATGTAGTATATACAGTAATTAATGAGTCACATTAGATTCAAGGCCTGAATTTAGCTTTGGCTCCTGGCCCCCATTTGTGACCATGAACATGGCTGTTACAGGGAGATCGGAGTCATTCTTTTTCAGATAGCAAAGCAGCAGCAGCCAGAGGAGCCACCCAGGGTGTTGCAGCATCCTGGGTTTTTCCTCCCTTACCTCTAAAATTATCCTTCTCTTACCTCATTCTGTGCCCAGGCTGTGACATCTCCCTGATGCACATTCGTGCTGGTGCCAAGGGGCAGCTCTGTGCCCTGCGCAGCGCGGACTTGGGCTGTCCAAGAGACAAGCAGCAGGTGGGGACGTTTCCCAAGCCCTTCCCTGACTCGTGGCACGTCGCACGCCCGTACGATGGCGCAGACCAGCCCAGGTGGCCGGTGTGGTGGGGTGGGAGTAGCACTGAGATTCACTCTGGGTAAAAGTAATCGTGCAATGGTGGTACCCGCCATTTGGTTGCAGGGTGCAACAGTGCCAAACTCGTTTATGGACCTTCTGCAGGTCGCTGCTGTGTTATTGTGAGCAGAGGGATGTAAACGCGTCCCTCTTTTCTGGAGATGGCTCAAGGCTGAGTGAGTAACATGGAAAAATACAAATGTACTAGCAGGCATATAGATAACCAGATGAAAAACTGGAATACTTTTTTTCTTGTGGAAAATGACTATTTAGTTTTCAATAATGAAGGCTCAGAATCGTATATTGCTGTTTTGATATTTGAAAGATATGCAGTGACAAAGACCTTAACCCTAATAAAAGGCATATGCAAATCAGCATGCACTAGTAATTAAAAAGGAGTCAGGTCTCCTAGGCACCATAACTTGTAAGAAAAATAAGAAATCCTGAATGAAAGGTGGAAAGAATTCCAAATTGGCTTCCAAGATTTATCAGTCAGTTACAGGATTTACCAGTGCTACTGCTTCAGCTAGAATTCTCCTTATCCATCAGATTATTTTACTATTTTGTGAATAGTACTGATAAATTAAAATTTATCTTCAGAATCATTTTAATTTTAATAGAAATGTTTTTTCTGGTGTGACAGAAATCAAGTTTGCGTTTAACTCTCTTTAGTGAGACACTTGGTTAGAACAGCACTGCTCTATGCTGTTATCTCTCTGAGCAACCCTAAAGAAATCGCTCATTCCTATAGCCTGTGACACTCCTCTGAAAAATGCAGGAGTGGAGCCCCTTTATGCTTCTTATACAGGAGTTTTCTGGTGACTTCAGAGCTCTTAAAAGGTGCCTTTCTGACAACTCACAGAAGGAAGGTTTTGAGCCGATCACAGGAGTAAAGAGGTAAGGTTTCCAGTAACACCCTGCGAATCGCTTCCGATCGCCGTGTGCCAAGTTGACAACGTCTGTGGTGGAGTTTTTGTGTCCATCTGGCCTCTGTCACATATTCTGTCTCTGGCCTCTCTGAAAGGGTATGAAATAAAGAACATTCTTCTTCCATATACGAAGGACTGTATTTTCATTCTCTGGGAATTTAGGAGGCATTTAAAATGGGAGGGAGAAAGCTGCCGCAGCTGTTCCTGGCGGCAAGGGGAGAGCCCGACCCAGCACCCACCGGGAGCTCCGGTGTTCAGGCTCTGTTTAGGGTGGTCAGGAAATTACCATACAAATGATATTTCACTGAAAACAAAAGCAGGCAAACAGCTCTGCGGTAAATGTTTTTCAAGGGATTTTAGTAAGTGCCTGGATTTCAGTGAGGCAGCTTACAGATGAAAGGTTTTGTCTCAAATTGTAAATTGCACGTGTGTCCCAAGGATGCTCCAAGCATGAGAAAGCAACAGCTTGGTGGTTATTTTTGCATTTCCAGCGTTCCCAAGAAGGAGGAACTTCAGAGCCCTCATCCCGAGTGCTGCAGGCTCCCAGCCCATGCGAGGAGAGCTCAGACCTGCCGAGCTGGAAGTGAAGGAATATTTTTATAGATCCTTATCTGACTCTTGCAAACTGTCATGCTGCTGTTAGTACTCTTTTTCTTTAGCCTTGTTTCTCTTCAGGTTGGATTTTAAATCACATCTCCACATGATAATCACCTGGCCTTAAAGTTCTCAGTTTTCAGTAGCATTCATTAATATTTGAAGCATATGATTTTGCTTGTTATCAGCAATATCCCGGGAGACAGCAAGAAAGACTGTGTAGGAGGGCATTTTAAAAGCTTATCTTTAAAACCAGGGTGTTTTGTGATTTAAAAATTAAATATGGATTAACGAACGGAGAACTGACACTGTCTGGGGAATCAAAATGGGATGTAGAGGGAAAAAGAGCATGACTCAACAAATTGCTTTATCACAGTAAACTAGAGCTATTGGTGCAGATGTGCTGCTTGGGTAAAGTGGAACTGTTCAAAATATTTGACAGTCAGGTATTACCTAAGTAACTATGCAGGCAACTTAATTAAAAAACATTCATTTCACCAAAATAACAAGTCTGTGGAGCAAATGAAACCAAACAGATTAAACAAGACTGTTTGATATTATGTATATATTCTTTTTATCCTCTTTTTATGTAGAGAATGTTGCACTGCTCTGATAGAGGCATACCAAAGCATGCTTATCGGCTTTTAGAAGGCACCGCTTTGTGCAGATGCTGCCCCTGCGGCTGCGGGGCCGGCTCCCGGCCCCATGAGCAGCGTTAGGGCTGACCGCTTATGCCCCGGCACTTGCCGCAGGCAGGTAGCAGAGCTGCTTGGAGGATGGTGCCTGGCAGTCCTGTAACTGCTGCACTATGAATGTCAAAACCTGGCGCTTCTGTACAAATATGTTTAAACCCTGTTGTTAGACGAACGTTGCCCAGCGAGACGTGCAAAAAGGAGGAGTAATCTGGCACGATCAAATGTCTGTGCGTGGTCTGGCAGAGGCAGAGAGGTTACTGCTGCCCCACTGCTGGGGCATGCGTCACTGCCTAGTGAGGGTCACAGCATTCGGACAGACTCCTGGACGCATTTTAAAGAAGCAAAAAATGCGAATGAGAGGCAGCAGAGTGCTGCTCGGGAGCAGCTGAGTTTCTAACCCCAAAGCTACAGAATCACTAATAATTGCCAGTGCTTGTGCCTGTTGCATTTTACAGGTAATTGTACCCATTTCTTGGATAAAGCAAGCTGGTGGAAGTTGCTGAGCAGTGCTTTGCTGAGGCAGCAGCTGCTACCCCCTGCGCTGGGGGCCGCAGCACCCTGGGGCAGGGCGCCCGCGCTCGGCTGCCTCGAGGGGCAACCGCGTGTTGTGCCCGGAGGGCTGCAGCTGGGGGGGCTCTGCGCTCCTGCGCGGGCGACAGGGAGGCTTGATGTGGTTAGCAAATGGCTCTAATGGCTTACCTTGATTTTAATGCACAAAGTTCGAAAAACGTGTATAAATGTTATAACACAAAGATATGAGCCATGAAATGAACTGATATGTGTGTGTCAGCTGCAAGAAATAGAATTTTAAATAGAAAATTGAGCTCTCTCAGTTCAAATAGACTTGATAGTAAAGCAGCTTTTCGGCGGTGTCAGTGCAAGCTCTAAATGAGTAGGTAGGCAAGGAATGCCAGAAAGAAACCTAACGAGATCGGTGAGCTGTCTCTTCAGTCATTGTTTTTGAATCAATCTAATCAAGTTCTTCCAATATGTCAAAATATTGAGAAGAACGATTAATTTAAAACCTTTGAAACTGAGAGAAATATTTGAAATTAATTTTCAGTGTTAATTTCTCCTACACCTGATAGCAGTTTATGCCAAATAAAGGTTACTTTTGCCATCTTCCTGGTTACAAAATGAATTAAAAATAAAGAAAATAGATGTTTTATGTGAAGTAAAAGTTAATATGTATTTTCTTAAAAGTTACATTGATTTACTGATTTTTAATTTTTGTAGTAGTCACATAATTTAACATTATTTAAATTCCGTCATACAAGTAATAGGCCTAACAATTTCAAGAGAGAATATTATTGTCCCTTATCAGTTGTTACGGATCAAAGGTGTTGAAACTTTTAACTGCTGCCATCTGGTCCTCTGGCTGGATAGGACAGCACAGAGCGGGAGAGGGTCAGGTTGGGTCTCTTCCTTCCTCTTGCCGAGCAAAACCATGAAAAGAGTTGAATAATTATCAGAGCTTTTCTTCTTTTTCCTGGCCAGTAGAACAGGCTGCAAGCCCCAGGTCTGGCTGAAGGCCCATGGCAGTTTGACCCATTGAGGGTTCCCACTGACCTACCGGATCCTGAATGCATGCTCAGGGCAGTTACTCTGCAGGGCATTCCCCTCTCAAGTGAAACCGCTGGGTTTGGGGTTCTGCACAGAGATGTTCACTGCATTAGGGTCTCCTGACAGCCAGCAAAGATCTAGTCATTGCTTTTGATGTGATCTTAAAATCTACTCATTTGATCAAAGTGTGTAATTGAGAGTAAGCTCAGCAGCTCCCTGTCAGGTCAGCGGCTTTTGATCCGCAGGCAGATCCCAGAATCTGGTGATGGTAAGGGTTGGTCTGTGGCTTCGCTAACAGCACGTGCGTACCCAGACACTTCTTCTGGGAGGTACTTCCTGCAGCCCAGGCCTGGTTTTCACTCAAAGAGCACGCCTCACCAGCATGTCGTTGTGTCTGAATTTTGTCTGTTCCTGTGGTTTAGCTGTGGTCAGTTCGGTGATTTGCAGTGTTAGGAGTGGGTGAAAGGTTGGCTGCTTTCTTTGCTACCTGCAGAGATCTTTCTAGAAACTTTACTTTCTAGGCACTTTATGCTCTGTGAAAAGTGTTAGATATAAAAGTGGTTCCAGTGAGATAGGTACAGCTACAATAATTCCAAAGAAAACAGCCTCGACCCTGCTGTGAGTACATCTGAAGCCTGGAACAAGGAAGAGCCCATGCTCTGAGCAAGTAGGCATGCTGGTGTGGTTTTGCACGTGAGAATTTAGTGGTGTAGTCACATCTTGAAGCACAGGGATTTATAATGCAAGCAAAATTCCTCTTTGTACTAATTAGTTGCACATGCACATTTTCAGTTATCAGGGTGAGCTTTTTATCTCTTAAATTCCTATGAAGTATAATAAATGACAATTGAAATAATGGGCCGCTCAGCACTGTAGCTGTAGGTGCATATTGTGAGGTGTAGGTAGAAGAGTGTGAAATTTGATCTGCAAATAATATAAGAAAATTTAATTAAATTTAGACTAATGTGATGAGTGCCCCAACAGTAAGGGAAAGGGGCACTTTCTGCATATTAATTTTTTCTCATCCTTTTTTTTCGTTTGGTCTCTTTGGTCTTTTGAATTTCAGATTTGCTAGCATTTCCGTCCCATATGAGGTTTCCACAAAAGGTCTAGGATCAAGCTTTCCTGCTACATAGGGGTTGTTTAAATATTTATCTATTGATTTGAGAGTGTGACCTCATTTCTTGCTTCCTTAAGTACCAAAGAACAGAAGATAAAAATATTCTGACTCTCCAAAGTTCTTGCTGTAAAGTAAATTTACTTGCTTTTATTCTTTTATAGGTTGGCACAGTAAAGTAGTCCAGCGTGTCCCACCCACACTGTAACAGCACTGGAAGCGCAGTTCGTTGAATCAGGACTGCGGGAGACAGATCTCTGGCAGACTTGACACTGCATCCTTCTCCTGCTCGCACAGTGAAAAATCTGTCGATGTCTATAGGTTCGCATCAGTACAAAGACTATCTTTGTGAAAAGATACGAGTTCTTAATGTTAATAGATGACCACTGCACTGCTCCTGTCCCTTTTATCTGGGATGTTTACTATATTAGCATATGCTTCTTGGGGTCTTTAGAGCTTACAGGATGAGGAGTGAATCATGACAGTGTTAGTCATGGGTATTCTGCCCTATGCATTCAATCTGGGAAAATGCAAGTCTTTTTTTTCCATTGCTTGACACTCATGCTTAAGAAATGTTCTCTGGAAAATAAGTGTTACCTCGAAGTCCTGAAAACTGTAGTTTATATTTTTGTTGCTATTTTTGTGTACATTTTCCTGTGGTTTAACTCATTTTAATAAGTCATATTTTTAAGTGGGCAAGTAACAAGCTCAGTGATAAGAACACGCACAATAAAGTCCTCCTTGCCCTTCTGCCCTGTGAGCCTCTCAGCTGGGTAATTCTAGCATCTCTCAGGATCCTTTCACCTCAGCCTGGAAAATAAGTGTTTGATTCCCGTAAGTCCTAACACTTAGGTTTAGGCTTNCTTCTGTTCTTCCTTCTGCAAAGGAAAAGGATGATTTCTTAAAAACTGGCCTGTCAAAGATACAGGCATACTTTTTCTATAATTCCATTTGTTGAAAGAAAAATGAAGACTTTGAAGATTCATAAGGTTTTGGATGCACTGTAGGGCAGTATGGGCTTTACAGGAGGAATGATTTCAGCAGCAATCACTTTTCTTTCAGTTAAACACATTAGGTAGTCCAAATATTGACAAGTATTTCATACACCTCTTGAATTTAGCTTCAAATGAAGAGAATTACATTGTCTTTAATGAGCTGTTCATCGAAAAGCCTCTTTAGAAAACAGTCAATGAAGAGCTTTGTGCTAAAAGAACTCACATATAACCATATTCAATCCATCCTCTGCGACTCCCATGGGAAGTGAATGTAAATGGCCGCATAATGGTGGCTGTTCCCGGTGGCGAGGTCGAGCACAACTTTTGCTGAATAGATTTCCATGTTCCTAAACCTGCATGTTTGTGTTTGTGGCTTGCCCGGATGGGATTACAGGAGAATTGCAAAGATGAAATGCACCTGCTGAGCAGAGGCTAGGTCTTGAGTCCGCTAAAAACTGTATTAAGGTTGTTCCTTGAGCTGTGGCAAACTTTCATCTCAGGGCTAATGCATGCAGACATTTCAGGAACGAGACCATGACTGCAGTTCAAAGCCCGCCAAGCAAAGCCTTGCTGTCCAAGGTAGAGGGTGATCTTTGTGCTATGTCCTTTTTGTTTGCTTCACAGCAGCACTCACACCTGCGGCTGCTCTTTCAGCTCACGGTGTCCATAGGAACCACTGCAGCAGGTCAGAGCAAACGTGCCTGCAGTTCAGTACCCCGTACCCCACTATTTATGGCCAGTAAAGAAAGCACAGCCTGAGTGCAAAGGTGCAAGGATGCTGTGATACTTGAGCAGTGTCCCGGCCCCTACCCCGCATTATTCGTTGCGACTGCTTTTGGAGTCTGAGTTCTCCGATCTTGTGTAGTAGAAAAAGACGTGAGTTCCCAATTCACCGACCTCGTTTAACAGCTGACTGTGACCTGCTCATCTCTCCAGCCACCGCGTTCCCAGGCTGGACTGCTCCGTTCAGGCGGACCCGGAGCACCCCGCTGCCAGCAGGCTCCTTCCCCGGCGCCTCCTGTCCCTGCACGTAGCCCAGGCTATGTACGCGTGGCCCCGGAGGCCTCCTGGCCGTACGGCCGACCTCTGCCTCACACTCAGCTTGCTCTGAGGCACCGCTCTTCATCGGAGTCCCCAGAGCACCTGTCATGTTTTCGTTCTGTACCTATAACATAGCAGTGGTTGTTTTACATGAGATAAGACACTGCTAGGCTACAATCCAGACTGTCTTCCAAAAACTCGCTCCCAACTTTTGTGCCTTTTATGTTTTGTTGCAGAACTCAATTAAATTGAACTGATTATCCTTAGGCAGTATGTAGGGAGGTGTTTTTTGCAATGCTGAGATAGTGGTTTTATTGAACTATATTGCATTTTTAGTAGTCATTTGAGAGAGGGTTATTAAAGCACAGTATTGTACATTAAGAACATTACTCCAATGTGAAGTAGATGAGGACTATGAGAAAGAGAAGCAGAGACCAAGGACTCTTTAGAGTTTTGTTTCTATTTTTTATTTCCCTCATCCAAGGGCTGGAAATCTGTTCTTTTTAAATAATTCTTAACTTTTACTGAATGCACTTGTTTTGAGTCCCAGAAGGCAGAGGTCTGTCTACAAGCCTGCAGCAGTGCCCTTGTGTAACACAGTCTGTAAATCTTTGACAGAAAATGCGCTGCAGCAAGACTGAGGACTCAGGAACCCAGGTAGGACGTAACAGAAAATGTATCTTTTGGTATTTCAGTCATCCCAACTGTCATCTGCCCATCCAGTCTCTAGAGATGATTTGCGTTTGAGACTTTGCAGAATGGTGTGCTTATATATGCTTTTAACAACGTGTATGTGAGTCAGAACTTTATTCAGCTTTCACCAAAATGCTGTGAATTATGAACATGCATAATATAATGCCAATTTGCTAATGATGCATCATGAAATTTTCTGTCTGTAAAATTAGACCACACGTAGTTTGATTCTCTTGTGATCTCCATATGGAAGGGACCTGCAATTCTGCAGAACTGAGGGTTAGGACCGTATGAGAAGTGTCACTTAGAGCTTCAATTAAACTTGGGAAGCAGCAAGCAGAATAGTATGTGCTAATTAGAGAGCAGTTCCCCAGAAGAGGATTTGAGATGATTGCTGAAGCATCCAGAGAAGAGACCTTCATCCTGCTTGAAGTATATAGGAGTAACAAGTGGCTCTCTTCTGCCTTGGTTTGGATCCACATGAAACTGGAGGTTAAACAAAATGTTATGGAAGCTACTGTCTTTTCCTCTGATCCTCTGTGTCCCTCAGCCTTATGTCCTGTTTTCTTTTGTTTTCCTACCAAAACAGTAGTTGATCTTTCCAGCTAAGATAAGTGAATGCAGAATCCTGTTTGCTTTTGGGTGCTTTCCTTTGTAGTTCTGTGCTCTGGTCCCATGTCTCGCTTTTTGTCCTCACTAACTCAAAGCCCAGAAGTTCCTATCAGTCTGTTTTCATGCACCTTATCTCCTGTGGAGTCTTTGCAAGCCTGACACTTGGTTCATGAAAGATTTTTTTATGTTGTAAATGCTGGTCTCTTCTTTGGTGGAAAAATTAGAAAACAGGCTTCCTTCCAAAAGAATACTTAAAAGAGTTCTAAACCTCCCTACCTTCCCACCCAGATTTGTCATTGTGTCACTGCTATTCTCTGGATTTCTCATTCTTTGAAGAATTGACAAGTCTTTACTTGCCCTTATAGATATAAAACAACCAAGAAAATACCATTAACTGAGAGAAGGCTAAAATACTATGCTACCTCTCCAAGAAAAAATGAATTAGGAACACGGGAACACTCCAAATTGTAGTTAGAAAAGCTTCATCATTAGAGATCATTTTGTGCTTGCAATTTATAATGATTCACTATCCAGAGGTGGCATCATTATTACTAGGTGGGGGAAATATCCCTGCAAGAACAGCACAGCACTAAGCAGTCTCCTAAATTACAGAGTGGAGCTCCAAGAGGCAGTTCAGACAAATAAAACCTTGTCATAGAGCATAGGATTCTTTAGTGTATGTGAAGGTTGCAGGAAATTGCTTTTTGCAAGGGAGCCAAACCAGCCTTGGAAGGTATTGTTTGTGAGCACTGTTGCATTCAGGCATTTTAGCAAGCAAACAAATAACTGGAGATTAGAAATGGGTGAGACTAGCTGCCCACTGCCCACGCTCCCTGCATGCTGGGAGGTGAGACGCATCCAGCCTGGACGTTTTCATGGCAGGTAACAGGTCTGTTTTTCAATTGCCTTGATGGCTCAGGGTCTCAGCTATATAATCTCAGATTTTGGCTGTATATAACTTAATCTTAGCACTTATTTACAGGAAAACAGAAAATATTTTTATCAATTTGTTTGTTTCTTACTTGATTCACTGAAACGATCTCCTTGCAAATTTGAGCCCCACAGCTGGTTTCTGTTTTGGCAGGTAACCTTCCGGTTACCCTCCCTTTGGGGTTCTGGCACCACGGGCAGCTGAACATGTTCAAGACAATCTTTCTACCCAGGTGGAGCTCCTTGGAGCCAGAAGCCTCCTCCATAGCATCGGAAATCCTACTGTAAATGACAGCTTTGTTTTGTTCTTGTTGCGAATTTCAGTTTAGGACTTCAAATTTGCCAATTTTGAGGATTTATGAACCAGCTGCAAGACTCAGATACTTAGCGGGTGTTTTGTGTTGAGCATAGTTCTAATTTGTATCATTGCTTGGCTGTACATTATGCTTTTAAGCATGGTATTTTTGGTGCTTTGTTTCTGTCTCTATCTGCAGCCAGAGATTTCACCGCCTACAGTTGTTCCTAAAGAAACCATGTTTTATAAAGTGTTCTGACACTATTTCTAAGAACTTTGCCTTTGCTATTTTTATGCACAACACAGTAGAGTCGGTCTTAGTCTGACTAAACCAGACTCTAAAACACAGAGGGAGGACTGCATTATTTTTGGGTTCACGCTGTATGAGATTATACAAAGTATTTTGCACTTCTGTGCTGTTCATCCCATTGACCAGCAGATGCACCCGGGATTTGTTATAGACCTTTAATTATATTCATTTCAACGTATTTCTGGTGTCTGAATTTGAAGGCTTACTTTTCTGTTTGACTAGGCGTTTCTTGTTAGAAATTGGTATATGGCAAAAGTCTACACACAAATAATGTTATTTAGCTGGGAATCTGGTTCTTCAGACTCCAGCGCTGTGTTTTCATCTAGAAGTCCTTCAGAACAGAACTTATCTCCTTTTAGAGGTTTTCCAGGGCAGTCTGGATCCCCGCTGGGTCATTTAAGCACTGCTGTAATAAAGTTGTAATGACGAGAGTGTTTTAAATGTTTGATACAGAAGTGCAACTTTTATGTTGTTTTTTCTACATGGTTACACCTTATGGCTCAAATGTACTTTTTTTGTACAGATTTTAGGACACCAATAAATCTCGAGTGCCTTCTGCTGCAAATACCTAGGCTGAGTCTGGTTCAAACACTTTGGAACGTTGTAATCCGAGTAAACATGAGTTCGTGAGCACAGATGGCTGTTGATACAACAAGATATCATTCTTTATTTTCTGTCTAGCAAACAGAGCTTTTCTAAATCTTTGAAAATGATGATCTTATTCCATTCTTATAATTTAATTCAGTGTTCCAGAGAGTCCTAATTTTTGTATACTGCTGGAGTTTACCTGCCATAATAAAGGACAATTTTTGAGGTGATAAAATGCACTAGGAATGTCATTAAATATGGAGCTAAGCTGTGACACAATAGAATTAAGCATTAATGAGTAACATACTAGAAATATTAGTCTTCTGTATCAGTTTGTCTTCTGTTTTTTTGATTATGATGAGGTCTAACAAGAAAAAAATGAGAAGCTTAGCAAAAATGAGATTTTTAAAATGATTCAGTAGAATCCTTCTGTATAGAAAGTTTCAAAGTTAAGGCTGTTGTGTATCCACAAGGATGCTTCCCTTGGATAAATTATTGCAGTTCTGTGTTTTAATGTAATTTTATTATTGGGGCACATTTTATTTTTACAATTGAATTACAATACTGTGGAGACTTAATTTAAACTCTAGCCTATCTGCACCAGTGCAGTTGTAAACTTATTTTACTGGCATATGCAAGAACTTCATAACTCTTGGTACCTAGGATATTAACTATTTCTAGTAAAGAATCAAAAGCCTGATACAGAGCCTCACTAGAACTTTGGTTTTGAACATAAGGACTCAACTGCCATTTCTGGATCTCCCAATACGTTAGGTTTTTTGACTTATAGTTCTTTTTTTCTTGAGGATTCTGCATACTCCATGCTGACTGAACCTCACCCTTTTTTTCTTTTTTTATTCCTTTAAATGTGCTAATTTAATACTCCTGAATTTTTCATTTTATGGAATGGTATTTTTTCTGAGTGGAGCTGTGGCTAAGTTAGACCAGTAAATGCAGTCAGAAGAAGGTCCAAGTAGGTTTCTCTGAATATGCCTAGGTATATTTTAGTTGTTGGGGTCAGAATAAATTAATCCCTTTCCATTTGTGGCTGCACAGACTGGCAGGAACCATTCTAACTAAGACTAAGTCCAATAGATTACAGTTTCTCTGCACTGTACCTGACAAGCGTGTGAGATGCTCATGTCGAGTGGCTGCAGTGTCACTGCCCACAGGGAACCCGTAGCAGAGGACCACCAGTGGGTGCCCCAAAGCCTGGGCTGCTGGAGGAGGGCTTGGGAGCTCCCATCTGAGCTGTACGGGCAGCCTCAGACCAGCTCCTGGCAAACTCGCTTGCAGCATGTCCTTTACGGGACACGGGAATGCTTAGAGTTCAGCAGTGTAGTCAGGATTTATTTTTCTAGTTTGGTTTATTGTGAATTTACACATTTGGGAATGGCAGTGGAAATTTTCCTAGGTAAGACTAATGCAATTCTTATTTCCTGCACGAGGCTGATAGCAAACGAGTCCAGTAAAATGGACATTATGGGGGTTATTCTGTTTGTGATATAAAACAATAAATGAGAATTCCTACATATGACAGAAGATCTCTGTGAAATTCTTACCCATACACCAGCACATGCCTCACAACTTGCACTCTTGTCTGGAGCAAACACATGAGTCATGTATTGACTTTTCAGTGATTGCTCTTTGAAGATTTTGTGGCTTTCATGTCGGTTGTGTGAATAACTCTTTTACTGGTGAGAAGTTTGACAGCAAGCAAGCTGGCAGACCTGGTTGTATTTCAAGAATATGTAATAATCTTTATCATTCCAGTTCCTTCAGGACGTAATTCTGCTTTTTCAGGAAATACCTTCAATTTTGTTATGAAAGTCTGCTCATAGGGACAATAGTGGTTGGGTCATTTAAGCACTACTCAGGGACATAACTCAGTCTTCAGTATTATTGCCTCTGGTTTCCTTTTCTTCTATAGCATATATAAGGTTTAAAAGTAAAATTCATTGGAGCTAATAAATTGTATATGCTGGATATATAAGTGTATGCCAAAACCCAGCAGTGACAGACATAATGAACTGTACAACAACAACAAAAGGAAAAAAAATACTATATACCTTTGATATTTATTTTCCTCCTTCACCAATTGATTCCTCTCCTCTGGGCCATCCCAAACTAATGCCAAATTGTCTGATGTTTCCCCTGGTGAAACATGGGCTTTCCTGCTCATCGGGCTGGTTTCACACAGCTCTCGGTGCAGGGCTTCACGGGTCCACCACAGAGACCATGTGGGTGCCCTGGCAGGTGGCTTTCAGGGGGTCAGAACCCCTTTTTGTTGCTTAAATTTAAAAATCTGGGCTTAAACTGTACTTGAACTCACCTTTTCCTGCCCTTCCGATTCGCTCTCTGTAAAATCCCGGTTTTCGGGAGCAGCTTGTGAGCCATGGTGCTGGAACGGGGTGAGGAGGCAAGGGGGTGGCAACGGCTGCAGGTTCCGCATCACTTTGGTGAAACCCGAACAAGTGTCAGACCTGGTGCTTACCCTGGGAGCAGGCTTGTGAGCGTGATGAATCCATAGGGGGAAAAAGCCTATAAAAGCAATCAGCTGCTTTCTTTCTGAAGGAAGCCGTGCGAGCCCACTGCTTTGTTTGCTGTTCGCCTTCCAATAAACATCCAGGAGGCAGCTTTCAGCAGCTGCTAATTTTAAGGTAACACATTAATCAATTTAATTGAGAGTTCCTTTTAATAATTAGAAACTGCAAACATAACTTTCTGAAGCAATGTTTTCAGTACTGCTGAAAGTGAGTCCCCAAAAAGAGAATGTCTGTAGAGAAATCATCTGCAAAAGTGTTAAATTGTCTCTTTTGCTACCTGATAATCCAATTAAGGGGTGATAAGAAAAATAGCTCTTGGAGAATTTCAGGGAAGCAGAATAATGTACTTAGTGTTGTACCAGAATCAAAATACCACATAATCATGAGTATCCATGGATACTGAAGCAACACTTTGATTACTAGATACATCCATTACCCTTAAATACCAGAGTTAGGTGTTTAATGCCCCGAACAATTTAATGCACGACTGCTTGAACTTGCATAGAGAATTCTCCTGAGGTTTTGCCTTTCAGAGGCACAGCACATAACCTGTCAGCAGGCGAATGAAGGCAGCTATGATATTTTTAAGACTCTCTTCTTCCCTGTATGCTTTGCAACTGCTGCCACATAGATGGCTCAGCTCGCCCGCCTGTCCTCGAGCTGCCTGGGAACTGGAGCATGAAGTGATACGGCCCAACCTCTGCCCCATGTCTATGACATATGAGTGGGATTCCCATGAAATAAGTCACATGATAATCTTTTACAGTGTGAGAGCTGCTGGGGCTCGCTCTGCACCAAGCAGATGGGCTTCATGCTTCCTCTCTGTAGCACCACACCTTTTATCACAGCAGGATGAGTACAATGGTTATTTCACATCACAGGATCCATCATGAGGCTGAAGCCACAATTTCTCCACTGGAGTTTTGACTGCTGTATTAGTTTTGCAAAGCAAGAATGGGAACCCCAGGAAAAAACCTCCTCTGCATAGAGGCTGTCATGGGTACTGAGGGCAGGGGGCTCACACCACCAGCCCGGCTTTTTCCTTTTCTTTGCATGAAAAGATCTGGTCCTCTTTCCTAGTGCTGGTGATAAATATGTATATATATAAATATAAATAAGTAAAATGCAAAAGGGAAGAAGTAAAATAGGTGTTTAGAAAGTGCTTTGATATTGAGCCTTGAGATTAAGATTGCTTACCAGTGATTTTATAGCAGGGGCTCCAGTGACTTCTTGAGGTGGGCATCTGAGCAGGCAGCACCATGTGGGTATTTTGGTGCCGCCTTCTGCTTCTGGAGCATGGTGGGCGAGGCTTGGTGCCTGCACTTGACCCTCCATGCAACACTGGGTGCTTTTGTGTTGTGAAAATGCCATATGATTGAAGAAGTTGAGGACTGGAAAAGTGTGAGGAGAAACTTTTCCTTTTTATCTTTTGCGAAGATCACACTGTTTTTGTTATTTGATTTTTTTATTCTTTTATTCCCTTTTTTTTTTTTTGTACTCACAAAATGCCTTATGTCAGAGTTCAAGATCAACTTCCTTGAATTTCTCAATATGTGTTTTCTTAGCAAAGCATTTTTTGAGGTTGCTTGTGAAGCAGAATCCCACATATGTATTCTGTGTGAAAGGGGAAGAAGAAGAAATCTGGCATCTGATGCAGGCAGGGAAAGAATGGACTTAGTTCGTTGTTGCTGGCTGTAATCGAACAAAGTGAATCCTTCCTATAAGCCATTCTACTACAAGTAAAAGCAGGAAACCAAGAAGCAGATGTCATATCACCTGACTTGTTGCACAACAGGTCATTTTCGATCTATCTTTGTTAACCTGCCTGTCCTGTTTTATTCACGAGACCCAAACTTCTGATCACCATCACTGCTCTTTCCTTCGCTTAGCTTTAGAATTTTGTTTCTGTTCCTAATTGAATAGCAGCTGCCTGCAAAAAAAGACAGAAACGTTGAAGTGAATACTAACTTGGGGAGGAGGTGTGATTTCATGCTCACATATTTTTGTGAACCGAGACTAAGCTCATCCTGCAGCTCTGGCTGGAGGGAGCTGGAGAGGAACACGAGGAGGGCTGCACCACGTGTCTCAACCCGCTGAGCTCTGTAGCTGTGGACTGCAGTGCTCTGCCAGGAGAGCTCCGGTCCCACAGGTATCGAAGAGCAATTTGCTCCTGTGTGAATTGGCTTTATTATCTTTTGGACACTGTCCTTTATGGCTGAATGTTGGGGTCATCTTCTACTTTGGTTGAGGGTTGTGCAGGTCCCCGAGGCGGTCGTAGGTAGGCTTAATTTTAATGAGACAAACTGATGAGAGAAAAAAAAAAAAGTTTGATCCATAAATTTGCTTTTCCAGTCTGGCAGCCATACAAAAAAAAAAAAAAAATCAGGTATTTGTATGTCCTTAATTGCCAGCATCCTGAGCAATGCCTTAAGATAAATTGCCCCTGTATCCAGCATGACTTAGTTAATTAAAACTCCTCCAGAAGCATATGAGAATACAGTGGCCATTATAAGGATCAACATGAAACTGAAGAAGGTTCTCTTTGCCCAAAGATTGACTAGAAACATCATTTCTTCAGACAGAAACTGTGCTGAAGCGGGTCTTGTTAGTGACTTCATGAAATTCAGGACAATCTTCTGCTGGAAATAATCATGCAAAATGTCTCCAAGTAAGGTGTCCATTTGTTAGTACTGCTTTCACTGATCTCCTGGGAGATTCTTGTTCAGTTGCTTGTATTTCCTCCCAATAGCGCTGGAGCCATCATCCCCCTGGTGGATGGGGCGCATCCCTTCCACTGAGACATGGACCCTTCCCTGTGCCCCACTGCAGCCTGGGGAACCCTTTGCTCTGCAGAGCATCATGAGATGGTGCACCACAGCCCAGTGAGCTTCTTCAGCAGCCAGGGAGAAAGGGCCCAACTGCACTTTGCATTTTGTTTGCTTGCCAGAAAAAAAAAAAAAAATCTGGAGGCGCTGTAAATTTCAGTTGAAATGTTAGCATTTCTGTGTTTTCTCAGAGTGCTGCCAGTGGCTTGCAGTGTGGGGAATTTTAATGCCTGGAACAATCCAAAACAATTGGGTCAGTTTGCCAAAGTGGCACAAACCACTGGGAAAACTAGAAGCTAGGAAACCAAATAATTTCAAGTCATTGTTTGAGGAAATGGTTGGCCTTGTTGTCTTGTCCTTTTCATGGATTATTGCACATTTTTGTGGCTTACTTGTTGGACAAAGGCGCATCTGGAAAGGCCGAACCTACTGGGTCTGCTCCTGGTATTCTGTTCCTGGATTCAATGTTATTATGAAAATATTTGCTGACAGCAGAAAGGGATGAAAAAGATGCCAATGTTAGACTTCTATACATAGCCTAGAAGAGAAAAGACATTGTTTCAAGGGTAGAGCGGTAGAGAACTGTCTGCCTTAGTCATTTCTGTGACTACTTTTCGTATGCTTGTTCCTATGATGAATTTCTAAAACTCCATCTTCCAAGGAGTTAAATTTTTCTCTGTTTTACTCTACCACTCCCATTTTCCCAACAGAAGTATTCTGACTTCCAACAGTACAGAGGAAATCTAAGAATTTGGTTATAAGAACCACAAATCCACCAATTTCAGGAACTCAAAAATTTCTGGAGTAAAGAGAATTTTTCTACACTGATTAGGTTATGCTGCTTTTCCAGAGATCATTGCAGGTTTTCTAATAAATAAATTAATAAATGGAAAGGGCACTGATAAGATAATCACTATACACCCCTTTGACTGCCTTGTGTACACGCCATCCAAATATCCAAGGTATCCCTTCTAGCAAAGACTACAGTCCCTTTTTAGATAGCAGGGGAAGATCACGTATCCATCTATACAATTTTCCCAAATGTACAGAAAACCAGAAACACTATTCTAAAGATCATTTTGCACAAGTGTTGTGTCTGGCTGTTGAAGCTATGGAGTGTACAGCATGGATCAACCCCTCACCCTGCCTTCCTTGTCATGCGCTGACTCTTGTCATCAGCTTGTTCTAGGGACGAACAGAGCTATTCAGTGTATTAGAGTTAGTTCGTTGGCCACCAGCATGTGCAGACTTCTGTGGATATAAGCAGAAGCCAGGTTCAGTCCTGGGTCTCCTAACTGTATCTGGCTAGTGGATGGTGTTTTTTAACATCTCTGGAGAAAAAATATGAAATATGGAATACGTTTATTAGCTGGAGCTATTCTCCAAGCTCATGCATCAAAGGAAGAATGAATTATGCCTCTCAAATGTTTCCAAGAAGTTTTCCATTTTGGCGATGTCATTAGTGCTGAAAAGAATCAAAGTTTTAATGATACAGCTGCTTACTCGTGCGCATAGCCAGAGGGACCACGTCTGAGCTGAGAGAGCACTGCACTTCTCTTTCTCCCAGCATGATGGAAGAGCAGGCACTGGCTGCCTGGCTTGTACATACTGTGTGTTGGGGGAGCAAGGCAAGCAAACATGTCCGCTTGCAGAATTCCTGAATGTCTCTCATATAATCTATAGTTCAAATCTCTTTCATGCCTCTCCAGTGTCCATTACCATTATGGTGGACCTTGCATTTGGTGCAGAATGTCGGTTACCTGCTCTCTTCACTCACCAGTCAGAATTCATTGCCGCACCGTGTAGCCAGTGGATGCTCCGTGCAGCTGCACGTGTGCGAGGCCAGCCTGCGGGATGCCTCGTGCTGGCTGCAGGATGCAGCGTCAGTGTGGCTCCCAGAGCTTCAGGATTCCCATGCAGTGCCATAGCAGTTTGTAGCTGGTTAGAGCGTTTACCAGCTCGCCAGTCCATCAAGGGTAATATTTTACTGCAGAAGTCCTATGACAAAATCCTTAATTTGAAACTTTCACATTTTTTCTGCTTGATTCCCTTGGAGGTTTTTACTTCAGGAGCACTGTGAATTAACTTGACAGCTTAAATAACTGTGCACATGTGTTTCCTATTGTAATAAGAATGCAAGACGGGAATATGAAAGTTAAACTTATTTTGTGTGTCACTTGGACAATAAACCCCGAATTTCTTGGGCATATGTTATTGCTAAGGAAAGAAAAATGGCACATGCCTCTGCCTGCCATGAGGTCCTCCGCAGAGGTCAAAGCACTTTTGAACAAGCTCATAAGCCCAGATGCAAACAGAAGCTGATGTGAGTGGTGCACAGCTGGTGGCTGGGCAGATCACCCACTCCTACAGTACGAGCTTGTCCTTGGATATCAATGCTGCCTGGTTAGGCTTGAGCAAAACAAAGCGCATAAGGACAATAATACAACTTGACCCATTTCAGTGACTGGAGTATGTATTAGTCAATTTGAATGTGTCTTTTCCAGGAAAGTGACACTTAGCAATTTAAAATTAGAATATCTGTCAAAATATCTGAATTGTATCATCTGGGTCTTCGTCCTCTTGCATGTTACCCTCTGCCTTTTTCATTTGCCCATGATACGCTTTGTATTGCTTTGGCTGTTTTTGCTCCCAATTTTGCTTCAGAGATGTCTTGCTGATGCTGGCCTCTCCTGCCGGCCCCTGTCTTCTCATGCCTGAGGTGCATTCATCCCAAGGTTTCCAACACGTAGCCTCTGCCTGTCTCCTGTGTCTCAGCACTGGAAATTTCCCTCTCCCCATTGAGTCAGCCCTTGTATGCTGAGTTGGCTAACTTTGCAATAAAACCCATTTCCCACTTTAGCCTAAGCCTTACTCACATTTCAGAGTGGACTCCACTGAAAATCTGCAAAGCCTTGATTCTTGTACATCTCTCCTTCAGGTTCCCTTTACAGCTGAGCTTGTTAAAAATTGGCAGTGATACGGCTGCTGTTATATTGAAAGCACTGTTGCTACTGTACTGTAAATAATATATTTTGGATTTAATCATTGACATTTGCCATTTACCCATAAATCCTGCTTACCTAGGGCAAGGGTGGCACAAAGGTTAACAGTGTCACATGAGCTGCTCCTTTTGGGAAAGCTCTTTCACCACCCTGGCTGTAAGAGCAGCTCTCCATCCAGCTCAGGCTCAACGCATAGTAATGGACCACCTGACACTCACCATACTGGCATGATAAAAAGGAAGCTCTGTTACCTCCCTTCACCAGTGGGCAGCAGAGAAACTAGGAGTTGACTTGCCTAAGGCCGTAAAATACTCTGTGACACAAAAAAAGACCTGAAATCATCCCTCTGAAATTCCACAGTTTCCTTTCTCCATCCTGGATTCTCTTTACTTTGGGAAAAAAAGCATGGAAATTACATACTTTCAAGTTGTACCTTGCATTAGAGGCTTTTTTCCTCACTATTGAGAGTCTGGCCGCAGCTGTCTCTGGCCAAAAATGCTCAGTTCAGCTGTAATCATTATCGACTATAATGAGATTTTTGGCTTCTCCATCCAGGCAATAGAGATTGCATGACCCACACAAGAGGTATAATTATTGTCAGGATGGGTTGCTGAGCTAGCAGCCTCACTAACTATTTCAGTCCTTTTTTTATGCACCTAAATCATGTAGGTGACAATTACTTAATATTAGATACTGATTTTTTTTATAGTAGTTTTATAACCACAATGTATCACCTGATCTAGATTTTGTTTTATTTTTTTGTTGTCCCTCAGACACAAAGATTCTGTAATGAAGGTAGGCTCTTAACTGCAGAAATACTGCTGCTGTGGGTTCCAGGTCTCAGCCCCCATCGCTGCTGGTTCTCTCTGGCTGCCCACCCCTCCCAGTATATGCACGCCTTGTGTGTGTGCGCAGCCTTGTATCTGGGGAAAAGCAACTGTAAGCATTCTTCTGTCCTGTTTTAAAAGCTCTTACTTACTGGTACAGTACTTTGAAATCAGAAGATGTTGGGGAATCTTGTTCCACATGCCTCTCTGTGAGTATCTGTTCTTTGAGCTGTGCTTCTGATCCTCTTGCGAGAGCTCACTTTTTCTGAATGAAGGCAATGGAGAGCTATGAGGGATTGCCAAGGATCTCCACAGTGCCTTCAGAGGTGTCTAGATAATGGTTACATCCAGCATGCAAAAACCCTTTGTTCTCAACACTACAGAATAAATCCTGTCCTGCTCTGCTGTGTCAAAGTGGAGCATCTGGAAAGGACACAGTAGCAAGAATGCATAAATTTCTGTGTGACAAATCTTAGTGCTTTGTAGCAGTCTGTGATTTTGTGTTGTGTTTTGTTTTTGTTGTTGCTGTTGTTGTTTTTCTGTTTTTCTCTCAATGAAATCTGCAAAGTTCCCAAGTCCGTATTTAACAAGAGAAATAGGAGTCTCTCATGGGAGACTGGAAGTATCTTGGCTTGTCGTGATGAATTTCCAGGGAGGGCACGAGTACTTTCCCGCAGCAACTAATAACTTTAAATTCTCCTTAGGCATGATGCCAGAACAGAGAGATTTTTCACTGGGAGGAGGAAAAGGAAAGAGCCTGTTCTCTGCTCTGGAAGTGACACACAGGCACATGAACTGCTTCCCACCTCCTTGCTGCTGTCTGCGGGTGCCCTGCTCTCGGGCGATGCTGTGGCTCCGCTTACGGAGCGGGAGTCTCGGGCTCAAAGCCAGAGTTGGCTGGGGGTCAGCCTTTAACCAGCACATAACCTGTGCCAAAAGGGGGAATTCCAGAAGGCTGGATAACTCTGGTCCTGAGTTGAGTTGGTTTTGTCTAGTTTTGACTGGGGAAAGTAACAAGAAAGAGCATTGCAAAAATGTTTAAGCTTTTGGAACTTACTAGCAATGAGAGTTTCTTCATTTTAAAATGAAATTTCTGTTTAAAAATCAGTATTATATTCTTTTAAAGAAAAAAAATCTGGTTATGATAAGTTTAAGTTGTAATGACTAGAACAAAAACAAACCTTTTGTGTAAGTCAGTATAAAAAACTTAGGGGTTATTTTGCTGTTTTATCTTTTCTCAACCTTTTGTTTTATAATTTATTTTCTTCCCACTGAAAGCAATATTCTTCTCCTAGAGTTTTTTGGATCACCTAGTACCGACAGACCTGGCTTGACTTCAGTCAAACTCTGTGTTTCAGCTTCTCTACATCTGAGGAAGAATGAGCCTGACCTTCTTTATAAAGCACTCAGAGATCTGCAGATGAGAAGTGATATAGCTGAGCCATATTTTGCAACTTTAAAACCATGATTTTGATCTTTACAAAAGTTCAGTGGTTTTCCTCTAGGTGTTTCTATGTCTGCTTTCCCATTATAGGACAATTACGTTATTCTTTGGCAGAATGTAGGCAGACACTATGTGCTGATAGTGGAAGAGCCTTCTCTAGATATCCTGTCCTATAGAACACATCTATTTCTTCATGTAACTGTTCTTTTAAGTCTGTATTTTAAAGTGTGTCAGTGAATATATCATTTGTCCTGCTATCTTTTAATAAACTCATCTCCACTTCTGATTCTTACTACACACCTCTAATACTTTATTATTTAACACACTGTGCAGTATACTGAGGAAATTAAGTTATCTAAGATGCCAGAAAAGATGAAAGAGTTTATTGCTGAGAAACAAAATAATAAAGGCAAAAGTGTGACTTCATCTGCCTACAATGACAAGCAGAATGTTGCTGGAGATATATATATTTTTTCTTAATTTTAGTTTTTATTTTTCCCCAACCATGCTAAATAAGAGTAATTTGTGAAATGTGCTAAAACTGAGTATTTCCTTGATGTGAATGTATTTATCACTATTATTGTATCATTACTATTTTTTTCAATACTACCTTTGCATGCATGAGAAGTTCTGTTCACAGACATGTACTTTATCTTGAGGCCTCAACTGCATGGGCAGCTCCATCCCATTTGACAATGGACGTTTCAAAGAGTTAGGATTTTCATGACCAATCTTTCCTTTGCCAATATTTCAACTCCTCTGTTGTTCCTATTTCAAATAAGCTGTTTCAGTGGAAGCATTTTCTCTCAATATCCTTCAACTTGCAAAATCAAAAAGAATCCCAGCTCTTCACCAAGATAGTTCATCTAATACTTTGTCAACATCACTTGCCTTTCAGCCCGTTGGTTTTGTTCTGTTTTTTTTTTTTTAATCAGTTTAAGCTTGTTCATGGTTTTTGTTGTTGGGGTTTTGTTGTTGTTTCCACCCTCTACTGTCTGGTTTATTTGTTTATTACTCTATGAAGTTATTTTCAGTCTGTTCAATCAGTGACACTACTCAGGTATGCATACTGTGTTTATCATAATGAATGGGTCTATGTCCCACCCCAACAATAACAAATGATTAGAATACCTCAGGAGACCTGACATGAAGATTAAGTTCTCCATGAGGGCAGCAATCAGATCAGAGTGTTTTCCTTCCTCCCAGGCTCCCCTTCCAGTCCACATGTATCTCCAGTGTCTTTCCTGTGCTCTCCATTGACCAAGCCCTTTTCTTCTTTCTTCAACAGGTGGGCTCTGCATTGCTCAGTCCCTGAAAATCCCACAGGATCGCAAGGACAAGACCATCGACTTTGATAAAATTATCAAGCAGCTCCTAGAAACTCCCAATGCCAGGGCCATCGTTATTTTTGCCAATGATGAGGACATAAAGTAAGGATGAGTGAGGGAACTAATTCATTTGTGCTTGATAGCTATGCAGAAAAGAGAAAGCAAGTAAGAATACAAATAATGAAGGGGAAATGTCTGTTGGTAAGAGCCATGTGGGGCTTATACTTTGGAAGGCCACACCAGACTCAGGCATGCTGCTGCCCAGGTTCACGTGGCACCGTGGACCACACATCGCTGCAATGAGGAGAAGGGAATGATGATCTGAAAGGAATGAAGGTCTGAAAGCTTTTCCTATCACAGGATTACTCATGCATTTGATGGCAGACCTGGCCTTACCTCTCAAAGAGACGTTGAGAAGATGCCCTTCTCTCCAAGCTCATACTACCACGTATTATTAATTCAGAGTGTATTTTATGGCAAATGATGGATACTGGTGATAAAATGGTTTGGATGCTTAAGGTTAAACCACATAATTTAGATATCACTTGCCCTTAAAATAATACAAAGAATATTTTAAAAGTATGATTCTTATTTCTCATTTGAGAATTTTGAATTAGCTTGAAATTTTGATGGCATTGTCAGGTGCTGAGAGGCTCAGTTATACAAAGTGAGACACAAGTTAGGATAAGGTTTCAGTGAAGTCAATGGCAAAACTTTTAAGTTTTAGTGGAACTGTGATTTCATTCTTAGGACATAGGGTGAATTAAAAGAAAGGCTCAATCTGTGCTGCACAGTTCGTGACACGATGTGTTGTGAAGTTTCTGAGCTCTGTTGGTTACAGGAATATGCTATTTCTGGTCAGTTTGCAATTGCAACACATTATTTTTACCAAGCAGTTATGTTTAAATTAAATTAACTTGTGAACAAAATGTTCTTTTCCACAGGCAAATCCTTGCAGCTGCTAAGAGGGCAGATCAAGTTGGGCACTTTCTGTGGGTGGGCTCAGACACGTGGGGCTCCAAGGTGAGCCCCCTGGTTCAGCAGGAGGACGTTGCTGAGGGAGCCATCACCGTCCTGCCCAAGCGAGCGACCATCGAGGGTAAGAGCACTCTTCTGATTGACTTTCTTTCACAGCTTCTCACCCTTTTTCTTGTTTCCTGAAAATCTGATGGTACAAAATTGATTGCCCATATTTTTTTCTTATATGTGTTTTGTGGATAGATATATATAGACATGGTAGTATTGAAAGAGTATAAAGTGCATTGAGTCAGTCTTTATCGCCTGAAATTTTCCTGCATGTCTATGTTCCTCATCTGAAAACTGTATGTTATTTCCACGGCTGAAAAGCTACCAGCAGTTATCTATATCACCTAAAAGGACGTAAACCAAAATTATCTTAACATATGTATGTATGTAGGAAGAGAAAATCTATTGCAATTACATATCACCTCTGAAGCAATGGATGAGCTTTCTGCTGAAGAAGTAAAAATTCATGTTCAAGTCAGCAGTTTCCCTTTATTTAAACTTAGCTCAACTTGTATTTTATTTAGATCAAGTACTATATGTATTTTTATATGTTGCTTGTGTACTTTACAAATATATGTATTTGTACATGCACATGTATACATACAGATTATGGGACACTTTTTTTTTTTTTTTTTACATAATTTCCTCCTTTCTCAGCATCTCTTTTTTTTTCCTGAAGTCTGTTTTCTGATCCTTCCTTAATTTGCTACCCCTTTTGTAGAAATGCTTAACTATCCAAACGGCTTCCTCTGGGCAAACCAAACACACTGATTAGAGTCCACGTTCTCTTTAACATGAAAAGTTCTTTATAGGGGAGACACTGAGTAAAGAGAACGAACTCCTCTGTTGTGCCAGGCCGGGTCTCCAAAGAGTCCTCGAATGTGTTGCACACATTAAAATGGGCTCTAGTGTCTTCACTCACAGGGAAACCAAATATTTGCATTCATTTTTACTGTCTACTCTACCACCTCATTAGTTATTCTTCTCAGATCTATAATATTAATTTTTTAAACCCTGGAGGCATTTTCGCATGTTACTTCTCCATAAATACGTAAAGTTGATAGACAACGAAATGTTTTGTTTCTGAAAAACAGGAAATTTTAATAATCTTTTCATACTGTTTGTATTCATCCCTGAGGGCTTCTGACAGAGAAACTAAAAGTCTGCCAACAGTACACAGAAATAAAAACTTTCCAAGATTGTTTCCTTTAAAATATTTTCCTTCTACGTTAAACGTTAAACACATTGGACATAATGGGGTTTGCCTTTGGAAATAGTAAGTGGCAATAACAGAGTGGCGGGATTCAGGTACAGAAAGGCGGTTAAGTACCAGCTACAAGTATCAGCACGTTTAGTGTATCTGCAAAATATATGTCCATTGAGCCTGCAGATAGCTTCTTCACTGAATGTATTAGGCTATTGCCTAAAAGTTTGCTTGTTGCATTCTGCACTTACAGTCACACAGACTGCATGATTACTAGAGTTTGTGAGGCGTAAATTACATTTTGCCTATATATATACACACACACACATATATATAAATATATATATAAAATTGCATTAATTCTTCAAGAGTTGATGCCATATGGTCAGATACATATTTTGAGGTCCATGCGTTGCATGTTATTTGCCACAAAGGGAAAAACACTCAGCCAAAAATAGGTACTGTGCTTGGTATTAAAGGAGAGAGGCAGAGCAAAATGTCCTAGAATAGCAGTTCCAATGTCAATAGCAAATGTTTCCTGAAGGCTCTGTGACCACTCAAAAAGGTTCAGGCTTGTTCTTACCTTTTTCAATCCTGTTCATCCATCCCTAATTACCATCTGTATTTGCCATCTGCTTAGTCCTGTTAGGAGGAAAAGTAAAAGGATGGTTAAAAGCACAGAGTGAATTCTTGTTCTCCTGTGCAGTAATTCTTATACTCTCCTTCTCCAACATAATCCTCAAACCTGCCCTGTTAAGTGCTCCTTTTTGTGTGAAGCAGTTTTCCAGAACTCAACATTTCTCCCTTCACACCAGTTCCATTTCTGTTTCATCCACTATGAGAAGCATCTGTTGAAATGTGTTACTTACAGGAAGTAAGTGATCCTTAGGTACTGGCATTTCCTTGCTTAGTGAGGCTCTTATCCATATGGATTGTCTGTCTTTCTTGCATTTAGATTGCTGTATGTTGTTTTGTTTTTCTTTCTGTTGTAGTAATTTCATTTGGCAATGAATCCAAGAGAACTGGAAACAGGCATTTTAATGTTATTCTTTTATCATCCAGCAATGAACATCTGCTTCCTAAAATTTAGTAATGTACTTCTTTGGATGAATACATAAAATAAATGAAATAAGAAGCCTTGATTTCCCCTATAAATTGATGGAAACAAATTAAATTAACAGAATGGAACTCAATTTGCCCTAAAGGAAGATATCTTGAGCAGTATGCCAGCCTAGCAGGCTCCTTTTTCTGCAGTGTTCAGCAGTGCTGCCGCCAGCCCCTGTGGTTCACAGGCTGCAAGGCAAGGCACCAGTCAAGCACCAGCTTCGCTCCCACTGGGGATGGTGAGAGCTTCTTTAGTAAGGATGGATAAAGGGGTTGTCCTTATTTTACTCCCCAAGAGCATTTTCCTTTTGTTTCTTCCTTTTTATCATTGTGTTAAATAGGATTTATAATGTGTTAGAAAAAGATTCCTAACAGAGGGTAATACTGCAGCTTCCCTTTCTAGAGAATACCAAAACTTAATATTAAGAGGCTGCTAGCCTCTTCTCACGCTACAGGGAAAAATATAAGGTTAATAGTGCAGGAAAAGTTAAATTGCGTTGAAAATTAATGTGCCAGCATGTTAAAGTGTGTATGGTGCACTTTGGATTATCAGATTTTTGAGATCTGTAAAGCTGTTGGTCACATAAGTCATAAACTGAAATGATTGTTTTACAGAAAAAGATATTTTTTGAATAACACTTCCCCAGCCATGACTCTTTGATGCAAAACACAGGCGCGAAATGCAGGTGTGTTGGTGTATTTACACCTACCTACACATATGCCGTTTGAAGTTCCTGCTTTCCATAACAGTGGGTGTATCCCAGAAGCCTCCAACTCTGCAGAGTCTGACACGAGCTTTCTTGTAGCATCAGGCTCCAGATATGCAGTTATTTGTCTTGATGCTTGATGTCACTCTTGGGACAAAATTTTCTTTGCCGTAGTCCCATGGGGTGATTTAGAAAATCGTTACATGAACTGAATTCATTCCTCTTAAGTCAGTCTTAATATAGCCCAATTGTGTTTGATGTAATTATGCTGAAAGGATAAAGTTGCATCTTATTTGCGTAATTGCAGTAGACAGTGAGCCAAAGGAAGTGCAAACTTAAATAGTAATCACTTCATGGAAACTTGTGTTTGAAACAAGCTCCATAGCAAACTTCAACCCAGTATCAACTAGGTTGAAAGGCTTTCCAAGGTGTTCAGGGAAAAAAACAGAAAGTATATGTTTTTGGAACAACTATTGCAAAAGATGAAAAAAGATTTTAACAAAAGGTTTTAACGGTGTGTCCTCATGCTCACAGATTATTAAAACATCAGCCCAGTCCAGAAACTCAGCATATGCTCAGAGGAATAAGCACAGTGTGTTGCATTGCAGTACTGCAAGTAGCAGTACTTCTGTTTGTGAGAGCTTGTGGTCATTTGTCTTGCTTTGAATAGTCTTTCATTCAGAGTATAGCCTTGGAACATTTCTTTGGAAAGGTGTGATGTAACCACAGAGCAAATACTAGTGTTGGAATGTGAGAAAAAATTAGTTTAAACAAAAGACAAAAGATGTTTTTTCTAATTAAAATTGAATGGGATGTGCTCTTATTATATTATGTTCATTTTACAATAATATACAAATGATGAACATCTGTGGCTCTGCATGCATTTGACATTCATTGAAACAGCAGCACTACAGAAAAAAATCTACAGAACATCTTTCTTCTCCAGAATGCATTTGATGCAGTTTTACATACTGCTGCTTTGTTCCTCAGAAACCCTTATTCTTCTTCATTCAACTGAACAGAAGTGTAAGCTTTGCACATGGGGGAGATTCTGATATCGGTTTGGCACTGAAGAACAGAAAGGGTGCCATGCCAATCTCGGGAAGGTGCAGTGCCACAAAGAGGAGCAACAGCGAGTTACAGGAGGAGTTCGGGCAGCAAAAGCTGGTTATTTTGAAGCAATGATGCAATCAGGATAACAGTAAAAACAGGAGATGTTGAGGCAAGTATAATAAGCCCCCAAAATTTCAAGTGCTACAGGGAAAATGGAAGCACAGTGAAAATGAGAAAAAAGGCTGAGATTTCAAAAAACAAGTGCTTTGTTCTTGCAGTTCAGCTGAGCTACTTGCCTTCAGACTAGCAAATTACTGTGTTAGTTTTCTTTTCTCTAGGCAGAGATGGTCTAAGAGAAAGTTGTTCATTTGTCCCATTTTTCATTCAGAGTCCCAGAAGCATTGTTGACCATTCGAACCGGCAAGAAACAAACAATGCAAACACTGCCTGCATTCCCGCAGGTCACGCCATCATTCCAGCAGTGGAGTTCCCCAAGTGATAAACTGCTACCCTGTCTCTTTGTAGATTTAAATGAACTTCTTCCACACAAATCTTTTTTAATCACAAAGTGACCTTTCAGTATTCTGCTGCCACTTTACTTCTTCATGTTTCAGTAGATTTAATAAACTTTAGAGCATTTCCTCCTCTTGTTATCACTGCTATACCCAAATCTAATTAGACTTTTCAACTGCCTAGGATAGCTGTCTTTATTGCACCATATACATGTATGTAGGAGATATCTGGATGACCCTCTGACAAAGATGGCAATACTACTGGTCGAGACATTGATTAAAGTTCTCCCTAGCTGGCAGCTTCAAAGTCAGGAGTTCCTAAATTCTATCCCTGGAGCAAAAGTAGTTCTTTCTGCCAGTGATAAGAAAGTATCTGTGCCATGAGGGAAGGAAAAGTCTCATCCTTTTGGAATACATTTGTGCAGTATTTGCTGAATTAAATACGGAAAGCTGTTAGGTGATGCATCTACGGACAGTTATTGAAGTCTGAGGACTGGAGTAATAAAGATGGTCTTGCTTGGAATGCACAATGATGGTCTTTCCTCCCCCACCACCCCCTTTTTTTTTTCTTTCCCATCTTTTCTTCAAGTCTAAGCAATATCCATGCTTCAGATTTTAAATTTGCTTCTATCAATCTTTAGTATCTAGTAAGATTAAAGCTGGCTCATTAGAGCTCTTGAGGAGTTTGGCTGTAGAAAGCACACAACAGATAGAACAAGGCCATTTGGGATCTTGGTTCAACATTTGGAAGGTATTTCTGTGGCTACATATATATAATGTTAATTATTTTGAAAGTCTAGCAAAATGATTTGCCTATAGTGAAAAAATGTTCTTTATGGTCTGAGGTTAGAATTTGATGCAACCAGATTTAAGATGAAAGATTCAGTTCCAGCAAGCTATGGATGTGGCTGAGGTTTGCAGTCTTGTGAAGCAGTCAGCTGAGAGGTTAATGGATGGCTCAAATTCAGCACAAGAAAGTGCATAGCTATTTAAAAAAATAGAAGTATTGCAAATGCTGTAAACCAACATAAGTGTCGTTGAATTTTTCAGTTGCTTGTCATCCAAATAGATGGTGAACCATGTTTTTAATGTTTTTGTTTTTATTTCCAGTAAGAGCTGTTTTGCTTCTTTTTTTGTTTGGGCAGTATTATACCTGGAAAAAACAATGAAAGAATAGTTATTTAAGAAAAATTAGAATGAAATCATCTCTCAATGTTTAATGGTTTTCAGATGTTTTACCTTCACATCCCCATTCTAGCAAAGTAGAAGAGCTCAAGGTTCATTTTCCTCCGTATTACAGACAGTATTGAATTTTATCCAACATTAATAAATACGAGCCTGATGTTCTGTACCTAGCTACAGCTGCCTTTACCCCAAGATGTTTGTGTGGGAGAAATGTGCTTGCTTTGTGCAGTGCTTACCCATGTCCTCCCTGAACAGAACAGAAAACTGTCTTAAATCTCATAACACGATTGGTGAAATAATGAGTTTTGGATTATTTTTGTTTACAACCTGGTTCAGAGTCTTTTACAGCACTCTGTTCTCAAGCTTTTTCTGTGTGCCCCTCGGGCTGATCATGTGCTTTCAGGAGAGTGAGCGAGATGGAGAACCCTGGCTTTGGGGGTTTGTTCCATCCAGGCTGCAGGGCTGCCTGGGTGTGGGGATTTCTGCAGCCTCAGCGGGGCAGAGCCTCTGAGCTCTGAAAGCCAGAGGGCAAATGGTGACACAAATCATAAGAGATAAGTCATATGGGGAGTAGCATAGACCATCTCTCCCTAATTTACTCTTCCCGTTACCTCCCCTGCATTTTCCTCATCTGATCTGTTTTACTTCCTGTGCTGCTGGAAAGGCTCCAGCATCAGTGGTTTGTTCTTCCTTGGCATCTCCGGGCTGGCTGCTTGGCGCGTGGTGGGACAGCGCAGCTCTGCCCTTCCCTGGGCTCTCGGCGCCTGGGAGGGGTCGTGCGATGCTGTTTGTCTGCTGCATTCAGGGCTTTAAGTAGTATAAGCACAAGCGATAGCAATCAGGAGTTAAACTGCAAGGCTGCTTTGTGTCAGTAGTTTGGAAGAGTGACTCTGTTTTGGACACATTTGTTTATTTGCTTTTTTTACCCATGAGTAAATTGCATTTACTAGCTTTGGAATTAAAATGCTAAGGGCACTGTGTGTTCCTATTTATTAAGTAAGTAAATACAGAGATGCATCATCTGTTAAGGTAGGTTTCTTATTTCATCCAGTACACTTTATAAAAAACATACTTTCAAGTGGCACTTCATATCCCTTCTAGAAAACCTCTTAGCTGGTTAAGTGCAACTGAAGGAAGAACTTACCTTTTTGTTCTTCTGTATCAATCACGCAGTGTTTAAAGTTATTTGGTCTGCAAACTTGTTGAGAATGCATCTTTCCCAACACTGATGAAGCCATTAATTGAATTTAAATTAGTTCCATGGTTACCTGGGAGCCCAAGACACATGTAGCTGTGAAAAGTTTATTGCATATCGATTCAAGCATGTTGGAAAGTCACTCTAGGAGGTAAGATCAGCTTTGATTCCTTCTGGCTAAGTGCTGAATCTCATTGCCGCTTGCCCGTGTACATACTGACTGATGGTACGGGGTGCAGCGTGCCAGGACAGATGGCTGGACAGACGTGTGCAACGGGCTGGGCTGAGCCCTGCTCAAGTGAGCACACTTCAGCTAGAACGCTTTGTAAACCAGGCATCATGCCTCGCTTTTCTTACACGCTCCTTCATGGTCTGCCAGTTTGAAGCTTTGTGACAAAAAGAGTGGTGCAATTAAATGTTGGCTTACATCCTGTTGTAGGGCGATCGTGTCTCCTGAGATGAGTAGATGTGCTGCTGCTGCTGCTGCTGCTGCTGCTGCTGCTGCTGCTGCTGAGGTTCAACCAGACAGGGTCTTCTCCCTGCCTGTAGGCAGAAATTGTGCATTCACTGTGGTGGTGCGGTAGCAATGCAGTGCTTAACTTTAAAGGGCTGAAATGAAGGCCTTGGGGAGAGGTTTAGTAGGTTCAAAGAGACAGTAGCTTAAGGGCAGCATTTTTTTTTTTTTTTAGTATTCAGATATAGAAAAGTTAAGCAGCACAGTTTCTATACAGTTTCAAATAAATGTGCTTTTTTTTTTTTTGTAGTTTCATTTTTGATTGAGGAAGTCTTCTTCCATGAAGCTTTCTTTTTCTTTCTTTTTTTTTTTTTTTCCTCCTTTTGTTTCAGGTTCCCTCTAAGTGCTTGTCACTGAGAAATATAGACTCAGCTGCAGTCTCAAAGGTAGAGCCCCATGGCCCTCCAAATCCATGCTGCTGTAAGGGAACACGTTTGGAAAAAACGCATACTCTTGCAAGTCAAAATGTGGACTTCTACACCATCTTAGAGTAATATTTTGCTAAAGTTAAAAGTCTGGCTGTTGTGTGGTGTTCAGTGATTGAGGTTCATTTTGGTTTTATGAGACTGTTTGAAGGTGAGATCTTTTCAGAGCCTTAGAGTTATTGGCTGCTGGTCAGTGCAAGACATGGCTCATAACCACACCAGCATTAGCAAGAAATTTTGTCTCAAATAGAGTTTGAAGCAGTACCTTTTCAGAGGGTGTTGCTGCTTCGTAGTAAAGGTCTAATTGGACTATAAAGAACTGCTATACAATAAAGATTTAGGGACCTTCTCTTTGTCCCCTTGAAACAAACTAAACTTCTTGCCTAGCCTACGGCAGACCTGACTTGCTCGTAATCGAGGCACTTCCCTTACCCGAGCCAGCTGTTCCTCATTCTATGGATGTATATGCCTCTCCTGCTGTTTCTGTATTTTGTGCATTCCTCCCAGGGCTTATGTTGGCATTTTCTCTTTGATGTTCATGTTTAACTGTTATTTCAGGACACTGGAGATTGTGTGGGTGGTTGTGCTGAGAGAGAGACATGCACACACACACACCAGTGTGGCTGACACTGTAAGATGTAATTCATATGATAAAACTATATAGCTGTTGATCACTGTTCAGATCTGTAGGCAGTGGTCTTTGTTTTGAAATAACCTGAACTGCATCTTCTAAAGGCTGGTTTTCATCTCAGTGATCTAACACTGAAGCTGTCTGTTGGACACATCTGGGCAGAGTATTTCCATCCAGAAAGGAAGAATTTTGCTTTTAGAAAGTCTGCTATTACTGTGTGGCAGCTCCTGATCCACATGTGCTCTGGGAGGGACCTCCTGGTGTCCCTCGGAAGGGCTGCTCTGCACAGAAGGCATTAATGGGACTTCGCTTTTAGAGAGGGCTCACAGGGAAGCACTTCATCCTCCGCATGGCTGACAGCCGTGTGCTGCTTCCCAGCATTTTTGCAAGGAAGCAGAGCCAAGGGCAGCTTAGGCTGGCAAACAAAGTCTCCATCCTTGTGAGGTGTGTTCAGCAACACGTGGATAGCACGCAGCCAGCTCACAAAGAGGGCAAATGCCTGTTTCCTGTCCGATTCCTCCAGATGTATCAGTAGGAAATCCTAGCGTTTTCTAGTGCTGTTAGTCCCTGCTTCTGTGCAGGGTTTCAAGACTCATTTGTTTGATAGGAATTCGTTTTCCATCTGTTAGTAAAACTGGCAGGATTTCCAGGATCTGTAACATATGTAGAAAGACTTAGTAGCCAGAAGTTCCTCTCTTTCCCTGGGGAAGACTGTTAGGTAATGCCAAAAGGTGAAGAGCAATCCTGAAGGTGTGCAAAAGGCTTTTCTCATGACATAAAAACAAATCTCATGATCTGAAAGCTAGGCAAGGATTCAGTAAGGCGTTGCTCCATGTCAATCACTGCAGGAAACGGTCTTCTTTTGTATATAATGAAGTTCTCTAGGTCTGGCAATAAGCAATGCTCAATTAGACCTTTTTTTTATTGGCACTTGATTTGCAGGAAGAAAGAATCCCAGCATGGCTTGGCTGAACTGTTTAAAAACGCTTCAGAAATACTGTAGCACCTCTGCCTGGTCTGAATTTTCAAGAGCACCTTTCTGTGGTGGTTTGCTGTGGGGGTGGTGAAGCTCAGGGGATCTCACCAGACCCGACATGAGCGAGCCCCTCCTGGGCTGCTGAAGCAGAGTGGGCTCTTGGAGAAGTATAAAAAATAATGTTTTAGTTTGTCATGCTCTTTAGGCATAAAAACAGAAGTCAAGAAAAGATGTTACCACCTTCTCGCACTCCCTCAGAGCAGTACTGGCACCAATACCATGCCAAGCACAGCACTCGTGTTGTGTTTTCCTCTGTGACTCAATAAAACCAATGCAGTGAGCTGAGACAATGCTACAGTACTGTGGTAGGAGCACGAGCAGTCTCGTTGCTGAAACAAAGGAGCAGGAGAGGTTAACACATTTTTCTACTTCACAGGAAATATATCAGAGTATTCATTTCGCCATTCATATTTGACATATTTTTCAAGTAAAGAAAGAATTGCAAGAGCTTTCCAAAATAAACTGTTTCTGTTTTAGGTAAAAATAGCCATGAATATTCCCAAGTATCTAGGTTTGAATATACCACTCTGCAGGAAGGCTGGGAACCACAGGCTTTTCTTAATGGAACAGATCATTTTTTATCTCTGATGTACAGCTTTGGCAAAGCGGGAAGGAGTTTAATATAGTATGTAGCGTTTCCAGTCCAGTGCCTGGTGGACTACCCATAGATGCTGCAAAACAGGCAATCAAGAATGGCACTTTTTTGGTTGGAAGGACTGATGGTTTCTCTTATTGTTTATTCCCACGTGTGATGAATTCAGGCTCAAGAAAGAGCTCCGAGTGAGGACTTTGGGATTAGGCCCATGGACCTGGGTGACTGTTTATTTTCCTTCACAATTATTGCAGTGTTCTAATTTAGGAAGCTTCAGACACAGAAGTTGGGGGCAGTGAAACACAGAATACAAATACAATCTGCTTGCGCCATAAGGTGATGGAAGAAATAAAAGGTTCAGTCATCAGTCTTTTCTACAAGGGTTATTTTTTGCAACAAGAAATTAAAATAACAATATATTAGAAACTAAAATGAAAGAAACAAATCCCCCTGCCATCTGCTAAGCAAATACCAGCATAGCCCGTTGGAGGAGCATCTGTGCAGGGAGAGGAAAGAGCGGTGATGGAGAGCTCCTGCCGTGGGGTCACGCTGCTGCAGCCGCCCTGCCCGCGCACGGCTGTGTCAGGCACGAAGCGAGATGCGTTCTTATCGGGCAGCAAAGAGGAGCTGGGATGCGTTGAACCTACACCACCAGTGGGACCCCACGCACCCAGCAGGCTTGCCTTGGTGTTCGTTGGGCCGCACTTCGTCCCATCAGCCTGTGCTGCTCGTGCCCTTTCACGCCCGCTGTCTGGGAGGTACAAGGGCGAGTGCATAAGCTCAGCGCTCCTCGCTTCTGCTCCCTTAACAAACTGCACGTTTTCCTATTATATTCTCATGTGTAATTCACTCCTGTATATTAAATCCTCTCCCAGGATAACTTTGAGTCTAATATATTTACAGTAACACATTATTTCTGTTTTGCTGTTTACATTCATCCATCTCAACATTTCTTTATCTTTTATCAGCTATTCCATTACCCTTTACAAATGGTAATAAGTATAAACTTGTTTAATATTTCTTTTCCTTTACGGGTTCAGTTTTTCTCTGTCTTTGAAAGATATTAAAAGCAAAAGTTCCTAAATTCTCACAAGAATTCTTTTTCTTATGCCATTTCTGACTCTGTAACTATAACCCAAAGAGATTCTCTCTCTAGGCCACTTGTAATTAGTCTCTGACATATTCTATGACTCACCTATTCTTCCTCTTTATTAGCAAGCCTGAAAAGAAATGCTACTTCACAATCTCTCAAGCAAAGCAAAAATAAAAAAAATTGATCCTTTTATTAGAGTAAAATGCAAATATGGCATTCATTTTTTGCAAGTGAGAAATGAATCTGCTTACATTTTACATTAAAAATTTATTCACTGTACATATTGCACATTTATTAGTGTCTGTCCTTTCCTGCGTGAGCAGATATTGATTACCATCTTGGTTCCTGCCATGGGGATCTGGAACATCCTGGGAAAGATCTCTGTGGGCTGCAGCTCCTCTGCTGCTGGGCTCTGTGCACACAAACACACGCTAACGTGAGCAGTGTGCTTCTGAAGCAGTCCGAGCCCTGCTGGGCAAGATGTGTTGTTCAGACAGAAAAATATAAAAGCGCTCATTCTAGGAAGTGGACAGAGATCTGAAAGGTGGTTTTTTTGTTTTTTTTTTTTGTTGTTGTTGTTTTTGGTTGGTTGGTTGTTCTTGTTTTCCTTTTGGTTTGTATTGCTAATGCTTGAATGATTAGAGGCTTTTGAAAGTAATAGTTTCGGAAATAATACACATAATTTCTCTAAAGATGATACAATGAATGCTAAAGTGCTCACTTCACTCATGCTGGGTTTGCAGATCAGCTCTGGGAATGTGTTTTCATTTTGTTGACTGTGTGCTAACACTCTAATGTCCAAAAGAAATGGAAAATTATTTAGAAAAAAATTCTCAATCTGATCACATTCTAGCTTTTAGGATAGCGAAACTGGAGTCAGTAGATCAATGATCTTGATCCCCTGGTAAGGACAGGTAAATACAAACTTTTTGTCTCACAGTTGAAATATAACTGTAGGATGGTGAAGAACTATGTGTTTGCAAGTACAGATATTCCTGTGTGCAGTTTAAGGTCATACTGCTTTGAAAGTGTAGTTCAGTCATTTTTTCAATTGCATGATGTAGTTCATCTAGAAATTAACACATTTCCTTATATTAACACAGCCGTACTGCAAGCAACACACTCCCGTTTGCCTCTGTGACTGCTGCTGCACGTCTGAGTCTGGGGCTGAAAGGTGATGACGGATGTGGTGGTGGGAAAGACCTCCTCACCAAGGGATGGAGAGCTTCTGGTCTGGGCTGTCACCCTCTTTCTGGCCACTTTCAAACCACTAATAAAATCAGAGGAGAGAAAGGAAAAGGCCTAGAAAGGGAAAGCACGTGCTCTGTCTCTGAGATTTAAGTGATCACTGATCCCCTCCATGGAGCTTTTGTTCCTGCTGCTCTCTGCCAGCCCTGCCTGGTGCTGCCTTCAGAAAGGAGCAGCTCTATCCACTCCTGTGGCAGCGCTGATGGATCACAGACGGCTTTACTGGAGGGTGCCCTGGGCATTTTGGAGCATTGCTCGGAAGCAGAGGGCTGCACTGCTGTGGGCAGGGAGGAAAGCAGGGCATCATGCACGCTGGGAGATATGGCAAATTGACATTTTCTCTTCTAGAAGACTCTGCTGTTTTCAGTTTTTATCTCTTAATATTGTCCCCATAGTGTTGATTCATACATATGCAGAGTAAAGTGGGCCAAGAGCTCCCGTATACACTGGGAGTCAAGCTGCAGTCGAGCAAAGCTTTTTACGCCTGTAGTCTTTCCTCCCGGTTAACTAAGTTAGGGTACAATTAATAACATGATTAATCATGCAAGCTATTTAATAAAGAATGACCAGGGAAACTAAAGGTTTCTGCTAATCCAATATACAAAAATGCAGAAAACCAAAAGAAAGTTCTAACTCCTATACTGCCCTCAGCTCTGCTTATACTTCAGCAATAGCTCTTTGTGCATGGTGCTGATATATCTCACCTTCCAAAAAGTAATTGCATTAGAATTATAAGAATGAAGTACAAAGAAAGTAAGTGCTCAAATTGATTATTACTACTGAAAAGAGAATGGTGTAATTGCTTGCGAATAATGATTAAACCTAATTAGAGTCAGTGTTTTGCTATTATGCTGATAATATCCACCTGTAGTGGATTCAATATATTCTCCATGAGTAGCTACAGTGCTAACACCTTTGCTTCTCTGTGCTGAACCATGTAGTGAGGCTCTTGCCTTCCTTCCAGCATGGTGTGTACACAAGCATCTTCAACATGGTATGGTTTTGCAGATGTTTATTAAGTGAACTAATATTGTATTTATCATTACTTCTTTCTTTTGTGAGGTATTTAGAGTGGCTAACCTATTGTAAGTGGCCTTTGATCACCCTTTTGAGGAGGAAATACTTTCACTCTTTTTTTTTTTTCAAGTTTTGTTTGTGTTTCTGAGCTTGGTTACTACTTTGCATAGTCAAAACTTCCAAATAAAAATATTTTGGTATGTAATGCAGGGAGTTGCTAGTAACATCTGGAGGTTACTGAAATCCCTTCTGTTCCACGATGTAGGTGTGCTGAGGCAGCCTCGTAGGCTTTGATGCCAATAGTCTGTGTGTAGAAAGAGCCTGTCTGTTCTTTGGGTTCACCTCTTGGCTTGTAACGTTCGTGGATCTGTGATGGTTACAGCCCACTCTTGAGAGCAAGAGGCGAGAACAACAGGAAAATGCTTGGTGTATTGTGGAAAGAAAGATGTTGGTTTTTGGTTTTTTTGGTCACTTTGATATCAGTGGTAATGCACAATAAAGGCATCAACATAAAGGGAATAAGGTTCTGGAGCTGACTCTGGTGTAGCAGCTTGGAGCAGAAGGCTCGACTACCTGCTGGCTCCTTCCATGCAGGGATGGCGATGGGTGCTCATGAAGGGGCATTGGGGCTGGAAATGGCTGCTACAATCTTCCAGCTGCAGCAAGTAGTTACTTAAAATAAGTAGTGAAATAGCCTCTTTACAAAGCTGTGGGGGTTTTGTTTGTTCGTTTTAATTTCTTTTCCCTGGAGATTTACTGGATTTACTTGGTTAAAAATAGGAAGAAATGAAGCCAGGTTGGTTGGGAGTGCATCTTTGTGCCTGGCCAATGGGGTGGATGTGTTGCTACAGGGGATGGCACCCAGCTTGGAGGGGATCCTGACAGCTCTGCTGCACAGACGGGGCTGTGAACCAGAGAGGGAGCTCTGCCTTAGTGTTAGCTTACTGAAGGTTACTGTATTTCAGGTATCTATGTTCTATCTCCTGCTCTGTTAAATTTTGTATTAGGCAGTTTACTTACACAGGGCCAAGTACAAAGTCTAATACCACAACTTTAATTTGTAGAATTATATTTTTTTAAAAAATAAAATAAAACATCTAAATCACACCTGAACTCATTCTTTAATATCTCCTTGGAATTAAAATGATGTTTTTAGCTTTGGCAATGATTTACAAACGCTGATGTGTCAATCCCCAAGGAGAGAATACTCGTCTCAAGTATTGCCACTTGAAATTTTGGGAAGCCACACAGATGTTCATCTCCTCATTATGGAAATAATGTATTTGGTTAATGTGTTGGTATGAAGAGAAGGGAATACAAATTATCTTGCAACTTGAGAGCCATTTAAAAGTTTCCTTATGTTCAGACTGCCTTATTCATCTCTGCAAAAGCGTTTCTGCCAGGAGAGGTCCCACAGTCTGTCTGCTCTGCAAGGTCCCGCCACGGCCCTGCAGCCCCGTGTCCGGCAGCTCTGCTCTCACTGACACTCGCCATGGGGTCTGCGGGGGATGAGGGGCATCTGGGGACCCTGCATCAGCCAAAGGAGTTACTGTTGGATGTGGATCTTCTCGGAAGATCTGCGTGTGTCTCCTTAGAGACAAGGCTAGGGTTTCTGAGTGCAGCCTGCTGGTTTCTTATTAGAAAAATAAGAAGACCACAGCCGAGACCTGGCAGAGGGCACTTGCCAAGTAGCTTTTACCGCTTCACGTGCAGGCATAGCCAGGACCTAAACCTGGTTGTTGAATCTAGGGGTGGCATAGCTCTGTGAAAGGGAGAGGAGTGGGGGAAAAAACAGCAGAGGTGATCAAAGGATGAGGAATGGGTACCTAAAGGACACTCTTTTCCTGGAATATTTAAATCAAAGTGGAAAGTTTTCTTCTTTTCCCTAAAATATGCTCAGTGTTTCAATTACAAGTGACTGGGGGCAGTGCAAGGGTTCCCGCGTGGGACTGCACAGTCTCAAGGGTGTTGAGGCTGGTCTGCATGATTGCACCATATCGCCTGGCTGCAAAAATCTGAATCATTTTTGTTCGTCTTGTCACATGCCAGTCTGAGCACTTGTTTTTGATAGCACCTTGTAGTTTGACATGACTAATGCGCACAGCTGGAGTGAATGCTGAAACTTTGTGTTAGCAGTGTCAGCTAAGGAGACTGTAGAGAGAGAGAGGATAGTTATTATACTGTGCTATCCCCATCCTAGCGTGCTCTAGCTGGATGGCAATATTAACTGGCTTCTTAACTGTAAGAAGGTTTTATCAAAAATCAAGGAAGCAAATATTTTTCTTTTTAAAGACTTTCCAAACAAAAAAAAAAATGCAGTGGAGATCTCAAGTAATATTTTCTTAGGGATATTAGTAGTTTAAAATGAGTCTCGATGGCTGTGCACAGCCAGTTATACCCAATCTCCTGGCTGCCGTGCATGGGTGAGCTCTGCTGCACCAGTTCGTGCTCGCAAGTGCTGCCATGTATACTGTGTAAATGGCATTTCTGCGGGAAGAAAGAGGTATGTTAAACAGTAATATGAAGGAATGTTCTTGCTTTCATCCAGCCAGTGTTACCATGTCAATAGTTTTAAAAAAAAAAAAAAAAAGTGGCAGCTCTCAATGTTTGGTTTTTGTGTATAAGTACAGGTCTGTGTGCATGTGCGTTTGAGGATACACAAATACACTTACACGTGGGGTGATTACTCCTGTTGATATGGTAACACCAGCAATGCACACACATATACAGAGAATGAACTCTGTCTGACAACCAGGAGGTGCTGGGGCGAGGCCCGGCCATGCCAGTGGCAGCGGGGGCAGCTCGGCCCTGTCAGCACGGCTCGTGCCTTGCCTCCTTCTCCCACCGTGGGCAGGAGAGGACGGGCTTTTGTTTATTCTCACGCCTTGCTTGCTGGGAAGGTACCACAATACCACTGAGCATTGATCTGGGCTCTGAGAATTGATTTTGTGTGCGCCAGAATGGTGCGCAGGAGGCGTCTGCATTTACCACCGTTTACCAGCGCGGGGCTACCTCTGGCTTTCAGACTTGGGGCTTAGGTCGCGTGCCGCAGAACGATGGAAAACGGCCCTTGTGTAGCATCGCTGTCGGTCCTGTTCCACCTCCCCTGCCCAACCAGGGCCAGTGTGGGCTGACTTCCATGTCTTATTAATTTTAACCTGCTGATCATGTTTAGGGGTTACGCTGGTTGCTGCATCACCATGTGGAGGGATGCCTGTACTTCTATCCGTATTTTAAATTATGCAAGCAGATGACTTGACTTTAAATGCTTTTAAGGATACTCAATGTGCATTTTGTCTGCTGCTGCTATCAAAGGGAAGAAAAACACTCTCGCATGTTCTGCATTTAGACCTTCTATATCTTTGATTTTACTGCTCTACGTTATTAAAGCGAAACAGGCCATCTGTGGAGCAGCTTCTCCCATTCAGGGGGGAAAGGGTGGGAAGGAAGAACCCAGACAAGTGCTGGGAAGAAAGCATCAATGCATGCAAGAGTGTTTAGTTAAATACTTAGTTGCAAATGAAAAATTGAAATAACAGCTCAGACTTTGCGGGTAACTAATAGGAAAGAGCTATCTGCTTTCTGCCCCGTGGTCACACTTGCCACTGCTTTGCTCCATGCCCCGGCTGAGCCCCTGTTTTGCTCCACTGGAGTTCTGTTGCCAGATGAGATTGATGCAAAAGCTGATCTAGCTTCCAACAGCAGAAAGCAACAGATATAATTTCAAGAAGACTAGGTATGAAAGTGAGAGGGAAAGAAGGCTGTTAACTCGTTGCATTGCAATATTTTAAAAAAGGGCGTTTTACCTCATCTTCAGGTGTGAGAAGAAGGGTACTTCCAGGATAGGGACCTCGCAAGACAAATATCCCATTTCCAATAAATGGGCAGCAGGATATAGTGAATTACTAGGAGATGTTCTACTTCTGGATGTATTCTTAAAGCTGTTGGGTTTGACCTGAATCTGATGCTAGTGAGTATCTGTATCTGCTGTAAAGACTATCAAGACTGGGCTTATGTGACTCTGCACATTGCACTTCATAAAAGAATTATTCATTCCAGCAGCAGGAGTCATTTGAATAAGAAGTGGAGTATTCAGCTGAAAGGAGAGCACAGTATACATAAAGCAGCCTGGGTGACTTATACCAGTGTCAACTTGGAAATTCCCTCTGTGGCTTAAAATGCAAAAATCTTGTGCATTATGAAGGTGGTAGTTGTTAGGGGGAAAAAATCACAAGCCTTCTTCATCTTCTGCCCTGTAACAACTCTCTTAATGCTCTGAGGCATGGACTTGGTCTTTTTCTTCTTATAAAGAAAACTGGTTCCTTTGGGGTTAAAACATCAATCTCCTGCTTTGATAAGGGGATGTGCCTGATGCCATCCCAAGGACCATGGCAGCAAGGGATGGGGATCAGCTCTTTATTGTGTGTGTGTGTCCAGTGCCTGCTGCAACAGGAAAGATCTCATTCTCAGCTGATATGGCAATAAAAATAACAATAGAAGAAATAAGTTTAGCATTTTCTACTAGCTCTTTATATAGATATAAATGGGAGCTCTGTGACAGCAAGAAGTGCCTGAAGGCCATAAAGTGCAGAATAATGAATAATAATATACTTGTGTATTAACCTTCCTACTACAGTGCCGTCTAGACACCACCTGGGTCATGATCTCATTGTCATGGCAGCTGTATAATTTTATAAAAGTGATAACAATGATACTTAGCCAATATGTATCTATTTCCATAATACAAGCTTTATAGCTTAAACTCCCAGCTTTGCCCTAAGGATGGCAAGCTGAATTTCCTTTGTCTGTGATGTATGTAGTGTATATCAAAAACATGTCAAACATGACATTAACTAAAATACCCCTTTTCTCTGTTCCTGTCAGCAACTGTTAAAAAAGAAAGCAAATGTAAAGCATTTTTGTTATGAAGGAAATTAATAAAATCACTCCATGTTATGGCCTTTTATTGATGAGGTCAAGAAAATATCTGTAAACTATCTTAAACAGTTCCGTAATAGTACACAATATATGGCTTGGGCAATGTAATAAAATCCAGAAGAGGAATGGCTGCCTTAAAAATTGATCTTATCATTCTATATCTAATACTTTTATCCCAAATTTAATGTTAGTAAATTAAACCATTTAGGCTTGAAGGCTAAGGAAATCAGAAAATTGAGTAGCTGCTTTCAACTTACTTGGCATCAGTTACCATAGTAAATGATGATTTACTAGCTGGGTAAATAAAATTTGTATAGCTGGCCATCGTTAGTGTTGACATGCTTTGGACAAAATAGAGAAGAATAAAAATATCATAAACTAATGAAAACTGCTCGTGAAATTAGGTCAATATGTTGTATTTGTTCACAGACCTCTTCTGTTGTGCCTAAGGTGTTTTCATTCTCAGCCCAAATGCGGTAGGTCAAACGCTCTGGTTTTATTATTTTCCTTATTAAATAACAATCACCAATGACCCAACTACCCTCAAAATCCTTGCTGATGCATGAAAGCAGTGCTTCACAGCATATACCAGCAAAGTGGTAAACAAGAAGTGGCACAGAAGTTTTATTTGGGAATATCTGCTTCATTCACGCCAATCCTGTGTTGCCAAGGTGGATCTTCCCAAACCAGCCTTCCCCTTCTGGAATGCTGGAAACTTCATTTGGCTGCTACTAGTTTCACTGGAGCCAGTTCAATGTTGGATATCCTGTTTCCATCTTTTCCTGGAGAACTGTTTGGTTTTGTCCGTGCCTTGCCTTTGCAGTGTGGCCACCTGCAAGGTGTGAGCGGGCAGGACCGCTGGGGTGGGGGTGTCTGTCCCTGCTGCCTGCACGTTCCCTATCAATGTGTGCCTGGTGCATTTGCCATGAGAAGTGCCTCCTCTGTGATCCTGTCTTTCAGCCCCCTCCCCCCCATAATGCAGCTGACCATGGAAAATCACATCGTTAGTTCTAGCGCCTGGTTTAGCCTCCAAAGCACGTATAATTCCCTCAGCCATCTCTGCCAGGGAAGCTGAGCATTATGCTTTCAGGCAGAAAATGGGCAGCACGTAACATCAGATGGAAGGAGAGATGTGAGATTAATGTTAGAAATAAATCATTTGGGGTTTCTTGGTATAAAAAGCAGCCACAAGTCAGCAAGCCTCATTTTCCAGTTAAGAACAAGCCGCTGCTCCCAGCATTGCCAGCTCCTCAGCATTGTGGCATCTTTATTCCTTAGCCGTGCCGTGGTCCTGGAGGACATAGGAAGTATTTGTGAGAACTGATAGGGTGGTTGGATCACTGTGAGCGTTTCCTCAGAAGGGCTGTGTGCTGTGCTAGCATTTTCATGTTGGATGACTGGCCGTAAACAGCACAGAATAAAACATCCAGATAAAACTTGACACACAGAGCCTAGTTCCAGTTGACTGTGGGGTGAGACTCCTATCTTCCTCTGGTAACTTCTGATTTTGGTCGCTGAAATGCTGTTGACGATTCTTATCTTGATCAAACGTGCTTAGGGTGGCACTGTGAGCACCCCACTGTACCAAGCAGGGAAACATATGGATGTGCTCAGGACATGGTGGCATTGGAGCCCAGCAAGGCTCCTGGTCTCTCCCCTCAACTGGACATACCCAGCCATCCCTCGTGCTGGGGACCTGGTCCCTTTCCCCCCTGGCTCCACTCTTTTAAAAACTGTTTCTTCACTGTGTAACTAATATATGTATTAGTCCCCCAGGGTAGAAAACAAACCCATTAGGTAGTATTATTTTTCTCTGTGTAAGAATAATGATTTAATCAAATCATGGGGATATAAAGTAATGAGATTTAGTTTCATTTGAAAAATCTCATAAAATAGCTATCTATATCTCTTAGAGGTATTTGCTGGAAAAGTAATTTTCTTAAGTATGATATATGGGCAACATTGGGAAATCACTAAATCTTGCCACACAAGTATAAAACTTGGCCGTGTACAAGAGTAAGACGTGATTATTCATACTTTTACGCTTAAGCATCCAGCTTTTTTGGTTGGGTCATCTAATTCCCTGAGCCCCTGAACACAGAACTCTTACTTCTGTATTCAGCATTATGCATTCAAGTTGTCTCACTGGCTTCAGTTCGAAAAGATTAAGCTTAAGCACATGCTTAAAGTCTGTTGTTATTATAGAGAACACGTTTGCCTGTATTTCATTTTTAATGGTTTCTGAATCATATTAATTCAAAAAAGTGTCTAGAACTAGATATGCATTTAAGATGTCCCTCTGAATCAAAACCACTGACTTTGATGGGATTCTTTGTGTTTACAGGACAGCTGCTTGGTATGTGGCAGGTGTAGAAGTAGTGCTGACTGAGGGATTTAAGACTATTTGTATACCTTATGTGTTTTTGAGACAGTTGCAATCTTTGGCTTTTTTCCGAGAGTTAACAAATTACAGGTCAGGCTGAATCTAGTGAAAAGTTACCTAAAGTTGGAGTCATTGCCGCTCCTTCAGTGACTTGAAGAGTTCCTTCACTTTTCCGGAGCCCTGCAAAAGTTGCAGTCTGTGTTTTAGTGTGTAACCTCGTATTTTGATCAAATGTGATCAATAATGGAAAAACTGGTGCAGAAGCTCTTATTCAAACAATTGTTCATTTGCCTGTTCAGAAAAGGAAATCCTCATCATCGCAAACAGCTTTCCAGGTGCTTGTAAGCCTTCTGCCTGACTGGTTTGTGGGGTTTTGCACCCGTGTGCTCCTAGGCAGGCAATTGTGTTTGTCCCTGCTGTGCTCGTGCTTCGGGAGGATCCCATCCCCATGGCACTCCTGGATGCTGGAATAAACGTCACAGCTGAAAGAGCTCTCAGAGGGTCCCATCCTCCACTCTGGGGGTAGGAATGGAGGTAAGAGAACAAATTAGCAACAAAATGCAGAGTTTAAGACAGCAGTTTTAGCAACTCTGTTTTGTGTATAGTATTTGTATCATTTATAATTCCCACATGAAGAAACTCGATCACTTTCATGTAATTAGCCAGAGCAAATGTGCTGGTAATGTGATGCACAAGATGCTGGTGTGATAACAGGAAGAAATTTGTCAGACACAGCAAGAGCAGAGGTGGGTGGTCTCGTTGGGTGCAGGGGGCTGCGTGAGGCTGGCCCATGGCCAGTGGGAGCTTGGTCTTTGGGTGGAAAAACATACCAGAAACTGCTTTATAGCCCAATGGCATTTGGAACGGTTCCTATCCAACAAGCCGAAGAACATAAAATTGATACTTTGTGTTGGCACAGTTGTTGTCACCATACTTAAATGGAAGAAGCTATTGATTGCCATGATGGACAGGGATGACCTGCTATAGTCCTAGCTATTAAATAAACTCACAGTAAATAAATCTTTACGTGTTATCTTAAAACAATTACATGGCAAAAATCTCTCCATAGTCTCACCATAGCCTTATAATTAGTGTTCAAAATACAATCATATTGAACACAGACTGTTCTTTAATAGGAATTTAAGTTGTGAGACTCATCATAGGATTCATGATGTTTAATTATAATCTGTATATTTAATATATTTATTTATTATATCCATAATGGATTATAATCCAAATAATTATAATCCATGACAAGGTTGGTTGCAAGGCGGCAATATTGCCACCCTGACAAATGATCAGCCAAGGTTTCTGAGAACAGAATATTTGGGTTTTGTTTACTTATTAGCCACGCATCTAATGTAGAGTTTATAAATAGTAAGGTTTTCAAATTGATCCTATTTCCTCTTTACTGAAAAATTTTTCTTCTAGGTTTCTTCTTAAAAATTGCATTAAAGTATATATAGAACCACTACCCTTCCAAAAATAAATGGAAAAATGAAATGGCAGTGATTATTGTCTCAAGTCACAGAGCAATGAGCATGGTCTGTATTCAGTTCAGACAGTGGTAATAACTTCTTTGACAGCATTCTTGTGAATGATATAAGGAGTTTAAAAAAAAAAAAAAAACAGAAAAACCCACATTCTAGGAGCAGTGGAATTCCACCAAGTGTTCTGTACCAGCCTGTAAATAAACTGTAGAAAATCTCATCTACTGTAAACTGGCAGAGTGCAATTATTTCAGTGGTGATGCACAGGTTTACATCAGATGATACAAAAAACCCTAGGTTTTATCTTCTAGTGTATTGGACCCAACTGTGCACATGTGCCTGCACTTTGTGTAAAAGTTGCAAATATTTATCAAATGAAATAGTGCCCGTGAGCATGCTCCTGGCCATGCTCCCGTGGAGAAATTTAGGATTTTTTCCACTTGCTCAGTCCCAGCTATGCAGGACTTTCCTTGGTTGCAAGAACATAGGGAAGGAGGATGATTCACACAGGTGAAGCCTTCTAGAAGTCTTCTCCAGGTTCTCAGCTGTGTGGCAGCAGTGCTATGATCTGCAGTGCAGCCAGATGTGTCAGGAAAAGCAAATGGGTGCCCAGTGTTTATATCAAGTAAGGAATCAACAGAAACTTGTCCTGCTACTTAACTCCATCCTTCTGTCAGTCACTTGCCTGCTTGGCTTGATCAATAGAAAATGATAAAAAATGTTCACTCTTTAATAGGGATCTATCTTTCTTCTTGAGAATGGGGAGGGATCATTAAAAAAATCAATGAGAATGTTATTATTTGTTATTAAATCTATAAAGGTTTAGAGTAATTCTTATGGAATTCTATTAGAGTTTTATCAAGACATATTGATTTTACCTTATTAAGCTGTAGACTACTTTCCCCAAAGGTCAGTTACTCTGGCACATTGGTGAAGTATATTGTTTCTCTTTCTAAGGTATATGTATTGCAGATCTTATGACTGAATATCCCCTTTAAAATGCTCATTTAATTAGGAGTAAAACTAATACACACAGGAGGTTTAGCTGGTGTGTGCCAAAAAGAATATTTAGGAAATACTCAGATTTTGACTCATCCAAATGATGGTGCCTCAGCTCAGAAGTGTAGAAATTGTGCCGTCCTTTTTGGAGGCAGTGTAGAAACATTCCTAAGTGTCAGTAACTTGTCGTTAACTCTGTGGAACAGTTGTGGCAGCAGTTTTGCTACATGATTTCCTTAAAAGGTAGGAATTCCAGGTTGGGTACCTGCTTCAGAATAAATACACAGCCAGAGAGGGTCTGAGGTCTCTGCCATCACAGGGTGGCTCTTTTCCTGCAGCTTCTTCCAGTTTTACTCTGGAAAGCTTTCATTTCAAGCTGCAAAAAACAACATTAAGGGCTGGACAGCCTTTCTGAGTATATGGAGGTTACACAAATATCCAGGGTGACTTTGAAGTGGTGCTTAAATACAACATTAAGGTTTTCTCCTATCCCGTTTTGGTGTTTTGCTTGCAGGTTTCCATGACTTGGTTGCAGTGCTCCAGGTGTTGGTCACCAGCCAGACAGCACGGCATTAAGCTGGTGTGGCGTGTTGCTTAGGGCTTGTAATCATTCTGAAGCATCCTGATGTATTTGTTGCAAAAGGGATGTATTTTCTAGTGTGGCTGCAGGTGAAATTCAAACTGTTTTCAGCCTATTTCTGGAAGATCCCAGTGTTTATTTTTTTTAGAATTTTTTTGGGAGTAGACTCAGAATTAGGAAAATAAGTATTATGGTTGGGTCAGTAGTACACAAAACTAACACAAGGAGACAGATTGACCCCACTCCTAATCTTCTTTTTTGAAAACATCTGTTTACATGCTGTCCATTTTTATCCCATAGTGGATGGGTTGCTATGCTAATTTAATGAGGCCATATGTTTTTTACTCTGACTATATTACATTGTGTAGGGTGCCAGGTTGAGTTGATTTGCCCACCTATTTTAGAGAGACAAATTGTTCGCTATGGTGCGAGGAACTTTTTTTTTATTTCAGTGGAATATGAAACAGAGATGGTTTAGTACCTATAAGAGCTTGCTCTTTCCGTGTTCCCACCCTCTTCTGCAATGCTAGTGCAAACAGCAAAGCTAAATAAAGGGACAAAACAAATTCTGAGACTTGCCTCTTCAGTGGATTTACACTTTTTAGGATGTCAGATAACTTACACCTGAGCCTCTGTGCACAACAAGCATTTTTCAAACCCTCTTTATTAGTAATCTTTTTACAGGCTTTAGATTGTCATAGCTAGAGTAGTACTGCTGACCAGGAATAAGTAATAAGAGGTTTTGCCTTAAAATGGACAAAACTGCAATGGACATATCAGTACTGCAAATCATATATGCATGTAGATGTATGATGTTTGTACTATATGTACACATGGTACCTACATGCATATATATGTATGTAACCTAGTGTAGAAATTCTAAGTAAAAAGGAGGATGCTCTGCAATAGCACAAAGAGATACCATGAAAGCACTTAGGAAAATAAGTTCTTCTGTGAAGATTGGATACTGGAGGACAGCATTGCTTGAATAGGAATATATCCATTTTGAGCTAAATACACCTGCTGTAGCATAGGACTAAAGTGACTATAAGGGATTGTACCTGTATCTGAAAGATAACGTCTTTACTTGTGTTCCACCTTGCAAAATACTGTAGTGCTGTTGTCTTAATACTTACTGAAAGTGAAGAATGGCCTTATGTGAGCACTATCCCATTATTTGTCCTCGTGTCCCACTGCGTTTTTGGACTTCTGTCCTGTAAGTGTTGAGGCACTATAATCTTGCATAGCCTGCAGCATTGCACAGGGATTTCAGCTGCAAGGAGACTGTACCTTGGCTTTGGGGTGGAACAACAATTGTCTGTTTTTCTGGTACCTCTGGTGCAAAGGTGATAAACCTTTTCCATGCTATATGCCAAAACACTTGGCTCTGTCACACCATGCACTTCTCTTTCTAAATAGACTAGAGAATATAGCTTCTGTTGGCTACAAAAAGAAAAAAAGATCTTGTGTGTGCACATGCACTACTATATCTGTCCTCATGCAAATATTTTCTGTGCCAAACAGACAAGCAAAACCAAAAGTATACTGCGATACTGGTTTTGTTTTTTGTTTGTTTGTTTTTGAGAGAAAAAAAAAAAGGCGGGGGGGATTGAAGCAAGATTTCACTCTGACGCCAGGCAGCTGTGAGCCTGAGACACACTGCACTGTTCAGCTTGGCTGGAGATTCCAGGTCCTGCAGCGCATGAGCTGCTGTGGGCGGTGACATCCGCTCGTGCTCACGAGAAGCCTGCATTGCCACTGCAGCCTCTGCTCTCACACCATGCACTCATGGGAGCTTTGCTCGTTGCAGTACAAAGACCAGATTTCTGGCACTGTACTGGTACTTAGGATATCTGTCTATTGATTTGCAAGTATTTGCATGCACAAGGATTCCTTCAGGCTCTACGAAGTTATCTCAACTTTAAAAGAGAATAGCTGATAGAGTGCTTAAATACAACAGTGAGACAGCAGTGCCCTGGGTAATTAGTAATATGTTGTTCCTTTTAGTCTAAATTACCATTGCTTATTGGGAAAGTAAATATTTGTCGGAGTTCTGTATTGTGAGGAAAAATCCATTAAAATGAGCACGATTTTTAAAGGGTATTATCTGTACTGTTAAAGAATATTTGGCTTGCTTTGAAACTATAGAATTTGAAAACTTGAAAGAGAAAATCCTTTCACTATGGGATGTCCAATTTGTTACCAGTATTTAATGAACTGTATAACTTTATAGTGCAGTTCTACTTCTTTTTATTTGCACTCCTGGTTTGTAAGCGTTTGGATATTCGTTAAGGAAAAGGTATATCTGTACACGTGTGTGTGTGTATATGTATGTTTGTGTGTGTATACATATAGTTATGTATTTCTGCACAAAAAAAAAAAGAAAAAAGCCAAAGCAAAATACTTTTTTTTTCTGGCAAGTCGTTGAGGTGCTAAAGAGATAGAATATAGGTAAGAGCCATGTGAAAATTATGAACTAGTTGATGCTACACAACTATACAATATTTTCTTTCAGAGAATAGAGCACAAAGCGCNAAAAAAAAAAACCACAACCCTCAGGGTTTCTGTTTGTGGCCACATTGCCTCAGTAATGAACTGAATCTGAGAGGTTGAAGCAAGGAAACCTTCCCCCACCCCAACCAATTCAGGATGTCTAATCCAAGCATCTGGTGAATGGTGATGCTTTACAGTCGCCTCAGAAGTTTCATGCTCTGAGTTTATACCTTTGGAGAGGAAATTAAGAGAAAAATGATACAAAAACACTAAGTTGTACTGATAATGGCCAATTGAGTGAGATGAAGCCGTGTTCTCTGGAGGACTGTGAGGTTAATTATAAAATTACAGTTGTATTGAGCTCAGTCAAGTATCAGCTGCACCATATCATTTATCTTCATTCCTTATCTGTGTATATCTAGTCCATGCTTTTTGCTTATAACTTTCTTTTTAATATTAATCTCTTCTATGTATATTTTATCTAGTTTTATAGCTCTCAGTTAGTAGCAGAGTAATTTCCTTGGAAGGTGCAGCTGATGAGATAAAACATGCAAGCGATTTCCTTTCTTTCCATGGCCACCTCATGTGGATAGAGATGTGAATGTGTGCTGGATGTTGAAGGAGATATGAACAAAGGCTTTGTTTCTCAGGATGCCGTACTTGTAGTGAGGCAAGAGCTAGGTTTGAACTTTGTCTGTCTCCTTCTCCAGGGTTTGATGCCTACTTTACCTCCCGCACCCTGGAGAACAACAGAAGGAATGTGTGGTTTGCTGAGTACTGGGAGGAGAACTTCAACTGCAAGTTAACCATCAGCGGGTCAAAGAAGGAAGACACAGACCGTAAATGCACAGGTAATTTCAGCCACTTCACCCTCCTCGTGCTGCTGTGCGTGGGCTGTGTTGGAGTGGCTGCATGGCTGATGCAAGGAAGCTTCACTGCATACAGACTGAAAAAATAAATTGAACGTTTGTAGGTTGTAGAGAAAATTGTACACCAGCATCAACCATGCAGGACAAGAGTAGATGGAGAGAGACAAAATTTCGTTCTTCTTTCTTCCTCTTTCTGGCTGTCCATCCAGCAGGAAAATCAATATTTTCCATGGGACCCAAAAGGAGTTTTGTTTGAGTGCAGGGTGACTTGAGGAGTTTTTGTTAGTTTGTTTTAGATGGGGAACATTTCCACAGCTTGTGCCTTGTCATGGCTCTGCAAATCAAAGTGGCCACCAACAATGTCAAAGCACCTTCTGCTCATGAATCAGACGAATGGTCACGTACTACCCATGTGCCTTTGGTTTTAACTTTTTTGGGGGAAATGCACCTGTGTGAATGTATTAGCACAGGATGAAATATTTTCATTTTAGGTAGCATAAAATAGTTGATCAGATTTTTGTTTTTAATGTTATTGGAAAAAATGGGGATTAAATATTTTTTCAGCCTCAACTCAGTAACAGAGAAGATGCACTGTCTGCATTTGTGACTCAAGTTCATTACCTTTTGTAGTATCTAGTTTGACCTCAGTTTTTTTCTGGTGGCTGACAGATTTACTTCTTTTTTCCTTTGAGGTATCACTTACTATTTGAAATATATTTTCCAGGAATTTCTTTTCTGATCACATGCAGGTTCAGGAAATTATTTTTGTGGTTGCAAAGCTGTCCAACTAACAGCAGGAGTGATTTCATGTGCTTCAGTTCTCCCGCTCAGGACAATGTGTTTGTTAAACTGATGGGGGATGCTGAGTTTCGATAACTGTTTTGTTATACCCGGAAGTGCACTAGGAAGTGTTCCCTGATCCGTTTGCAGATGCTGCAGAATCAAATAGCTGTCTGGAGAAAACAGGAACACACCCACCAGTGCCCCAGTTATGTGGCCAACTGAAACTTCTTGATTGAAGCAAATGGACCTAAAGAGTCCTTTTGACTGAATAGAACTGTAGCAACTTCAGTTTTTAAGTCAGCTATGAACTGCTCAGCACAACCATCTTTATCACGCAGGGGATACAGCTCATTGAACAAGTGTTTGTTTTGGAAGGACCTGATGGGAGGGATGTGTGTTCTTGGAGCTCCTCGGATGTGGGCCTGACCAAGGGCAGCCTGAAAATCAATAGGGATGGCAACAGTATTACCAGTTTAAATATCTTATCCAGAGTTAAGATATTAGATTAAGGGGATCTTATCTAGAAAAATGTTTCTAAAACTCCAAAAAGTAGGAAGTCTGCCCTCAGACTTCCAGTTCCCAATGAACCTGTTTGTAGCATGAACGTCTGTACTGTGGGGTTGGAGTATTTGCTCATAGCTTAAAATGTAGTGGACAAGCTTCAGCCAGAAGGTATGTTTATCCACATTTTTGCCAATTATTTGATCCACTTTAAAACTGCAAGTCTGGGAACAGAAGCTGCAGTTCATTTTGCTAACAAGAGCAAGGGTGCAGCAGGACAAGGGGGCTCAGCTCAGAGCATCTTCTCAAAAACACTCCAACATCTCCCAGGGGCTCACCACGCTGTGTAAATGCATTCCTTACAAATCGGCAAGTGGTTTCCTTTCCCTGTGACTTGGGTCAGGCCAGCCACAGCATTTAGATAGTCAACTGTATTAGACTTCTCACAGAAGGTTTTTACTGTCATGTGGCTTTCGATAAATAAGCATGGGCTTATCATTGACATTACCATCTATATCACAAGGGGATAATTAAAGCCAGTAACATTGGGCCTTTGCCTTCCTTTCCCCTTCCTTTCAGTTTTTCATAGCAGCAGTTGGTGTTCATAGTATCATGGAATGGGTTGAGTTGTAAGGGACCTTAAAGATCATCTAATTCCAACCCCCCTGCTATGGACAGGGACACCTCCCACTAGACCAGGTTGCTCAAAGCCCCATCCAATCTGGCCTGGAACACTTCCAGGGATGGGGCATCCACAGCTTCTCTGGGCAGCCTGCGCCAGTCCTCACCACCCTCATAGTAAAGAATTTCTTCCTTGTATCTAATCTACATCTCCCCTCTTTCAGGTTAAAGCCATTACCCCTTGTCCTATCACTACATGCCCTTGTAAAATGTCCCTCTCCAGCTTTTCTGTAGCCCCCTTTAGGTACTGGAAGGCTGCTATAAGGTCTCCCTGGAGCCTTCTCTCCTCCAGGCTCATCAACCCCAGCTCTCTCAGCCTGTCTTCATAGGATAGGTGTTCCAGCCCTCTGATCATCCTCGTGGCATCCTCTGGACTCATTCCAATGGGTCCATGTCCTTTTTGTGCTGGGAGCCCCAGAGCTGAATGCAGCACTGCAAATGGGGTCTCATGAGAGCAGAGTAGAGGGGGAGAATCACCTCCCTCGACCTGCTGGTCACACTTCTTTTGATGCAGCCCAGGATACGGTTGGCTTTCTGGGCTGCAAGCTCACCTTGCTAGCTCATGTTGAGCTTCTCATCAATCAACACCCCCAAGTCCTTCTCCTCAGGGCTGCTCTCAACCCATTCTCCGCCCAGCCTGCATTTGTGCTTGGGATTGCCCCAACCGATGTGCAGAACCTTGCACTTGGCCTTGTTGAATTTCATGAGGCTGGCAGGGGCCCACCACTTAAGCCTGTCAAGGTCCCTCTGGATGGCATCCCTTCCCTCCAGCATGTTGACAGCACCACACAGGTTGGTGTCCTCAGCAAACTTGCTGAGGGTGCACTCAATCCCACTGTCCATGCAGCCAACAAAGATGTTAAACAGTGCTGGTCCCAATATTTACCCCTGAGGAATGCCACTCATCACTGGTCTCCACTCAGACATCGAGCCATTGACCACAACTCTTTGAGTGCAGCCATCCAGCCAACTCCTTATCCACTGAATGGTCCATCTGTCAAATCCATGTCTCTACAATTTAGAGACAAGGATGTCACGTGGGACAGTGTCAGATGTTTTGTACAAGTCCAGGTAGATGACATCAGTTGCTCTTCCCTTATCCACCAACGCAGTATTGAATAATTGTGTTGAATTTTGATCAAAGAAAATTAGTTCATAGGAGGATATGTTTTACTTTGATTGAAAACTGATGAAAACTTTCCATATTTCATATCATCTGCTTCTGGTTTCAATTCATGGGTGGGAGTTAGAGTATTGTGCATAGAAGCAGTGCAGTTACCACTGGGAATACATTGCCATTAAATTTAGCATTTGGAATCTCCATTCGAAGTCTGGAATTTGACTAAAAATCACTAAAAGATCTCCAGGATTATCTCTAAAAGTTTTTATTGCCCTTATTGTTTCTGCCATTATTTTCTTACAAAAGAGGGTGGGTTGCTCACAGCTTGTGCTTTCTGACGTGAATGTAAAATGGTGTTCTGCCTTCCCTCAGCTTAGATTCAGCAGAAACATTTTTTCAATGGCTAACTTACCCTGTTGCACTGAAATACCACATTATAGCTGGATATTGTACCAGTGACATGCCCTGACCTGACATCTTCCTTCCCTCCTCTACAAACTGAAGTAAATCGTGCATCAGAAAAAGCATTAGCTTTGAATTATATTGCTAGTATGAGAATCTTAATGTCCCACTGATGTGATAATATTATGAATGATCATCATTATTTTAAAATTTGATTGGTAATTTGTAATGCAGCAAGGTACTAGGCTACAGGCCATCAGTTTCTGACAGCACTCGTGCTGCTGAGCACTGGTGGGAGGCATGGGAGGCTCCTGCTCCTCATCCAAGCACTTGCATGTGGCAAGGAGCAGCTCATGGGGACACAGTGGATGACAAAAGCCTCTCCAAGAACACACCTTGTAGGCAGCTTACCTTTTAACATCACAACTTTCTGAAGTATTTCTACAAGAAGAACTTTTAACATCATTTCTATTTAAGCATGAAAAATTTTCCATGATTGGGATGGATAGAGGTAGAATGAGAAAATGAAAACAGCACACTGTACCTTATTTCTAGACAAGATGAAATACAACATATTGCTGTAATTAACGCTCTTTCTAGCAACTGACTTATTTTGGCATGGTTCAGGGCATGATCCAGGTGTGCTAAGTCATGCTGCTGCCAAGGGCACCTGTATTGCTCTATGGATAATTTCTGCTGGGATGCAGGCCATTTCAAAGCAGCATGGATGTGTACAACAACAGCCAAGCCCATTACTTTTCCCCAGAGAACAGAGGGACCAATTCTGTCTGCAACAAATTGTCTAGCTTCAGCCAGGTGTTGCATTCTGGGCTTGCCCAGGCCCTCGGGTTGCTGCCTCTGCCATTGAGGTACTCTGTGATTTGCTTTCGAGGACACTTCATCAAACTATATGGTGAATCTAATGCAATCACTTGGAACAGCACAATAATACAAGTATTATTTTTAGACAGTTCTTTGTTGTTTTACTTCTTGCTACTTCAAGAATGTTAGGAATTCACTTCAGTCAAAACAGGCCACATCAAGTTAATGTATAAATATGCTGAAGGAGTAGTTTGTAGTACCATGCATTATGGCAAAAATGTTTTTTATAGGAAAGATTTAACAGAAGAAAGCAACTGTCTTTGTGGAGGAGAACAATACTGTAGTGAATAGCTGTGAGTCTGTGAAGGGGGCCGTGCAGAATGCTCTGCTTGCACGTGTAGAGATGGCGTCTGTGCTTTGGTTATGAGTTTGACTGGAGCTATTTCACTGTACAAAAACATATTGGGCTAATATTATCAATGCCAAGAGATTTAGGGAGTTAGAATTCAGACATTAAAACAGTTTTTTGTGTATATATTGTCATGAACCACATTGTACATAAGCTTCAAAGAGGTTATTGAAATCAAATATGCAATGCAGAATATTTAATGTTATTGCATTAAATGCTTGTCCCTTGGCACAGACAACCGCACTGTGCCTGCAGGTTGCTGTGCTAGCAGCGAGCATCAGTGTGGTCACCCCTTGGGTACTCCCTTTTGCACCAGGCAACATCATCACATATGGGTTTGGAGTATTTCCTGCTCCAGAGGAAGCACTTGTGCCCACGTATGGCAGAAAGAGGTGTATGCAAAAGAAATGCAAGTAATTCAAATACCCAAGGGCATCAGCTATACAAAGAGACCTTGCATTTTTAATGAACTGCCTCCTTGGCATATAATACTAACAGAAAAGGAAATTGCAACACTCAACTGTTTTCACTTATTAAACATAGCTTTTAATTCAGATGGCTTTACACTCAAGGAGACTTAATGAAGTGATATAAGGGTGATGTCACCTTGGATGTCATCTATCAGAATGTAGATTGCTCAGAGAGCTTTTCTAATTATCTGGAAGTGTAATCAGTCTGAAGGCACAGCCCAGATGATGGCTTAAACAATGACTTTCTCTAAAGAAAATGCTAGGAGAAAGCTCCCTGCAAGCTGAAGCAACAGAAATTTAGCAAAAGGGTGTGTAAAAGAGGGACTGTGCTTCAGAATTTGCATTGGAACAAGAAAACGTGCTTCAAAGGGATCCAGCTCCATCTGCCTGTGCAGCATGTAGGCACTGCAGGGGTTTGGGCAGGAGCTCAGGACCCTGGTGTGCTGTCTGTGCATCCTGCACTGATGAGCATCTCATACAGCCTTGGGCGAACAAATCAATGTGCTGTGCTATGCTGGGTATGACCTCCTACATCCACCCATCCCGGGGCATCTCTGGGCCATGGCAGGGCTGGGCTCCTGCAGAAGGCTGAAAGAGGAAGGGTACACAGTGTGGGATGCTGGGAGGGGACTGGCCCCATCAGCAGGTCTTTGCTGGGCAAAGACTTGGTGGCTCAGAGATGCCACATTCACTTTATGATGTAAGGACCATCAATCAGGGAAAGCTGTTCTAAAGACTGGGTTTGTCTCACTTCAGACCATAGCCTAGTGGTCCAAATTACCATAAAAGCAGCATCTATCTTGTTCTTCTTTGGCTGCTTAGCGTCTAATGCTTGCTTTAAATTGGAAACATACCTTCCAGGCACCAGCAATTAGGTGAGTGGTGCTGACTTACTCATAATATGTTGTTCAGCCTCTCCAGCAAGGCTCGCTCTCTGTATATCAGTGCCCATGCAGCTCGGAGACCAGCATCATCCCCCGATTGAAAAATGTTATAATGTAAGATGAAAGTCAGTAAAGGACAGAAGTGTATTTTTAAAAAAAAAAAAAAAAAAAAACGTAGTTTGAGTGCAGTGGAGTTGTGTGCATATATGCATGTACGTATACACAATTGCTTCTAAAGCAGTGGAGAATATCTAGTGCTCTGATATGCATCAAAGATGTAATGCAGGATTGGCGACTGTCCTGCCTTGCATTTCAGCGTGCCTTGGCTACAGCCATTGTTTAGAGAGGGAAGAAAAGATCAGATTTCCACTTAGTAAAAGAAAATGTTAAAGTGGCAAAGGAATAGTTGTCTTACATCTTTTTATTTTACAATAAAGTTGTGCAGTGTGTGCCATACTTCTGTCAGAATTTCCCGTAACTCTCTTTGTGAGGGGATTTATCCTTTGAATGGAAGAATGCAGCAGAATGCTGAGAGCTGCGCTTGATCTGGGTGGTCTCAAAATAAATGGTAGTTCTGAACTTCTGACCCAGATTCCCTTGAGAAATGGATCATGTATTCAAATTGCTGGAAGCCCAAGTCTGTGTAGTCAGGATTGGCATATCACCCCGATTGTGGCCCTGCAGTTTTTCGTGATGATAGAAATAGAGTGGAAGGGGAAGAAAACCCAGATAGCTTTGGCAAACCATTCAGTTATCTTTGGTTCGGTTTAACCTGATAACAATAGCTGGGATTTTTTTTATTATTATTTATTTTGTTGTTGTTGTTGAGGGTAAGGAAGCTTATGGCAATATCCTGTCTCTTTTTTCACCACCAGTCAAGACGGCTTGTGCTATGAAGCCATATATAAGGGAAAGAAAAATAATGAGAAACAAAAGATACGACAAATAGCGGAGGCTGAGGATATCAGAATATTACATATAATTTGACTATAATAAGTGATCTAGTGTATTAACAAATTAGCAATGTGCAATTTACTATGGAAAGAAAAATAGTTTTCAAAACTATCGAAATTCCCAGTCTCAGGAAAAAATAAATTCTCCGAAATGTTTCAAGCAACTTAATGGCATATGGCCAATATCTAAAGCATTTAAAAAGAAAAAAATACCAGGAGCCGTCGTGTGCATGATTCAATTTTTATGAGAAGAGCTTTATGGCATTCATCAGGATGAATATCTATTGGACTTCAGGGTGGCAGAGGGCCTGCACAGTTCAGAGTGCCGTATAAATCGTGTCAGGAAGAGGGGCTAAATTTAGACCAATTCCCACTGATGGTGTGGAGGGTTGCAAGAGCAGAAGGTGTTTCTCAAGGTTTGGGATGACAGGTTTATATAAATGTGCATTTGCTGTCTCTGGGATGCAAGGGCAAAGCTGGAGCCCTGTCAGAAAGCTGCTCAGTGTTCACAGGCAGCAGCAGCAGGGCTCTTCTCGGCACCACCTTGTCACCTTATCACCATCAGTGATAAGGCTGGTAGTGATAAATGGATATTTCTGTGTTTGGGTCCTACATGTAATATCAAGAGCTCCTCAAGCAGGTTTGGGAGAGTCCAAACCAACCACAACACATTTTTCTTCTGTCTAAGAATCTCTGGTTCGAAAAACCTTCTGCCTCTTGAGGGTGTGCTTGACATAAGCCTACCTTGAAATGCATCTCCAAGGCTACACGGGGCTGAGCGGTTCAGTAAGTTCAGTTGTCAGTCAATTTTCTCTGCATCAAGATTTTTTTTCCTGTAGCTGTGCTTCATAAAGGTGGGAGAAACCTTATCTCTGTGTGTAGTGAATACAACGGACAAGTTGACTTACTTGTAAGCGCTGTGGTTGAGTTAGCCACTCAACCGCTCTGTTGCTATCCCTCCTATTTTTTTTTCCTATAAAACAAGTTAAAATATATATTTTTTGCCAAATATTGACCAGTGATAGTAGATTCTTTTCTACCTGTCCAGGTCCTTTTATTAATGCACATCTTCTATAAGAAATCCTGTCTAGGCAGTGGTCCTAGACTGTAGTCTAGTTCTAAGCAGCAGTTAGTCAAGGCGCTGTATTAAGTATTTTTGTAACGCTAGTGGTTGTGAATCCTGTATTAAAATCACAGAACAATTGGCAGTAGGTCAAATATTCCACTCAGATACCCTTTCCCAGTTGCCACAAGACACAGCAGAATCTACGTGTCTGTGTCTCAGGGTGGATTTTGGCCCAGGATTTTGTGGTGTATGATTGGTGACATAGGCAGGAGCAAGAAAGCTTTTGGTTAGCACCTGTAAGAGACATTGCCCTGCACGTTTTCACCTCCCAACTCCAAGATATGAAGTGTGTGTTGATGCATATGTGTGCAAGGTACATAATATTTCAGTGCAGAAAGTGTAAAGACTAAAATTTATCTTCTTTTGCTTACCCTGCAAGCTATGAATAAGGTTAAAGGGCAGACCAGGATGGGAAATGTATCTTCTCAATTACATCCTGTGCTCTGGTGCAGGTAAATAACTGCTCTAGGTAGTTGTTTTTCTGCATTGCTAGTATGGTCTGCCTCTTCCTCTCTGTCCTTTCTCAGGAAACCTACATAATATTTCCTTGCAACTGAGTAGCTGATCTGTATTTTTGCAATGTGTTTCCATTGACAGCTTCTGCTGTTTTTTTTTTTTTCTGATGCTGATTGTCTTTCATGTTATACATGATATTGGTTATAGGGTCCCCTTTAAACTGTAGTGTTTGGGGCAGGGTGGGGGGGTTGAATCCAAGATTCGTCTCATGAATAAAACAATAGTTTCTCCAGTAAACTGCTTCTTATCAAGTCCAGCTAATCTTGAGGTGACTCCTTTGAATTCTCTGGGCTAATACAACTATAGCCTTAGCTCAGAGATACTAAGACTTATCGGAGGTAGCATGGCCAAGGAATGTTTGACTTCAGTTTGAAACCCAGGATTTTGGTTCTTTGTTCTTTTAGCAGATTGCATTGCATCTGTTTTTTTAAATACTTCATCTTCAGACTGTCTAAACATAACAACACTAATATCCCTGAGAAAGAAAAGTCAACTTTTTTTCTGAAAAATGTGATGTGTACAAGTTCAGGAGAAGATGAAGTACGTTATGCACTAGTGTGCAAGTTGACTGGCTATTTGCAACTGCTTCTAAATATTTTTCTATACAGTATTAGATTGTCCAAGTATGCATTATAGCTTAAGGACCTATAAACTTCCAATTCAAAAAGTTAATCTGATTTAGCATTATAGTGCCTCAAAGTAGGTATACCTGAAATTCCTAAAAGAACCCTTCAGTGGTTGATTCAACCAACATTAAACCAACCTTGAAGAGTTTATTCTTAAGGTAAACCAGTTTTATGGTTTTCTGAACTCGATTATCTTTCTGAAATATTTCTTAGCAATGCTTATATTTCTAGGTTTTCAAGGTGATTTGACAACAAAGCCCTGTGATTCAATGACTCTCTCCTTGCTATTTACATATATTCCTCTATTTGCAAACTGCATTTTTATCCAGGTGAATATAAAGATAGCTCCAGTTTAGGCTTTCTACTATTTAAGAAATGTGTCCATACGTTTGCTTGATCACTGACTTCACTGGCAATTATTGCTGCAGGAAGCTTTCTTCATTTGCATGTTAGCAAGCTAAAGCTGTAAAGTGCCTGTGACTTACATCGCTGTTGGCTAGCTTGGTGCTGATTTTCTTATGACCGTAGTACTTCAGCATTGGAGTATAAATGACACCTACTGCAGATGTTTTAATACGAATGCTGAATGTACAGAAAACATCTTGAGTAAGAAAGGTCAGTTTTCCAGTCTAAAATCTATTCGCTTAGACACACATACACACCTGAGAACAGAAACTGTTACAGTGGGTTGAATCAGTGTAACTGAGGAAAAAGTCATGATCTGACAGATGGAAGTGAATGTAGCTTCACAAAACTCATTGCATCAAGGCTTTCTGCAAACTGCTGCAGAATAGGGCTTGGCAGAGGAGCAGGTCTCCTAGCACCAGCCCGCTGGCTGCAGCGATCCCAGTGGTACTCCCCACAGCTACTGAGGTTTCGCCTGCTTTCAGACCTGGAGCCAATGCCAAGATTTTAATGATACTGAGGGATGAGCATCATTTCAAGCATATGAAATTAAAGATTTCATTAATCCCTATGTTATGAATTAATAGTATGCTTCTTATTATATAATAACGTTATCTCTGGTGTTGGAATAGCCAGGTTTCAGGAGGTATATCTGCTGCACTATGTTCTTTTTGGTTTTTACTTATGAGTGAAGTCCAGTTACAGTACAGGAATTTTTTTTTTGTTTGTTATCCTAGGTGAGGAATATGTTGTAAGGCATTGAGAGAGCCCAATTTCCTAATTTTGATTAGAGTGTATGTACCCAGCTTTTAACTATGCGTACTTGGCTAATATGCTTTTGGTGGCATTACCAGAGTCACTAATTACAGTTGTATCTCTGTATACCTGTTGCTGATGTCTGACAGTAGGTTGTGTGTACCAACTTAACAAAACCAAAACAAACAAAAAAACCTCCACCCATTCTAGTTACAAGAAGTCAGCCCTGCTTGTTATTGGCATAGAACAATTGGTCTGATTTCCACATTCGTTACCTCTCTCTATCAGAGCTGCATGGAAGGTTACAGAGGAGATTAAGGAGAAGCTAGAGAAGCCTTACTGCCACTAAGCAATAAAGCACAAACGAGGTGCACCAGCGCAAGGGAGGTGTGCTCTGCATGTCCTGGGCTGTGCTGCTGCCCTGACTTGCACTTCTGCCAGCTCGCCATTGCCTGCAGGAGACAATATTTAGGCTGACATTTTCTTCTAGCACAGAAAGATATTCTTGTTCAGTTTGCAGTAGAAACTTGAAAGTTCATCTGCTTTCCCCAACAAAATCCATGGGGATTGAATTGATGGTGTTGAGATAAAGGCTTTTGTCTATAATGAGATCTGAATTAGGATGGGCTGGGTAGATGACTGTAACTACATAGCAGTACTATTGGATCTTGTATTTCTTTGTAAAAAGACAATACATGGATTATATTGCAAAGAGGCCTGATTGTCATACTCCTCATGTTTAAATTACAATATTTACTCTAGCATATTGTTAGCTTTTCTCAAGCTCTAGTATTCAGCTACTTTCAAATAGAGATCTTATTTGGAGAAGCCTTCAGATTTTACAGCTCCTTTGTGTACAGCAGTACCGGTACCATGTGCGAATATCAGAGGAGGAATAGCTCTGATCTTGTTTTGGAGAGTGTACATACTTGTCTGTTAAAGATGGATCTACTTGTTCTGCGCTGTTGTGCATGTTTCTGAGAGGCACAAGCGCAGCAGCAGCTGCACTGGGTGTAGTGGAGGAAGCTTCAGTGTTGTTGTGGAATAGCAGATATGGGCACTTACACAGTTACAGACTGGTAATTGTAGGTGCTGCATCATGGATGTCTGGTCGCTCACAGGCATCAGGTTTCTAAGGCTGCTAAATATGCTGTAGATGTGCGAAGAGAGCATGTTTTTTCTGTCAGCACTTAGCCAGCTGCTGAATTCTTACTTGTACAAATAATGGCTGCTTGTTCGATACTGCAAGCATTCTGCAATCTTTAAATTACATCTCTTGTTAATGATGACTATCACCGGGTTCTCAGCAGTATTATTATGTAAGTTCCTTTGAAGATGTGTTTAATCCTCCAGAAACTGAACCAATGTCTGCATTCATCTGATATAAGCACTGAAGAATTGGGATTTTGATGTCTGTCCATTGTATGAATTATGCCATAAGAATTGTCCTTGTAACATTATTTACACTTCACATCATATCCCCTGCATTACGTGACTATCAGTGATGAGTCCAGAAAATTCAACTGAAGGAGAGATACTGAGGAAAATGTGAAAAACCAAGTCATCAGCTAATTTCCTGTACAAGGAAGTGTTAAGCATCGCCTTTATGGTGATGCAAAAAGTAAGACCAGGAGTTCTTAAACCTGCATTTCATTTCTGTCATCTGAAGGAGACCATACAAGAGGACTTCATCTCTGTATTCTTGCTGCTCTGTTGGTTTTTTGTTGGTGGTGGTGGTGGTTTTTTTTCCCCACTCTTTGTTGCAGTATTTTTCTCTTTTGAAGATTTGCCTGAAGCAAGAGACCTAGCTGCTCAGTCTCTTAGGAATCACGATGATGAGCACTTGAGACTCTAACAGGAAGTGAGGTTAAATTATTTGTCATCACCTTCAAACAGATCTTTTGGAAGCAAAAAATGTTCATGTCAATAAATTGCTTCTGTGTTTCTTCCTTATCCTGACATCCCAAGGTACTTCATTTCAAATCCATGGTACAAAAAGTGCATTCTCTTGAAATCACTTTGTATGCATGTGTCTCAGGTGTCAGCTACTTCATTGTTGAAGAAAATAATATTATTGCGTGGCTCCTGAAGATCACAAAAGTTTGTTTTGTTTTGTGTGTGTGTTTTTTTGTTTTGTTTTTTTAAGCATCCTTTAAGGAACAGGGGCGCATAAGATAGAACAGAAGATTTGCATATCACAGTGCGAATGGGGTTTGTTTCCCTTCTGTGCTGCTTGGTGTCTTCTGATCATGAGTCATTGCTCAGTTTCTTGCTACACCCAACACCTGAGTTCATCTGCTGGTTCCTTCTCTTGCACCCAGCTTCACTCCCATGACATCCCCACACGATGTCCTGCCACTGTCTGGCTGTGGGTTCAAGCCAGCCCCTTTGCCAGGAGATGCATGCAGCCTGGTGCTGAAGCTACTGATATTGCTGCTTTTATATGCAAGAAGCTAATGACTTCAGTGGGTTTCCTTCTCTTTCAGGAATAATTAATAATTGAATTTGTATACACCCATGCATGCAGCAGCTATTGCTAAAGCACATGGTATAACTTTCTGCTTGGATTCTTCAGGTAAACCCAAGACAGCAAAATACTTGCCAAAACAGTGCTGAAGTTGGAGTTAAAATTGTGCCTATCCTGCTTTTGAGAGTGGACCTTGGGCCTGATTTGCTGCTTCCTGTCTTACTGCGATGTTAGTTTGGTGTTAACTAGAGGGAACAATAGAAACCCTGTTACTCTGGATTTTTTTAGTAATGAAGTCTGAAGTCTCTTTAAATGTAAAAGTAAAACACGGCTATTGTTTTTGAAGGTTTCTTTTTTTTTTTTTGCTAGATCAAATTTAGGCTAAACTTCTGATTGCAGTAAAGTCTTTTTCTTTAAAAAGTAACTCAATCTATGCTTGTATGAATGATAGTATACCCTTGTTCGTGTAAGTTCTCTAATTGCGTTAAATAAATTCATGCATGTCTTTCTGTGTGGGTAGTAACATTTGACTCCATATCTGGACTGTACACAAATTTTGGATGTTTAATACTCAATGAAATGGCTATTTTCAGTAGAAACCATTCTTGTTACTGGAAATTCAATTAAGATTTTCAAATCTAGTTCATTTCTATGATTTTCATACTTCAACATTGTTAATGTATCTCTTGTTTTTTTTCTAAAGTGGGTTTTGCTCAGGTTTCTTGCACAAATACCTCTAAAGGTTTTCTTTCTGCTGTGCTTTCAGCTGTGCTTCTGGAACTTAATATGCTTAATCAGTATTGTTTGTGTGCAGAATTTAAATCCTAGATTCTCTTCCTTTGGCATGCGTTTCTGTTGCATTGCTAATTTGGTTATGTAGCTAAGCTGAAACCACTTAAAAGCATTTTGCTTGTCAGGGCCTGGAAATGTAATAAGGTCTGTAATCAATGAGAGAGGAGTGAAATAATGAAAAGGACAGTATGTGAATCTTCACAGTCTGGAAGCTCTCACCCTGCTGAATTATTTGCAGGATTTCAACGTTTCCAGCACAGCTGAAATTTAAAATTGAGGGACTTTGGTAGAGGGAATCTCAACCAAAATAGGCATGTTGAGTGGATGAGACTTCAGTAGTGCAATATGGTAATTAGGGAGGGAACCTGTGAAGGGGAAAAAGTGTAGGTAATTAAAGATGTTTATATAGGGGGATTACACTTTTGCTTATTTTCAAGCACATCGCTCTTGTGGACAGGTTTAGACATTTCTTGTGCTTGTAGTGTTTCTGTAAGAAGGCGGTGATCTCTCTGTGCTCGTTCTTAATTCAGGTCCATCACCACTCCACTCAAAGAAGGAAAAAAGGGTTGTTTGGGACTGATGGGTTTTTGGTGAAGTAGGTCAATTCCTTTTTGAGTGTCTAGTCTTTCAGTGAATCCAGTACAGGAAGCCTCGCTGGACAGGATGTGAGCTGCTGCCTGGTGATGGCTGTGGGAGAGCACAGCACTGCTGTGCAGGGAGGTGCTCGGTACGCAAGGCTCTGCTCCAGTAAAACTGCAGTTCAGTTAGCACAGAAGGGAGAGATGCAAACATACTACTCAAGCAGCAACAGGAAAATGGGCTTCTTGCCTTTGCTAAAATCATTAGTTCTCAGTCATTAACAACTTGACTTCCTTTTCTTGTTGGTATCAATCAGCTAATTTAAATTCACTGGTCCCTATTTCTAATTAAGGATGTTACAATGGCATCTTTCCCACTTGTGTCCCACAAGTGAGTATTTACTTTGATTGAAAGTCCCTAAAATATTTGCAAGATGATTCTGAGGGCTGTTTCTTAGTGCTCCTAGCAGTGCCCAGACCTGCAGGTACTGCAGGAAAGCAATCAGGACTGATGTGAGGTTGGAAAGTATCATGCTGCAGGTGGAACAAGTGGGCTGCAGTGCCCACATGGAAAATAATAGATTGCACTTCTGCTGTTTTCATCGATGCAGCTCAGAACACTTAACAAGCAGTAGTTATGTTTCATAAAACCCTAGAGATAGGTAAGTAAAATCACATGTTTGGCAGCTGGACAGATTAATCTATGTGGGTGTTACTTGGCCAAGGCAAGACAAGGTGTTAGTGCTCAATTTCAGGAAAAAAAAAAAAAAAAAAGTAAAAAATCAGAGTCCGGATTCTTAACCTGTTGTCCCTTGCTTTACACTCTAAAAGTACTGTTTGGTTTGCTGATTAATTGCAAAGGTGCACCTAGTTATCTTCTTCTACAACAATAAAAACAAGAAAGCCACCATATTGCTTGGTTTTACCATCACATTACAAGGTTACACTTTCATCTCAAGTCTGAGAGTGAATGTTTGGGGTGCAAGCCTTCTAAAAATGTTATATTCACCTTTGTCACTGCTATTGAGTTCTTTGGAGTCTCTGTGGTTTAATTTCTGTGTTCCCACTTTCCATCTTCAAAATGCTTCTCCTCTCTCAGGCTTTTTATGCCTTGACCTCTTGGATGAGAAGATCACTGAGGCTGAGGGTTTGTACTTTCTACCATGCTGGGTACTGTCTTGATAAACAAATGGCTTTCAAACCATTGCTGTCCCCCAGTTGCAGTTCAGATGACATTGAGCATTTGGATTCCTTAAGTTCTCAGGTGCTAAAATATTTTAAAGGCTATCAGTGGATTCTAAAGGATATGTCAGTCTCTGCAGCAATGGGGAAGGGGCATACATAGTTAACGCAAACATACTGAGCTTCCCGAGGTTACATTAATAGCAGGCATGTTCACTCAATTCTCTTGAGCACCCCTTTGGTTGCATCTGAAGTGATTTTTTCCTTCCCTCAGTCTGGCTATGTCTTTCAATTAGAGACCGGGATTTGGAACAGAACAAAACATTAGACTTTAAAATACCAGCTGTGCTTTATTTTAAATGTTTTCTTCCTTCAAAGGCATACTTTGGGAACGTACAGAGTCTGGTGTTTTCTCTGTCTCTCTGAGATGGTCCCTTTAGATTACAGTTTCAGGTCTGTGATTGTGGTAGGATTTGTTTCTCTGGATTATGGTAAAATAACTTGCAAGAAGTGTTGATGATTCTACTACCAAGAAAGAAAGTGTCTTTTTTGTTTAATTAGTAAAATCATAACTCAAAATTTTGTATTGTATTGCCTAAAGCTTATTTCTTTAAATGAGCTCCAAGAGGATGCATTTGTATTTTATATCAGGAAAATACTGCTCCTTACTCTCCTTCTTCTGTGTGTTTGTGTGCGTGTCTTTAATGTGCAGGGCAGGAGCGAATTGGCAAAGACTCCCACTATGAGCAGGAGGGGAAGGTACAGTTTGTGATCGATGCCGTGTACGCCATGGCACACGCACTCCACCACATGAACAAGGACCTCTGTGCTGACTACCCAGGGGTCTGCCCCGAGATGGAGCACGCGGGAGGCAAAAAGCTGCTCAAGTACATACGCAGCGTTAACTTCAACGGTGAGCTGAGAGACTGCTTCATCACTAGCATATTGACCCAAGTGTCTTTTTTCCCATTTAATTTCACTTAATATGTTTATTCATTCAGTTCAGATTAATACTTTTTTTTATAACTTTGCTAGAGTTTGTGGCAGAAGACAATGTTTTTTTTAGTATCTGCTTGAAAACATCATGTTTTAGCCAAGGCGAATAGGCTCCTGCTGTGCAAAGACAGAAATTGCTGCTGCTGTTCTAGGATACCTTTCCAAAGCCTGTGATTTCCTGTGGGAGAAATAGCGAAGTAAATGCCTAAGTTTGTCTAAATATGCCTGTTCTTCTTTATATTGTTTCCTGTACTTGGAGAAAACTGACTGGGTGAAATTCTGGTACCCTGAGCCCAGCTTAGCTCTGTGCTCATGGGAAGGGAGAGGACATCTAAAGGGCAGGTCCATCTGCAGAATCAGAACTATTATTTAGACAGAGTAGTTACTCTAACCGTCGTTCCTCTAGTAAGTATTTAGAGATGAAACATCCCAGGAATGAGGATGGGACAGCTTTATCTCTGTCTGCTAATCATTTATCCACCAACTCTTCCCAAGTGGCCAGTGATGGTTGCGATACCATCCCGAAGTTTCATACAGCACAGTGGGCTTTCATTTATTTTTCTTTGCATTATACTGTATGAACCAGGCCTAAATATTAGCAAAATTTCTCTGCCACCATATGTTTTACTGTAACTTTATTAGTTTCATTAACAAACACTCACCTGCAACTAGAGGCACAGGAGTAGATTGCTTACGGAAGTAGCATTACAGCAACCTCATGTTATTTCCCCTTCATTAACCTTGCTAATGTACGTACCAGGAGGTCTGACTGCTCTGCTGTATCTCTGTATAAGACAGAGATCTGAGATTTAACCAGGAGTCAAAAGTTAAACCTCCAAATATATACATAGAACAGATTTAGGAAAGTACTAAAAAAATATGCTTTTGAAACATGAGGTAGCCAAGGGTGTTGCTGCCTTGGAGGAAGTTTGTATGAGCTTCAAGTCCTTGTTGGACAGCACAGGGAGGTGTTTCTTTCTGTAATCTAGTACTAAACATTTTTGTTAATAAACTTAACAAAGCTCACACATAACCAACAGGACCTGAGAGACTTAAAGGTATGAACACAGATGGTATTTCATGGTCAAGTTTGGTCACTTCTGCCAAGGACACTCTTCATTCCTGTGTAAATCATTCTATGAACAGCAAGGTGAATATTGGGAGATTTTAATTTCATCCTTTGAAGTAGTGGTGTTAACTACAGCCAGGAGCAAATTTTGAGATGAATACTCTGAGAAGGCCTGAACAGTTCTACTTTCCTCATTTTGGAAGGTTATTAAAAAAAAAAAGTTATAAAGGACAAAGCTCATACAGAAGTACAGCATTTGCGTAAAGTATCGTGCTGTGGCTATTTTAGTACTGGAGAGCAGGTCATAGATCGTGTTTAGAGAGTTCTTGCATTATACAAATGATGAATAGTCATCTAGTCATTTTAACAGAGCTGAGAAATAATTTGAGAGACTGGGTGCCCAACTAATTTTGCCTACTGTCTAGCTCCAAGAATTGGTTTATGCTAACTTTGGTTTCCTCACGTGTTTTCTTGGTCAGGATTTTAAAAGATGACTTTTTTTCTCCATTCATGATTGATTTACATGGCCGTATGGTGTTTTTCTTTGCTTGTATACGTGTAACTCGTATCCAGCACAGGGATTTGAAGTAGTGGTTTGCTTTTTTNGTGCAGGAGGGGGAGAATGGTCACAAAGTGAAGACAGTTTTAAAACTCTCTTATGGCCATCTAGCCTTAGACAATTTCAGTGGGAAAAGAACCAATTCCTTTAAGGTTTGTTATCCAGGGGTGCAGTTTAGCTTTTTGTTGTCGCATTCAGAGTGCGTAATCACTCATGGGTTTCCACACCCATGCTCAGTGTTCAGCTGTGACCCTCTCGGGGCTGGTTCCTGTGATTATGGAGAGAGGTTTTGCGGTGCCTACTTCTTTTTCATGTCATATAAAAGTAAATTCCCAGAATTGCTGTGGATCAACTCAGCCATCCTGGTGGCACAGGATAAACAACCGTCATATAACTCACCAAATGGCCAGCCTGAAAAATGCAGAAGGATGCGGGAACGGAAGAAGCAATGAGAGAGGCTTTTACAGGTCTGGGTGGTGTAGTGTTGTCGTGATGAAGCCTGGGAGCTCTGGGGATGCTGGTGCTCATGCCTACGTGTTCTTCAGCTGTCATGCTGCAGCTGGGCTACTGGGCTTGCTTCAGCTGTCTTAATTTTAGCCTTGCCCTTACCCTGCCCTTCTCTGGGTCGCTGGAGCAGCCATGCAATTTCTCTTGTCAAGGGTAGGGCTTAGAAAACAGCGTTTGGTCTGTGCTTAAAATCCTGTTCTACCAGGATTTTAGTAGAACTTCTGCCTAAATTTGTAGTAAAAGCAGAGTAGAACAGTGGGGGTGTTTTGTCCAAACTGTGAGCCAGAAAGAAAAAATGGAGCCCATTTGCAAGCATCCTGATCCCATGAGCTCGAGATCCCCTTTACATGTAATAGATTTCTTTAACTATGCAGCTGAAGCCATCCTGCCTGTACCTGCTTCTGGAGTCTTTTCTTCCTTGCCAAGGTAATGACATTCATGCAGAAAGAGCTCAAGCAATGCTTTAATGAAGAGAGACTGGATTTCTACTAGGAGCTCAGTATGAATTTTGATATTGTCACATTATCTTGAGAACAAAAAGCCCCAAAATATGGAAAACTTAAAACCCCAAGTGCTCACACAGTGCAATTCTGAAAATCTCACAGTGCAAAATGGTTGTTGTATTTTTCCCCAGTGAGAAAGCTAAAGGCTATGTTTAGATGGGCACTTCAGGTCCTCAAACTGCAGTCAGCATGAACTGAATAATAAAGAAACACCTTAGCTAGTCACACCTGTCTAGCACCCTGTCCTCCTCCTGTTAATTCATTTCTCATCTTGTGGTGATTAAGAGATTGAAATCCAACAAATTCAGTCAGGTTGTCTTTTTTTCAAATGCATCCTGCAGGTGAGTGGGTGTCATGTACTCTCCATCTGTGTAGTGAGAGGACAGCTCATTTGTTGGGAACTGATGCTGAATTAAATTGTTGTAGCCCCTGAATGAGCAAGAAGCTGCAGCCTGCAGGCTACTCCTCAGTTTCTGAAGTGCTTCCTAGAGCTGCAGCAAAATTCTTACAAATCTTAGCAGAAGGAAAATAAATACTAAATTATCAAAAATAAAAAACAAGTCATCAGCCGTATATTTCAATAATTATAAGATCGAGAAGTCAAGTAACATAGGATCATTTTTTAAAACTTTCTTCTCTGTAATGAGGTTTTCATACATTACTTATTGTTTTCATGAATGCACAAAGGAACTAGAACTGCAAGTAGAGACTGAAATGCTGTAACAATTTGAAACAGGACTGAAATGGTAGGGTCCCTGCAGACAGATAGTATAGAATGAGCACCAAAACTCTCCAGAGCCCACAGAAAGTTTATAGAAGGTTGGCACTTATGAAGCAGATCCTTGGCTGGGAGTCCAATTACTCCAACTTCAGATGTGGAAAATGGGAAGCATCTGCTTGGCTTCTGACCTGAGATTATCACAGTTCTTTGTGTTTCTATAGCTAGTTGTCTTCCCTGTAGAAATCAAAGTTTTCATGGCTTTTTTTTCTGTATAATTTTAAAGCATAAATGGTGATGGATCTGAAAACAGCAACAGGTGTTTACTACTGACTATCAGGTATCCATATCTGTGCATAAGGTTGATGTCCCAAGGAACAGCGCTGTGGAGGTGACCCAGCTCCTAACACTGTATTGTGCCGAGTCTGTAGCATCCAAGTACATCACTGCTTCTAAACACTGACATTTAAAATAATCCTTAAAGGCTGTCTGCATGCAGCTGCACAAAGCAACAGGGAGCAGTAACTTACAATAAGTTATATTGCTCCCACAAAACACAGTAACAGCACAGTTTTGAGTAGTAGTTCCTGTTAGGTTCTCTCTTTAGGCCCTCTCTGTGTAGAGCACATGCCATGACAGCACCTGTTCTCCACATTGGCTTTCTGCTTATTGACCCCTTTGTCCACTGCACACATCTCCAGGGGCACTGGGTGTCCACCATGGGAGGGAGAGGCTTGACTCGAGCCATGCTGCTGTGGTGGGGTGGCCAGAAGGCTTCTGGGTGACCTCCCAGATGTCCCATGAGGGTGACTCTCTGCTGCTTCCCTTCAGCCTACCAAAGACCGTGGGGCAGAAGAATTTGTCCCAGCTCTGTTGACTTGACTGTGGCCATGATGCACAGATCTGATCACTTCTTCATGTACTTGCTGGGTTTTTGCCAGAACTGGATGATATCCAGAAAAGTCTATGTTGCATTTTGGGAGCCTTGCTTGAGCTCCTAGACTTTGAATCATAATTTTTTTGTCAGCTCTGAAAAAAAAATGAGCTTAACTAATAACATACAGCCTTTTGAAAGCCGTGATTAGCTAAATCCCATTTACCATTTGTGCTGACTTTCAGAAGGAGCCAAGGAATTACAGCCATTCCTCCTTATTCACTCTGTTTTCACTGTAAATGTATTCTGGCTACGTTAATCTGTAATGACAATTAAATATTGGCCTTGTGCTCATAAGGAACCAGTGAGGAGAGATTTCAGTGGAAGATTTTCTGTACAAGTCTTTGAACTGAATCTGTATCTGATCTTAGAGGCTTGCAGAATAGACAGGAAACAATTTACCGGGGCTGGAATGGAAACTATGCTAATTTATTCCTTCAAATCTTCTTTTGCTCACTGGAATTCAGTGAAGAATGGGAATCGTGAAGAAAACCATAATCTTAAAGTTCAGTGCTACTACAGCAGAGATTTTTCATTGCTTTAGGGGAAAAAAAAAATTACTGAGAAGGAGGAAGCTTTGAATATAAAGATACTGGAGCATTGTCATAATCTAAAAATCTTGACATAATATTACTCTACCACCCTGAAACCTATTTTAATGTATCGTGAAATAAATGTCGCCCTTGAAGTTTTCACCTAGAGAGCTGAGGAAATGCAACATTGCTTTGAATTCTCATTTAGGAAAGGATTCACATCTACTGCCATGGTAATTAAAATGCAGGTGCTCTGGTGAGCACTTGGCTATCTCAGGAGCAGGAATGATTTGTATCAGCACTGAGTGATCAGTGCTGGGGCTGGCTCTGCTCAGCACCAGGCATGGAGAAAGGCTCATGGGGGGATCCTTGTCTTGCTGCTTGCCCTGCATTTCATCACCTGTGTTAGTTACCTTGGTATATGGCAGATAAAGTTAATTCAGCATCCTGATCCTGAACAACTCCCAACTGAGATATTTTTCAGCATGTGTCAGTGTCACAGAGCCTAAATAAGGGAGCAAACAAGGAACGGTCTTCCTATAGCTTAGTCTGTTCTTTTCCATCCCAACTGCATGCTGATTACACGAATAAGAACATATTGTGGAGGAGGAAGCTATTTCTGGATGCCAGTCAAGATTCACTAGACCTGGGCTGACTTCTGACAGCAGTATCTCTCAGAAGCAGATGGAACATTTTCTGGGGGAAAAAAAAAAATCATTTAGAGGCTCCATTCACAGGCATGATTTTCACTAAAGAACTCCCTAAGGAAAGAGAGATGGGGAGGGAGGCTGGAGGGCAGGAAGAAAAGCCTTCTGATATTTCTTGCTGTGTGCAAAGCTCAAGTGAAGGAACGCTGATCTAGTTTTGCCTCGTTTTATGTTCAGTCAGTGGGTTTGGGAAGTGATAATTAATCACCAGAAGAGGACTAGAATTATTTGACCGTGTCTAAAAGTGTCTGGTTTAGATGGCTGGAGTGATAGATAACCTTTGTCTGAAATACGTCGCCAGTCTGAAAGCTTTCAACCTTGACTAAATAAAATAGCTATGGTAAAGCTTTGGCTATTCTTTTTTTTT
>VXAL01003400.1:358497-469714 GCA_013399475.1 Chauna torquata | reverse complement strand
TTTTTTTTTTTTTTTTTTTTTTTGGTTGGATTTTGTCTTGTTTCCTTTCCCTAGGCAGTGCTGGCACTCCAGTGATGTTTAACAAAAATGGTGATGCGCCTGGGCGCTATGACATCTTCCAGTACCACACCACCAACACCAGCACCCCAGGCTACCGCCTCATCGGCCAGTGGACAGATGATCTCCAGCTCAATGTGAGTCCATTCTATTCTTTACTTGATCTTTTTCTTTTTTTTTTTCTTTCAGGTACAGTCACTAAATGGTTTTGTTTTTTCCACCATGCAAAAATTAACAATCTTTACTATTTCTTTGCAGCTACGTAGTGCATTATTTTTTGCATAGTGTCATCTACTACTTTGTCCTGCCACCTTTTCTCTGTACCGTGGGTACCAAAGCTCCGCGGGTGAATAGGGACATTAGGCAGTCATGCAAATTTTACCTTTGCATGTCTGAAGTCCCTAGTTGCCAACTTGGAAAATGAACCAGTAATGCCTTGTTGTTTGAAACCAATGGGCTTTCATTTGTAGATGCTCTTCAGTTTTCCTAGTTTTAGGAAAGATGAAACTAAATATTTTTTGAGTGACTCACTTTTCCTGTTACTTTCAAGCAAAAGATATCCGTATGAATGAGATGTCCCTTTTGTAATGGTGCCTTTAAAAAAATAAATAAATAAAAAGGCAAGGCTGTAAGAATAGGTGATCAAAGATTCCCTAGACACTTTGATGTTGCCCAGATGAAGAAACAAATATGACTGTTGGCTGAGAAAACTGGAAACTTGTCAGCTCCATCCACACAAGGATGCCCTGTGACAGGCCCCTGGCCTAGGTCTATGGACATCTGGGTTCAAGCCAAGTTCCTGCTTGGCTTTGTGCAAGTTTCTTGAGCCTCAAATACAGAGAGAAGATGTGCCCGTTTAACCATATAGCTCTGAGTCCTTCTAGATTGTCACTGAAGCACAAAGACAGTACTTTCAGTTCAATTTGACTGTTCTTCAGCAACAGAAACTGAATAAAAACAGGGTATTCCTGAAGTGAAATGCCGATTGCTACAAAAGGGTTTTCCTCTCTTGGTCCAAGCACCCACCTGGGGTTATACCAGTTCCTTCTCTAGCACTGGTCTGGCAGTGTCCATCCTGGGTGCATTATGGCTCCTTCCCTGCCTCTGCGGCTGGATTTCCTTTGAACAGCAGGTGCAGGGAAGGGGAAGGCTGTGTGAGTGTGGTCTGGTCCTGACATGCAGTCAAGAGGCGGCCAGGATTTACCTGGATGCAGTGTGTGGGCACAGCAGCTGTGGCTTGGGCTTCAGGTCTTTGTGCGTGAACACGGCTCAACACCCGCTGCGCTCACTGGGTGAAACCCAGTAATTGCTGGGAGGTCCGAGCTGCCAATCCAGTTGTGCAGCTATCGGCCGCTGAGGCAGGTCAAAACACCAGAATTTGGAGTATAACTGAATGGACAGTTTCTCTTTTTACTTTTAATGTTTTCATGTCTTTTCTGTTAAATGAAGTAATTAATGCGGATTACCTAGGGCCCTTTTAGACTAACCGCAATATTTTGCTCTTCTTGAATTCTGACTCACTTTGATTTCCTGTAGGCTATTTCAGTGTTTTTCAAATTTTGATGCCCAAATTAAGAAAAACTCCTATATTAACTTGTAATTTGCAACTTTTTTAGCAAAAATATTAATATTTTATTAAGTAAATCTGTATATAAACTACATATCCTGATTCATTAAAATTTAAAACTAAATTAATGGAGCTTGATTTGCATTCCTGTTGTTGTGATAGATGTCTCCATAAAAAGCACGCTTTCCTCACCCTTATATCCTCATGGCTATAGTGTTATGTTAGTAGTTGAGACTGTCTCAGTAACTTCCTTTCTACTCACAGGTCCTAGTTTCTCACCTGAATCCACGTGGGATTAGCATTGCTACGTCAGTCCCTGTTTGTATTTTCTTACAATAATAAAGAAAATTGTGGAGTTTAGAGAAGTCAAGGATTCCCTAAAATAACAAAACAAAATAATAGCTACTATTAACTATGTCTTAGGAAAAACTGCCAAAGGCTACAATTTTCCTTCAGCAATTATTGTGGAGATAACACTTCAGGATATTTTCCCAATTCTCTTTTCTTTAATACCAACATAAGAGTGGAAACAAAGGAAATTTGGTGAGTGCTAATTTTCATTTAGAAAATGCTGAAGTGATGCGTCATTTTCCAAGAGACTTGTCTTGGGCAGTCTAGTTTAGTTCTGTGTGTCTGAATGCCCTCAGTTACAAAAGAGAGAAGTTGTTCTGCCCAGTTATGCAGACATTAATGGTAAGGGCACTCCAGATCTCAAAGGTGATAGGTAAATAGGTGCCAAAGATTGTCATAGGTGAGTGATGTTTTCTTATCATTGTCTTCATTCAAAGAAGGAGCAAGAACATTTTGCCATTTTGTTTCCATGGAAGTAGTGCTACTGTTCAGTCTGTAGTCAGTCCAGTCTTACAATGGTCTATGTCATCTTCCCATTTGCACTGTTTTGGAGTGAGAGGCAGAAGTATGGGGTCACAGGGCTGATTAATCTTGATTAGCTGTACCATATTGTCTCGTGAAATTTCAGAATAACTTTTTACATTTCTTTTTCTGTTGCATGACAGTAGATAGAATGCAGAGATCTTTAGCAACATATATTTACAAGTCTTTAAATATGCCATATCAGTTTGTTTTCTTTTTGTTCTTATCAGTTTATAAACCTGGTTTTATGAAATGTCTGAGGCTATCTGTGTATTTCTCTCAATCCCAATTGCTTCTCCACATCTTTGTATCACCTTTGCTTTTTTGTTTGGCAGAAATGTTCAGTAAAGGCAGATGTCTGCTCCCTACACACACAGGAGCCAGACTCTGATCTATCTGCCTTTAGCAAGTTCATATGTGAGATGTCTCCTCTGAGTGCAGTTGACTCACCCTGGGTTTACGTTTCTGTATCTGAGGTCAGAATTTGGTCGATTAACAAGAAAACATTTTATCACTCTTCACTGCAGCGAACTTGGGTCATAATACAGTTTTTACATAAGGCCAATATCATTAAATTTTCTTTCACTTGCTTGATCTCAAGCAATCTAATGCAGCTTTGCCTAGTACTCAAGACATGATTTAGTAAAAGTTTTGGCTCTATTTTGCAGATATTTATGCAAGGATAAAATGCTCAGTTGTCTAATTTTAAATGGTTTGGCCAGTATTCCACTGAAAAACTGTTGCAGTGGTCTATTCTCCCTGTGGTGATGTTGATTACAAGATGCCCATCCATTCCCACAAGAGGTCATGGAAGTGTGTGTCCTGCCCTCTCACCTTTTTGAAGGTTATGTCAATTTCTGTCAGCCCCTTTGCAGCCCACTGCACTCAGATTTAGTAAACAGTATCTATAGTTTGTGTACTCCTGCAGTTTGAAATGCTTTCCTTGAAATTTAGGATTGGAAACTTAGCCAGCTGCATTCCGACTGAAATCCAGTCTCGTGAACCCCAGAGCCTGCCCAATAGCAGAGATACAGCTAATGCAATTAGACCAGAAAACTGTTGACCACAGTAATATTAGCATCTGAAACCCAGACTGTATTTTACTATGCCAGTGCAGACAGTATGCTCATGTATTACAAGACAGTTTCATCATTACAAGGAGAACTATTCTGAGTGTATTTAGCTTTAATGACATGTTTCAGAAGCAAAAAGTGCTAGTGGTCAAAAGGAAGAAATTTACCATGTGGAAAATGTGTTACATACCAGCTGGGTTTTGTTTTGTTTTGTTCTGTTTTTTCAAGTGAGCAACTTTTTAGTATGGGAGAGATTTGGTAGTTTTTTTTGTTTTGTTTTAATAACTTGATTACTAAAGTTTGTGTTGTCCATGTAGTAGGAAGTAGGGTGACTGTGTGGGTTAAGCATGAAGTCAGAATGGCCAAGAGACGCAGATGTTCTGCTTTCACGTCTTAAATTTCACTTTGAATTTTAGAAAGGTAATGAACTCTCCATGCTCTGTTCTACCCCCCAGATCCTATAATAGGTACCTTCCTGACACTTGTGCCTTTGTTACTCTGTAAAGCACTTAGAGGTTGCTCAATAGAAGGCACTATAGAAACACAAGGAGCTGGCTGACCAGCTCTGTTACCTGGCTGACTTCAGTGAATGCATTGAGGTACCTGGAAAAAACAAACACATCTCTCCTGGAGGAACAGATGTGCCTGAAGATGACAGAAATGGATCACTCCTAGAGGAACTGGGGGTTCTCATGGGAAATTTGGTGATATTGCTTCTCTTTCTCTATATAGAGAGCAGGTCCCAAGTTTATTATGTTTTCACATCCAAACCCCTGCAACTATCCCTGAACTGTCAAAACCCAAAAATAAAGGAAAAAAAATCCCTATGAAATAGTTAAATGTTTGGAAAAAGGAAGATTTGCCTTCTGCATACCCTGTCACAGCAGCATTCTCTATCATGTTCCCTGTGACTCCTTCCCATACTTGTCTCCACAGTTTTCCTGCAGTGCCTGAACTCCCTCCCACACCCCTATATCATATACTGTGCAAGCAACAGCCTGTATCGTGGCTTTCTTTGAATTATACATATGCCAACTGGTCGGCTGGCAGGCCAAACCGAAAGGGTGAGAGAGACGTTCAGTGCTGATGGATCTTTCTTCCAACTATCCACTGAGTTTTACTAATGATGAAGGCACATCCTTCAGAAACCTCTGCTTGTAGCAGATGCGCTTCAAATTGGCCAGCAAGTTCAAAAGTTAGAAAGGAAGTTAGCACAGGCAGGTGGATGGGCAGACAGTATGTGCATATGTTCCACTTCCTTCAAATTTTGTCTGGAAGCTATAGCAAAACTTAGGAATTCCCAACAGTTGTGCAGAAAGCAAATTTAAGTAAAACTAACATTGCTGTTAATAATTACTGTTAAAAATGTGGTTTACACAAAAGTATTGCCCAGTAAATAGACTGCTATTGGATTTGGACAAGCAGGCATTCTGGTTCAGTATCTTGTATTGAAGGGAGTGGCAGACTTCCCTTTGACAGAAAAGCCGGTTTTGGCCCTTTTTTTCCATCTCTACCCTGCTTTCCTATTTCATACTGACAAGCTTTTGGGGGTCATTAAAGGCCAACCAAGACTGCTTAAAGTTTTCAGTTTGTTGAGTGGCTTAGTCTCCTTTTTTTTTTTTTCTTTAGTCTTGGTGTGGCTGTGCCAGCACCATCGAGGCTGCTCCGCGAGCAGGCTGGAGAGACCCATCTGGTGGAATTTGGGCTCTTGCGTGGGGATGCAGTCTGACTCAGTGATCTAGGAATAAGGGCATTGTTGGGGTATTGAGGTCCTGCACAATGGACTGAAGGTCTTGACTGAAAGTCCTCCATGAGGGGAGTGCTTTTGGCTCTGTCATGTGGGGGGTACCTAGCTAAATTGTGCTGCTAATCTTGTGCTGTCCCTCTGTGGCTTGGGGTGCGGTGGTGGACAGGAGGCTCTGCTTCACCTTCACACTTGTCTTGGTGGACAGTGAAATGGTTACAGGAGACCTACTTCTCTCTCATTAGAGAGGGATGTCTTCCTAAAGCAGCTAACATTTTTTTTTACAGATCTTTCTAATTAATGCTGTAGTTCTAGCCTATTAGTGTCCACATCGGTTGCATCATGTTGTTTTAATTGCATCGGCATCTCCAACTTGTCAAGTGCGCTCTTCCACCTCAGTGCTATGGCTCGTAAAGGTGCCACTGGGCACTTGGGTGCTGATCAGAAGCTGCAGCACATTTTCAGGATGACTGAGGAAGGTGCATCCTCGACTGATAAAGAACAATGGTGGAAAAAGTTGTCCTGACCACTATTACACTGTAGAGGTTTCAAGTAGCTTTAACTTGAAATGTGTTTCTCTTGCAGAGCATCAGGCAGGGTTAACTGCTAGCTACAGATGAAATTAAAATGCCTCTAATTTTTTTGTAAACAGAAACACAGAAACATATTAAAGATGCCTAATCGCTCTGTGTGCAGAGCTGAACAAAAAAATCTGCATTGTTTTAGAGATGTGCCCCTGAATTGTAAGCTGTTTAGTAACATTAAGCAGTGTACAGCTTGAAACGTGACTGCCACTTAAATAGAGCCTTTTGCATGCAGAGTCAGGAACACTGTCTGCTTGGCAATTCCTTGCTCTTTTTATAATTTCCTCCAGCAATAAGTGATACATTACTGCAATCTTTCTAAACAAGTGCTTAGAAGATTAATAGTATTGATAATTATCAATATGGTTCCATAAACATGTACATTACGCAGCTTTAACTCCTTATAAATCCTGGCTCATGTTATATAGTGCAAAGGAAATCACTCTGTGCTTATTAATAAACTCCCTCCTCCTTGGGGAAATAGCTGTGCTATGTTATTTTCTTCACTGTAGGTTCAGGCCAGTATTTCAGAAGAACAGGAAGATGAGGAAAAAGTCTTGTTTTTTTAGTTTTGTTTTGTTTTGTTTTTAAAGAAAGTAACATTCATGTACCTTGATGTCTCTGGTCTTAAATTGAACAGACTGCTTTGAGCTCGATGGTCAGCTTTCACCCAATGGAGAAAAAATCCAGGGAAGGAACAGGGACCCGTCTCTGGTGTGACAGGAGGGTTGCAAATCAAGTGACTGGCAAAGACAATGATGCAGTTTCCGTACTGCAATTGTTTTTTCCCCACAGGTAGAAATATATTTCAAGTAACTTCGTAATCATCTGTGCAATTTATGCAGATCCTACACACTTCAACACCTATTGAAGCTACTTGTGCTCAGACTAATCTATTTAAATGCTGTCAACATCTTTGTTATAGAATTTGAAAATAAATGTTATGAATAGCAAGCTAATGAAAAGAGTAGTTCAATGTCTAGCCTTCTGGCAAGCGACCTATGTGTACCTGACATTTTTGGTAAGATATCCAGAACAGCAATTGGATTCAAGCAGCCATTCAGTGAAGTTTGATGCTCAGCAATACTCTGCCAACAGATGGTATTTTTTTCTAAAATAATGTGTTCAAATTTATGTTCATTGTTTTTTGGTTTTTGTTTTTGCTTCGGGTGGAGCATGTTCAGAGCAGATGTATTTTGCAGATTATTTTACAGCAAAAGATATGTCTTTCTGGAGCATATGCAAATTTCAGCTTTTTTTGGAAGCCTGGGATTTCACCGGTTTCTGGTGGAAGGGGAACAAAAGGGCAGTTAGAAGTTTTTGCTTCAAACAGCAAGGGATGAGAGTTCAACCACAATGATCTTAGGCTAGTTCTGAGGATTTTCAGACATTTTTAAAAGAATGTATTTGACCTAATATTTTTAAGTAGTTTATCTGAAATTTAAAAATAGAAATTCGACCTCTTTCAACCTAGAAAATTTCATCTTAAACAATTTCACTTTAGTGTTGTTTGCAACTGAAAGCGCAGTTATTGATAGCATTGTCAGTACTAGCTCCTGCATGCATGTAATGTATAATTGCAAAACCTATTTGCAAACATATAAAAACTGTATTTATATGCATTTGTGTGTGTGTGTATATGGATGGATATACATGCACAGACCTTTGTCATATAGAATCCTTAAGATTTCTATTGGTTTGCAACATCTAAGTGAGCGTAAAATCATGGTTTAAAGATTACAACAAGGTGGATAAAAATTGGTATCAATTTCCTTTCTCATTTCAGCTATTGTCACATAAATTGGCCCTTGTAGTGTCATTTCCTATTCTTGTTACAGACTGTAATGAGTAGCTGGTACAAAGATGATACATCTATATTACAGCCTGGAGACTGAAATCTTGTGAGATGATGGGTTGACAGGAGGTATGCATTATTCAGGTGTCAGACTGTCTCATTAAACAAATTCAGCAAATGAGGTCAGAATGTTATCAAAAATTAAGATTTTAAATATTAAGTCTGATTAGTATGTTTTGTTTTCATATGTCACTGCAGACCCTTAAGCTTTCAGCTGAGGTGCCTGCTTGTTGAAAATTACCACAATTTACATTTTTAATGAAATTGGATAAATCCTTAGATTTAATTAACTGTACATTACAGTATATTGACATATATGGAGATGTGATTGTATCCAGAAACCAGCTTTCTGATAGCTGAAAAAATGTGAATTATTTTAGCAACTGATGTCTCATTAGATTTTCAGGAAGTAACTTCATCATCTGGGCTGTTCTTTCTCATGCTATTACTCATTCTGTGCCATTCCTGGTGAACTGAAACTGTCTTTAACTCTCATCCTAAACTGGGGCTGTGTTCCAGAACACCTAAATTGAAAGCATTCTGTATTTTCTCAAGACATACTTTGGAAATATTGCATCCAAAAATAACTAGTTCTATGGTACATTTAAAATAAATACAGAAATGGATAGCTTCTTCAGCCATTTACACCTCATTTAGATGAGGTAAACCTACCTGAAGCTCTGCTCCCCAGTGGCATTTTTATTCTGCTTTCCTGACCCTGGTCCTGTTTCTCCCCCTGCTCTTCAATGTTGCATCACGTAGCCAGTGAGTAAAACCTGGCAACAGCCTTGCTTGTGGGGCCACAGGTGCCTGGCTTTACAGGAATTATTTCACAGAGTAAACACTGCTAAATGCAAAGTCCTTCCAGAAAGGTCTACAGACTGATTTCAGAATTCCTCACTGTGGCTGGGCATTTGTGAGCTCAGCCTCCATTGTGCCTTCAGCCAAATTGTATGTGATCCGGTCAGAAATGCAAAGGTGAGTAACTACATCGGTGTGTTACTAAAATACATCCTAATTACGTGTTTTGGTGAGCGAGTTACCATGCCCAACATGTCAATAGCTATAACGTACACAGTAATCATAAATGTTGTTTGTTTTGTTCTGTCATTACATTCTGTGGTCTTTTATTGCTCATGTCAACAGTGACTGGCATGAACACCTTTAATTATCTTAACTTACGGAATTAATTTTCTCTCAGCCAACTGGAAAGGAATATTTCAAGCCACTGGCCCGCTGAATGACCGTATGCTAATTCCTCCGTCCTCGGTCAGGTGTCTGAAACATGTACTAACAGGCAGCAGGGCCCGAGTCCTGCTCTGGAGCTGTGGCTGCAGTCTGACTTGGTACGTTCCCTTGGAACAGAACCGAGGGGGGTTGCAGTACCACAGAGGGTTTCAATGCATTAGGCTTAGAAACTGCTGCTGTAAAAACTTTTATTCAGATGAGGGCAAAATCTCAAAATACGTGCTAGTAACTAGATGAGTCAAGCAGCGCTTATTCTGTATCACAAAAGAGAGCTAAACAATTTGTTGCAAATCATCAGTAAGTGCAGATAATCACTTCTGTACCTGTGCATTCTTTGAAAAAAGTCACAGGTAGCGCATACTGTAATCCAGAGAATCTCATGAGTGTGTCCCAAAATTTCCCTAATATACTTCTGCCAAACATTTGGCATGTAATGCTGAAGTAAACCCAAAAATCTGGGGAGCAGCATGATACTGACCACATTAACATCCACCTGTATGGGGTAGAAAGCTGAGGCTTGGGTGCCAGTCACATCAGCAAGCAGCCTGAACGTGTGCCGCTGCTGCCTGTCTAGTAGTCCTGTGCAACTGTCCTGCAGCGAGAGCTCGCGTGAAGTGAATCAGAAATCCTGCCAGGGCATTGTTTTTCAGTATGGAGGAAATAGAGAGCATTCATACTTTAGGAGGCTTTGATAAGGTTGGCATGAATAGCAAAACAGAACAAATACCTGCACCTTCCGGTCACCTCCGCCTGCAGAATTAGAGAATAACCCATACAGAGAGGAGGCTCAGAGCAGTGAGGACCCTTCCTGGCTGTTACCTGCCATACTTGAAAATCACAAAACCTGTATTTTAAACAAAAGGTTATTCAGTGATTTAAGCTTTTGATTTAGATTTTTACTATATAAAAATAGGAAGGCAATAGTTAAATCTTACACCTCACTGAAAACTAACTCAGACTTGGAATTAAAGGTGTGAAATGTCATTTCTTCTTTGTTATTGACCCATTTTGCCTAGATGGTAATATATACCGCATGAGCTGTACCACCTTAGGCAAAGCAAAGTGAATTAAGCTATATCAGCTTTTGGCAACACTGAGCATCAGTATAATTTTCCTCCAGGTATAAGAATGTCACAAGGTAAAATGTTTATAAGGGTATAAATGCTAAGAGAAACCAGGCTGAGAGAATAGCTAAGATATAGCACATATCTTTTCAAAGATTGGGCGGGGGGGAATAAAAACATCAATAAGGAGCTCGTAAAAGCTATAATGGGATAAAAAATTATGTATCAGATGACTTCTTGACTTCAGAATGTGCCCCATCTTGTGTTCTCTTAAATGTCCAGGAGCCTGTAGGCAGTCAGACATTCTCTGAGAGTGAGTAAGGTAAGAAATAGAAGGTCAAAAAAAAAAAAAAAACACCTTGCATTTTCAAATAGGAGATGTTTTTACTCCTACACATCACTTCTTAAATCCTTTTTTGCAAGTCTTGTGTATTTTTGTCAGCAAGAGCAAATACTTTGCTGGAATTTCTATGGATAATTAAGAGGTTTGATTGCTTTTGGCAGTAGTAATAATGTCAGTTTGTGTGTTATTGAGGGTCTAATATTCTTTCTGAATACCTGAAAATGGAAAGGTGCTTTCAGTGACAGATGTGTTTTGTTGCGTTCGGAGAAGTTCATCCAGCTGCGTAGAGAAAAACCCTATGTCAGTGCAACAAAGCTGATGTTCTGCTCCCCAGGCAGCTCTGCATCCGCTGCTGCGAGCAGGAAGCTGGGCACCACGATTTGTCCAACAGCCAGCGAGCGCTCGGTATTTTGCAAATACTTGCCAGGTAATCAAGTAGAAAACTCGGTTTTCTTGTTAGATCCATTGTGACCTTGTGGGACTTGCACTTGCATGAAAGAGCCTTGCTTTGGCTTCGTTTCATTTTAACTAAACATACTTTTAAAGTTGGCAGTAGCTGCTATGCAGGGAAGCTCTCTGAAAATGCAGCAGATGTGCTTTTGTGTATGGTAGCTTTCAATTTCCTAAAGGCTGCAAGGGAAATCCCACAAAGCACAGTGCTGGGCTCGGGAGGAAGCCTCCAGGTAGTCCTTTGGCTGCGCCGCTTTGGCTGCGCTTTGCCATAGGTATTGAATGAGCCAGACTTTGCCTTCCTCCTCACCCCATCTCAGCCCAGCAGGGCTTGCCCGTAGCGGCTGCTGGGAAGCTGCAGCGTGGGCTCCCCATCACCCTGTGCGGGGGCTGCCCACCTCCCCTGTGGAGCAGCAGGTGAATGAGGGTGTCTTTGTGGCACGGGGAACGTCTAGTGATGCAGGGATGCTGTGCCAGCTTTGTGTTTGTGTCTAATCCTTGCCCTGACCATGAAAGGTTGACAGAAAATACTACGTTTAAGTCCTCGGAGGGCAGATGCTCACGGAGGCTGCGCCAGTGGCGATGAACACAGCAGGCAACGGTAAGGCAAGGCTGTGTAAAGGTGATGCACCTGGAAAAGGGGCAGAGGCTAAGGAGTGTCAGCACAGTAGGGATTGAATTTCTGCTTCTAGAACAAACGCATCTGAGATTTGTCTTTTCCGTTGTAAAATAAGTATCATTTTTCCTCCTGGAGGTCATAGAGGTGGGGGGAGGTTCGTATCTGAGAAAACTGTGAGGCAGCTGAGGGAGACCAGCACACGGTTCTGGGGAGGCCTATCCCAACGATTTGTTATCAGCAATGAGACAATGAGCGCACAAAATTCTGTCAAAGTATATTTTTTTCTTACATATTTTTGTTTAGCAGTTAAGATTTTGTTGGGTTTGTTTCTTTTGTTTGTTGTTGTTTGTTTTTGTTGTTTGTTTGTTATTAGTCATGACTAAGAAGAAAGAGATTCTGGAACATGAAACCTCCCAGTACAGTAGAGGAAATTATGTGGCAAGGAAAACATGTTCACAGTTCTACTTTTTTTTTCCCCTACAGTTTTCTTTGTGAATAATACCTACAGGCTCTGGCAGGGGGTTGGCACCAGAAACTGCAGCCCCTTCAGTAGTGAAAAGTGAAAGATGGCTTTTGCACAACAGCTTGGCACTTGGCTGAGGGCCGGACTCGCAGAAGCTGTGTCTGGTTGAGCTGCTTGCTCAGCTCAGGAGAAATCACCTGGAGAGGGGCACAGCAACAGTGCATCCTAGCGCAAAGAGCAACAATGTTTTGCTCTTTCGCTTGTTCACAGGGGAGGCATGCTCTTCGTATGCAAAACCTGGAAGTGAGAGGGGTGAGCAGGGTTACAGGCGTTTGGACTCAGCTTTGACTTTGTAAGTTTGGTAGATCCTCAGCAGGTGAGGACTGGCATCCTCCAGTGATATCCTGGAGGCTGCCTGTTTTGTCTCCATTTTTATTTATCAAGTTCGCATGTAAAATATTTTAGGGTATTGTATTAACAGATATGGGAACTATTGGCTTAACGTTATTTTTGTAGCCTTAAAACACAATCCAGCTGTGTTTTGTAAAGTGAAATTTTGAAACCATACAGATGCAAGTGCCAGGGATAGCAGAATGCAATTATGATGGTTGCATAATATTGCTCTTGTTTTCTTTAGAGGGGAGGAAGAAATTCCATAAAGGGTTTTTAAAAAGCTCTGCCCACATCAGGACCATGTGAACAGTCCTTAGAGTTTCCAACAATTAAGCAAATTATAAAGGTTCCCAAAGGAGTCCATGCATTGAGTGGGTCAAAAATAATCATTTTTAAAATGTCCCTGAATACTGACTTACATAGAAAATTGATGTGGTTTGCAGCAAGACTGTAATATTGGATATATAGTGTGCATTTTAATGTGTCTCAGGCTATTTGTTCATGTGGTAGGCGATAATGGCCCCAAATAAAGAGCTAAGAAGAGTCTTTAGCCTGCACTTAAAAAAAAAAAAAAAAAGGCTTTCCCTCAAATTTTGTTTGCTTCATTTTCACCGTTTGTTTCTTTCATCTTCCACTGATCTGAAAATGTACTTTTAATATGAAAATGTTGCATTAAATGATTCCCATGAAACAACATTGTTTGCTTGTTAATTGCACCTTTTAATGGCATGGAGGATGTGTATTTGACCGTTAAATGTATCATCTGAGCATCCAGCTCCCAATGGTAGCTAGAAATTGTGCCTATAATTACATATTTTGCTCCATTCTTGCATTTGCCTATCTTTTAGACAGACCGGTGAAGTGAACTACGTAGCATGGACCTCCACCTCCCTTGGCAGAGCTTGGGTCCCTTTTTCTTTCAGAAATACAACTGGAAAAGGCAGTATAGGCTGTTCTAGATTTGGGATGCCTCTGCAACTAATGCATTGCATGTTCCTGGGAAGGAGTGGGGAGGAAGAGGCCCTGCACTGGAAAGGATGTGCACCATTTAGGGTGCTCAGCTGGAGGGCATGAAGTGATTGCTTCCAGTCACTTTTTAGTTTTTCAGAGAGGTGAAAGGGAGTAGTGGAGGGAAAAAGGCAAAGTGTTGCACTATTGCTGATTTAGTATGAAAAAATGTGAAGAGGCACAAAATTCCTTGGTAGGAAATGAAGCTCTGAATTTGTTTGCAGCATTTATTGCAACTCCAGGAAGACAGCACCATTATCGATGTGATTGGAGGACCTGTATTTTTGTTCTTATTTATTTAAATATTAAATCTATGGAGTGATCTTCATTTTCACATTTTCAACCTCTGTTTCTGGTTTTTGTTGTGTTTTTTTGTTTGGTTGGTTGGGGTTTTTTTTGTTTTTCTTTTTTTTTGTTTGTTTGTTTGCATGCTGTCTCAGCCTCTCTCGTTGGTCATACCAATTCTGTCCATCCTTCACACCCAGACCAAAGCAGCATCCCACATAGCTTTCAAAGTGGTAGCAGGTCGAGTTCGAGTACCAGCATTCACCCACCAACTATGCTGTGACTGCCTATCACCAGCCACCTCATTATCCTCTGCCTTCCTCAGGCCTGTTTCAGCAAGATGTGACTGCAGCCTTGATGGAAAAGCGGCCCCAAGTGCAGCTTAATTAATGTCCCATCAGCCAGCCCTAATTTTCTGTGCACCAGCTATAGTGGTTGGAACCGATTGACTGAGTATAACCCGAGCAAGATAATTTAATAGCATTAATAATTCTGTAGCAATCCAATTAGGGCCTAAGGGTGCTGAGTTTCACTCAGAATTTTGTATTTCTTTCTTCCCCAGCCTGTATGTCACTATGCCATACGCAATGGCCATGATGAGAAAATTACTGTACCATTGATGCTGATTTTTTTAAAAAGGGAAAACCAAAACCAAATAATTTGACTAGCAAATACTGGTCTTTGAATCAGCTTGGGAATGAGTAGGATAAATAAACTAAAGCATTTTGAGTTGGCAGGCACTTCAAGATAAATGCTATCCAAATTACACACATGCCATTTGGTACATCTCTAGTTATTACCCTTTCCATTTTGAAAGTAATATATCAGATTTGGCAGATGTATTTCTTTTTCAGAACTGTAAATAACAGAAAAAGAAGTTACTAGCTCATAAGCAGAGATAAATAAATATCAAGAGATAATCCTTTTCTCAAAACCTGGGTAAGGTCAACTTGTGTACCATGAAAAATAACTCAGAAAAGGAGTATTTAGGAGAAAATCAGAATTCCTGGATTTGTTTCTAGATGCCACTATCATCTAGTCATGTTTTTTGGGACTTGAACTTGCAAATTGCTGAGTATTATGGATGTGTTAGAAGCGAACATTTCACTTAAATATATGAGCAATTACTTTGACCCAATATCAAGCTATATTTGGGTGCTTTGGTACTTTAGATTGAAGTATTCTCATCATCTTGCACAATGAAACCCTTTAGTCTTGATTTCTAGGACAGGCGTGGAGCAAGTACAAAACTTCAGATACACAGGGAAGGTCTGTTAGAGTCCTTGGGCACGTACTGAAAACTGCGTGTGCTGCTGCCTTGGTGTTCATCTCACTCTGCCATGGCTTCATGATACCAGATACGGAACTTTCTTCGGCCTGTTTAGCACTTACTGCTGCATTCGTGTACCATGTTGAGATCTTTGGATGGAAGACAGCGTGGGAGTCAGTTGAACCACTTTAGCCATCTTTTTCAGGAGTCATGCTTAAGGTAGCCTTATCTAATTATTTATTGCGTACCTCATGACTTTCAAGTTTCTTATTTTTATTCTAGCTGCAATGTGGGTATATTTGAAATAAGATACATGTGAACATGTCCAACCATCCTAACGAGCAGAAGAAAGCAAAAATCTGTGATTGGAGGGAACTTTCCTAAGGCACTTTCCCCCAGAACTGTAAAATGTTGAATAGTTTCTCTATATGAGAGAGTATGCAACTGGGCCACCTCACTTTGAAATGAAATCTTGCATCTTTTCCCTTTCTGTTCCGTACCGCAGCATGTACGGACGTTGCGATCCGACTGCTCGCGCTGAGGTCTGTGTGGGACAGCTGCGCGCAGCGCGGCGTCGTGCTTGCTGCCCGCCAGCAGCCGCTGCAGCTGGGCAGAGCGGTGCTGGGGGACGCGCTGGTGCCGCGGTGCAGGAGCACTCACTGTGCTTTCCTTCATCACAGGTGCCAGGCTTCATTTTCAACTACGTTTCATCTAAGGCTGTGGCAATGAAGGACAAGCTAGCTTATGCCAAAAGGCATAAAATGCTTAAAATAGTCCGGGCTACTATATGCATAACCTGCTTTCATTGTCCCAGTTTGGAGCCAGACAAGCTGTAAATTGCACCTTTAATTAACCAGCATTTTATCTCCTTATATATGACCACAGAAACATCAGGAGTTGGCAACAGTGCAGGTTGTGCGCAGTGGGACAGCTGGGTGTTTTTTTTCCGGCTGAAATCTGTGGTTTGTGAAGTCTGCCAGTGACACCTACGCTGAGCTTTGCTGGGCGCCTTAACCACCCTGCTCCTGGTCTCATTTACTAAAAAAAACAGATACAACCTCTTAAATGGGCTTGATATTCTTTAATGGAGTGTTTTACCTAAATTCCTATGAATGTATGTAGGCACGTTTGCCTGAAATACCTCAAAATCCTGGTTCCTACTCAGTTTGTTCTGACATTAATCAGGCAGAAATGTACCCACTTCTTTTCAGAATATAATCTATGTCAAGACTTCAGTATTTTTGATCCACATCCTACAATTAGTTTTTCTAAGAAATCTCCAGCTGGCAGATTGATCAGTTTAAAGAAGTAAAATGAACTCTTGCCATTAGCGTGCAGGGGGTATGGCTTGCCTCTCCTTCCTCCTGCACATGCTGTACAACACGAGCTGTCCTGCAATGCAGTGTGCATGACGTTCAGTGCTGCTCTGTGACGAGGCTGATGGCAATGAAGTTCAAATCAGTCTGGTGAATTTACTGAGCTCTGTTTGGCCGCTGGGGCTGGATTCACTGCTAGAAATGTGTTGCTCCCTGAATCTCAGTGTTCTGTGATGTGTTGCTCTGTTCTAGAGCAATGCATTGATGTTTCTTGGTGTATGGCTTACAGTGAGGACAGGGTAATGGGGTGTGAGCTGGAAAATGTGCACCTAAGGCACGTTAGCTCCATCCATCCACCCACCCTCCAGCAAGGCCATTCTTCAGTTACTGACATGGGTGAGCACCTGGGCTGGAGCAGCCAAGGATGAGTAACCCCATACCTGCACAGTAAGTGACTTGTTGCCACCAAGTTTAGGTGCATGAGGTTTCTCTTCCAGGATTTTTAATAAATTATAATTCCCAGAGCTTGAAGGCAGTTCTTAACAAGCACGTGCAGAGTTCAGTTCATTTGCTAATTCTCTGCCTCCGGAGTTTGGCTGATAATACTAGCACCTCTGCAGCTACCAGTACCAGATGGTGAAATGCATGCTTCGTCTTCAGCACTTCAATTTAGAGGTGGGAGACTCTGCTACTTTTCTTTTCAGATTCTCTGCTATCATTTGTACTTTTGTTATAACTACAAATTAAAAGGTTTATGGCAGTTTGCTGCTTCTGATGGATTTTCTGAAGATGCAGATGCTAAAGGTTGGAGTGTGCTCTGGATTTACCATCATTGGGCATTCTTTGGATTCAAAAACAAAAAAACAAAAAAACAAAAAAAAAAAAAAGCATATATCGTGAAGGAATTGCAGGAATTTTCTCAGCCTTGAGACTGCAGATTTTTGTGTCCACCAGAGTACAGCATGTACGTATCTTGCTCTCTACACAACCTGGTTAACTTAATTTTGGCTTTCTTCTGGGATTCTCATTTGGCCTGTTCATTAAATGACATAGTTAAACTAATATAAATATCAAGTGATGACGGAGGGTGATCGTCTCCTAGAATATTTAGCTCTGTAGATTGAATGGAAGAAGACCTGACTCAGCAAGTTCGTTTGTAAAGGTGAACCAAAGCAGTATGTGTAAAAGGTGTTTCTGCATAGCTTTGAGTGCTGCGTGTCCTTTATGCCTGATAGCTGTTGAGGCATGGTGCTTGTCACCTTGCTTGTATAATCATTATTCAGACACTGCTGTGAACGAAGGCTATGGTATCGCCTATTGGTAAGAAATGCCTGATGCTTTCAGTCATTGATCTTCCTTCTGAGAAGGTTTTTCTGTTATTATTTTGAAACATTTGCAAAAAAATATTGCCAAAAATACCTACCTTTTTCAGAGATTGAATGTAGAAAAAAAAAAAATTACACTCTTTCTGAGCAATGATTAAAAAAAAAAGCTGCTAAAGTGCTGTTCTGAATCAAGGATGTGAGCAGACCCTTCACAGCAAGGAGCTGCTTTTAGTTATGGCCATTAAAATCGGTCTTCATCAGGCTAAGCTACAGGACTTTGAGCACTCATGCTTTCCCTGTGCTCAGTGGAGAGTTCCTTTTGGCAAGTCCCCCAGAGCATCCCAGTGAGCACTGTCCTGGCTCAAGGGGCTGCCAGGAATTGAGCCAGGAAAGAGCTGAAGCATCCTGGGAGTAGGGTAAGGCACCTGACAAATAGGATTTGCAGGACTTCGGACACAGAGGCAAGAAAACTCAAGGAATGAAAATGAAGATGATCAGTGCTTGCACAGTTCCAGAGCCATACCATTCTGCCAGGATCTGCAAATGTCTCTGAATCTCCCGCATCTCATCTCTTGGAGTGTGGGTCTGCATCATATCACAGTTACCAGCTTTGTTATGTTTTAAATCCTAGGAAATTATGCATGTGCACACACTTCCTAAAAGGGGATAGAAGCTGCAGAATAAATTCCTGGAAAGTCACTGGATATTTAAACAGCTTTATGCATTAAGGAGATATGTATTTTGTAGGAAAAAAATAGTTAATGAGCACGTAATTAACACTGTCAGAATGCGTCTGGTGGGGACTTGACTTGTGTTTTCACTTCTTGGCTTTTCAGCTTTAGTGAAGCATATTCTTGTGCCCCATTTTTGTTATGGAACACATGCAGATTGAAGGCACAATTCTGTGTTTGATGAAGGAGGGTGATCCTCTGCTAGAATACTTAGCATATTTAGAGTATTAGTGTATATTGCTAGGTCAATCTCTCTGATGCTCTCAAGATACATGATATTTGGTTGAATTCCAGTTTCAGTAACAGGCAGATTCAGCATTGGCAGATTATTTGCCTGTGGTCCATACAGTATGAAACAAAGAGGTTATAATTTCTCATTATTCCCACACCATGTTAGTTAAATCTTCTCCTACCATCCCACCCCCAATAAAAGTTTTAAAAGTGTTAGCACTTCTTAGGGTAAACTGTGCCTGATATCTGTTCTTCTTGGGCAATATGGGAGTAACCTGCTGGTGATTTAAAGGTCATCTATAGTGTAATTAAACACTGATCCATCACTCCTCATTGAAGCAAAGCTACAACTGAAATCACTGGGAGCATCACTTGATTAAGGCATTCGGGACTGGTCCCACAGTGAGCAGTCATTTTCCCAGTACGAAGCTGAAATGTGATGCATAAATATCCCTGTAATGCCGTGCAATAGTTTTTTTTTTCTTTTTTCTTCCAAATGGATGCCTTTACGGCCCTTCAGAAAAATCAGATAATTTATTACACAGGTTTGCACTATGCTAGGTTGTAGCAGGAACTAAAGGAATGCAGTTGGAGGCCAAATTTTCCCCTAAAAATTTCCTGTGTTGGTTGAGGGGAAAGAAAAGTGACTGCAGCAGAATGAAGAGCAGTAGACAGCAAGGGCTGGTTTTATTAATTTTCAAATGAATACATTAGATTCTGAAATGAAGCCCAGCACATAAGAATGGCAGCATTGCTCCCCATGTGGGAGCTGTTATTTTCTGCATGTAAAATATTAAAGGCACTGGCAGCTTAGCCTATTTCGTGAAATATGGAAGAAGACTATTAGACTCAATTTTGTTTTGACAAATTTGACAATGAAATATACTGAGGATGAAACATTAGGTATAACACGAAGGGCAGCAATGTGGACCCCCCAAAATGCCCTGTCATTCTAAGCCCTGGGCTTGAGGCTGATTACAGAAACTAATTGTAAAACACTTCAGATTGAAAAATTCTCTTAGATTACTTCTATTTTCAGAAGATAGATTTGCTCTAAGCTACCAACTTAAATAGATAAGAACTGTGTATTATAAATGCACACTTGGAAGTATATGTTCTTTTTAATTAAAAAAAAAATTACGCAGGGGCTGCAGGATGAATACTAAAGATGTATGGTCCATCCCCATCCATTACTGAGAAGGCAACACAAAAGTGTAGTCAGATATAAAAGCATTAAAATAATTAATTTTCAGTTTTATTGTGTGTCAACAGGAATGTATGATAATAAGCATTTTTGCAAAAATTGTAGATTAAGCGTTTTTCTCTAAATCAGTTTTGTGCTAAAAATGTCCTTGATTTAATGTAGAACAAATAGCCTTTGGATCTCATTAAAGAAGTTATTACAAGAAGTTATTACATTCAGAGTAACTTGTATCCAGTGCTCTCAAAGCATGTGAGATCAGTGGAAAACGATGACAAATACTAAACCAACAGCAAGATCAGAAAAGGAATGAGGAAAATAAATCAGGCTTATATGTAGCTTGAGATCTGCTTATTATGAGATCACCAAAAAGGAAGAAACATAAGTGATGGTTTTAGTTGAAATTTAAATCAAAAGTAATTGAACATGCTAAATCAAATGGGATGCAGGTACTATGCAGATTTACTGCACCCAAAAACCAGATGCGCTTTACTCTAGGTGGCAAGAACTAGTACCAGGGGAATTTTAACACGCTGGGTAACGTACGGCTGAAACTTCAGTGCAAGAATGGGCAGGTGGGAGCCCCTGCGCACCAGCAGTGTTGCTACCAGGGAGGCAGCCGTCACCGCGGGGCGGGGGCCAGTCCGCACATCAGCGCGGTGCTGACGGGCCGTCTCTGACTTTTGCCGACAACACAAAATTGCCAGGTTTTTGGCTGCAAGACTGTGAGCAGCAATGAGTTTCCATTACCTTCGATTTGAAAGCTGTGATTTGCTCATCATGTGTTTCCGTATGGATGTGGCTGTGTCTTTTCCCGCAGCAGTCACTGGAACAGAGGGTAGCGGTAGGAGAGACCAGAGCAGAAAATACGCAAAGGCTTTTAACTGCTGGTTAAGAAGAAAATAGATTGGAGGGACTTAAGATAAGTATTTCAATGGGATGGGAAAACTTGGGTGCTCTCGCTGTTCCTCTAACATTGCGCTCTTTGGAACCCAGCAGCACTCGCTGGTGCAGCGCGCGTCTCCTAGGGCCAGGGCAGAGCCCCCAGCCCGGGGGGCAGGGGCATGAGGGAAGGAAGCCGCTGCTGCTCGTGTCGTGAGGCCTTTCTGTCAGCCCCAGGCAGGCAGTGGAGTTAAAGTGAAGTTACAGCGTTGGGTAAAACACCATATTTGCCACGTCCGGGCAAGTCATTGAGGTAGGTTCGTGTCTTTCTCTGGTAGTTGGACTTATCGCTACTGTTATCTGTTTAAGGGATTTTAGTTGATATTTTGCAGGAGGTTTTGTTGACTATGTGTTATTGACATATACTTAGCTTAAAACTGTTATCATGTTAAAGCCGTGGATTGAAAAACTAATTACAAGACATTAATAGCTAAGCCCTAAGAGCTAAGTCATGCAAATATTGCTATCTGGGAAGTTGAATATACAAAAACTGTTTGAACTGCTGACTTAGTGACTGGAGCCTGAAAGCAATCTGTGAGGTAGCAATAAATCTGAACGCAATCCTCCGCAATTGTTTTCTGATATGTCCGTGAAATTAATGGCACAGTTGTTACAAATGTCCTATTGGGGAAAGGGGCTATCTTTTTCCTGAGTAGGTTAATTATCAGTAATGTAACTATTTTTGCACTGATTTTTATTTTAATGAAACATTGAGTAAAACAATTTGGTTCAGAACAAATAGCTTATTACAGAAGTGTTTGTGGTGGCAAGAAAAGAAGCAATGATGTTTAAATTGTACACATATGGAGTTACTTTATTCATTAAAATGAACAATTATGTTAGGCCTTATGAAACAGACTAAACATTTCTTGTTAATGTTTATTCTGTAGTGAGCATGATGAGAATTAATATTGGGAAAGGAACCCATCCCTCCAGCTCGAAGTGTTTATGAGCAGGGCAATGTGCAGGAGGCTCAGCCCCACGAGCCTGCTGCCTGCTCCAGTTCTTACTGCGCTCCCAGGAGCCGAGGGGCAGCCGCTCACGCTGCAAGGGCCCAGAGCAATTTACAGCCTTATTTGTGGAAATTAGCATCTAGAAATGAACCCAGAAAATGAAGTAAGTAGTAGTGTGCAGCCTTCAGGTAGCATTAAGTGGCAGTGCATCCCTGCGCTGGGCAGAATGGTGCTGGTTGCACATCCAGCATCACCGCAGGATGGGGCCAGCCCAGGAGGGAGGGGTGGTGCAGGGCAAAACACAGTATAATACCATCACGTAGTGGATCTTGCGGTTCCAAGCATCACAGAGTGGTGCCAACTGTGAAGTTCTTTTGAATGTCCTACCATGAACGATATTTTTTTTCCATTTGTCAGATCACTTCATCAGTGGATGAACTGTAATAGCATTAGTTTGCATGTTATACTTTTGGAGATGTGCCACTTAACATGATGATAAGTTGGTAATGGGCGGATATGGTTTTCTTTGTTTTTTTCCAAGAAATTAGACATACCTGTGTCTACAGCACCTAATGCAGTCTAGGTTTTGAGTCCTTCCCAAACTTGGCAGAATTGTAATGGAGGAGTTCATTGTATCCCTCAGTACAGGTTTGGTCAAGTGCTAAGTTCAAGGTGCAAAAGCATTGGATAGCTGTGAGCACAGTGTGTCCAGCTACATTTGTAAGTGGTGTTAGTCTGGAAAAAGTAAATCCCCTAATCCTCTGTGTGCCATTTCTATGTATTACTGAAATGGAAGTTTTACTTAAAAAAGCAACGTTTGTATTCATTGCAAGACTACTTTTTCATGATTTATTAAATTGTTTACTTACTGCTTTCTAAATGATAAGATTAGCATTTTCAGATAATTACTTTTTGATTATGGGATAAGTGTTTGTTATATTTACTTATAAATCTTATATTTCTGTAAGTATTTAGCACTCTTCCTCCATGAATCTTGGAAAATGTGTAGGTCTTTGTTATAAACATAATTGACAATACGTCCAGCTTATAGATGGGGAAATGGAAGAAAAATGAAGCAAGGACATGATGAAGTGCCTTGCCCAAACAGCTCAAACTGGCCTGGGGGCAAAGTCAGCACAGAAGCCTGACCCTACAGAGTCCTGGAGCTGCTGTTTCTAGGTATTCCTGTTTCTCTAGGTACGCTGGTCATCTGCCATCGTTTTGAATAGATGCAGTTTGGGTACCAATCTTGGTGGGCAAGGCTGGATGCATGTTTAAACATCTGTCTTGGAAATCACCACCCTCAAAACAGTTTCTGTCACCTCTCTCCTTTAAAAATAGCTATATCATGCATAAAGTTTATATACACCATGGCAATCTGGTGCTCTGCTCTCAGTTTTCTGTATTGCAGACTTTCCTGCTGCTGGTTTGCTATCATTAGCCGCTGGGCAGGACGCGGCATTATGCCGAGGTGGCTGAGATCAGAAGCAAAAGCCAAAATTGTTTGCTTTCACATGAACAGCTTAAAAATATTGCCTTTTATCTGAACCTAACAGCAGTGAATCCCATGATTTGCTACAATTAGATTGTATTGAATTAAATGCTCTGCTATTTTGTTTTTGTTGAAGGTCCTCTTACAGTAATTGTGGACAAAAATTATCCTTGCTATTTCATCAAGATTTTATGGTCCTGATCCTGAAACTCTGAACTCAGCAAAATCTTAAAGTAAGCAGTTTCCAACTCATAGTGACAAAAAGTATGGGGAAAATGTCATTAAATAGAAGCAGGCTTAGATTTAAGTAAATGCAAGAAGTGGCTGGATGTAACAATTTTTGTCACAATAGAAGTCTTTTCTAGATTCAGGTTTTCAAAAGCTTATTTCAAGGAAACTGCAGTAAAAGCTGAGAAAAGGGCAACAGCAAAATGTGCATCAGGCACAATTATTAGCTCCTAAGGCAGCCAAATACACAGCTGAACATTTTATTGCTTTTGTTTGCATTTCTGAAAGCAGTTATGAAACAATTTATTTCAAAGACAAAAGAATATTTCAAGAATATTTTTTTCTTTGTAGGGAAAGCATCTCCAGTTTGAATCAGATTCTCATCTCCCAGCGCCAGGCCTCAGTGACAGGTGGCCCATCTGACAGGCAGTTTTCATTATTAATTTTCTAGCCAGAAGCAACAGAACACTCTGAATCTTTCCGAGGCCAGCGATATAGAGTTATCATGGTGTGGTCCCAGTAGACCAGAAAAAAGACTTTCTGTAATTTTGCCTGATCTTCTATTTACTTCCTTACCCAGAGTATCTGCGCAGAATAAGATACCTCTAGGCTGTCCCCACTGTCTAGCAATGCCGTGGGATACTTTTGAGAATATGGAAATTCATCCTTCTACAGGTATAATGGGGTGGGGGGGGGCAGGGATATGATAATATATTAATAATTCTGTAGTTCTACGAGATATTAGCATGCAGAAAATTGGTGAGAATCCTTTCATCACTGCAGACTGGGTCAAAATCCATTCCTTTAGAATGCTTTTCTCATTTCATATCAATGCATACGGTAAAAATTGCATCGAGTACATTCTACGTTTAGTAGTTGTAATAGAAAATGGAGGCTGCAGACTGGATCGATGTCTCACTTTCTAGCTGTACAAACTCGGGTAAGGGGTAGTTGCCCTGTCTCAGGCTACTTCTTGTTAAAATGGCAAGATATAAATCAGTGATTAGGAAGAATAAAAGAAGAGGCAAACGGTCAGTCACTTGGGTTCTTAAGGAATTGTCATGAGATTTTCACACTCTGTTTTAATCGGGCTCTGAATCTGTGCTTGATTCAGTTAGAAGTCTTGGCCCCACTTCACTTTGCTCACCATCCTTTTGGTTCTGTTTCCTGCAGAACTCCTTTGTTGTCCCCTGCAGCAAGTTACATGCACACGGGCCAGATTACTGCAGCTCTCTTGCGAGTCACACACAACCTAGGAATTCAGCTCCATGTCTGTCAAGGGCATGCTGGCCTTTCTGTTTAGAGCAGGAAGGGAGTCAGGCTTAGAAATGGGTTTCCCAGCTCCTGGTGCAGGCTCATCCCAAACTGCCCTTTAGCAGTCCAGTTCAATGAGTGCTGTATTCTCCTCTACCATCATCACTATTCCTTCATCTTCTCTAAGCTGCAAACCTTCAGCTCAGCACAGTATGAAAGAAGTGTTCATGGCTCTTTTTTTTTTTCTTTCAGAATAAGTAGAGAATATTGAAGGTTAATGAAGTTTCTCAAGCAGTGGCAGACCTCTCAAATATCTGTTATTGAGGGATTATTTTTATAACATTCACAGCAGAGACTTTTGGCAGTATAGTATTTGAGCAGTCTGTGGCTTCAGTGTTTTTTCAAATATATCAAAAGAATTTGATACAGGATCTATTTTGAATTAAATTAGGAAGGTGCACCTTAATCCTTCAGTTTAAGATACGCAAACCCCAGTCTTCCTGTGCACATTAATAATCGCAGATGGCTGATTCAAGCAACTCATCTTAGTATTTCTTAGTTGTAGAAAACAGTGGAGCTTGTAAGCATTTAATAACCTAAATTATTAGCTGAAATGTTGTTTTTAACTATACTTATTCACATCTATCCCAGTAGATCAGGTATTAAATCTGTAAAAGCCATACATACACACACAAATGCAGCAGGTAGTGGAGTCACTGAAAATTTTCCGTGCACCTCAGTTGGAATTTGGTGCCATGAAATGATGCTGGGAATGTCAGGACCTTCCCAGTGGTTCCAATATGGACTATTTCGTTGGAGCTCCAATGCTAAACCTTCCTGGTTCTTAGAAACTGGTTAGTGGCTTTAGTCTGGAATATTTTGTAATGATTGGTGACTCTAATTTTGTGCAGTGCTTTGGAACCTTCGTGCACATACTTTGGAGTTTAGGATTCTTAAAACTACAGAACAAATGAGACTTTCCATTTACTTAATATAATCATTTACAATTTGTATTCCCAGGAGCATATATGGTATTTCAAAAGCTGAATGTGACTTTAAAATGAAATATTATCTAATTGTTGTATTTTTTCATTGACTATTTTCTTTGTACTTCATATTTCTTACATGGCTCTCAATGTAGATCTTACCACATTCTCACTGATTCCGTGCCCTGTATAAGACACGTTTTCACCTCATGTAAAATATTAACCTGGTCGATAGTAGTGTCAGGAAGGGAGAACTCTTGTTCTAGTCTCAGTAGGGAGCCCCAAGCTCTGGATGCATGAAAAACAGTTTCATAATGTAACTGCTGCCTTCCCATAAGCCATTTTAGTGTTCTTACTAATTTTTGTGCAGCAAGAAGGTAGTTTACAGTCTACCATTTTATCTGATGTTGTATGTCATTCTACCAGAATTTACTACTACTAAAAATGAAAAATGATGATAGTAAATACAGTCATGGATTAGAGTCCCACACGAAGACATTGGTGTGCACAGTTCCTGGAAAAGCAGTCTACCTCATATTAAGTTTTTCCATTTGTTTCTGTTTGTTTGTTTGCTGCAGGTTCCCCCTTGGTACCCTTCTACTGTCTGGCAGTAACATCTACATAACCAGCCTCTTTCTATTTCAAATGTCTCGTAGATTGATGAAATGCAGTGGGGTAAAGGAGTGCGTGAAATCCCCTCCTCAGTCTGCAGTCTGCCTTGCAAGCCGGGAGAGAGGAAGAAGATGGTGAAGGGGATGCCGTGCTGCTGGCACTGCGAGCTGTGCGACGGCTACCAGTACCAGGCTGACGAGGTGACTTGTTTGCTCTGCTCGTACAACGAGCGGCCCAACGAGAACCGCACGGGATGCCGCTCCATACCCATTGTCAAGCTGGAGTGGCACTCTCCCTGGGCTGTGATCCCCGTCTTCTTGGCTATGCTTGGAATTATTGCCACCATTTTTGTCATGGCAACGTTCATTAGATATAACGACACTCCTATTGTCCGGGCTTCGGGGAGGGAGCTCAGCTACGTCCTGTTGACAGGGATATTTCTGTGCTACATAATCACATTTCTGATGATTGCCAAACCAAACGTTGCAGTGTGCTCCTTTCGGCGTATCTTCTTGGGCTTGGGGATGTGCATCAGCTATGCAGCCCTGTTAACCAAAACAAATCGCATCTATCGCATATTTGAACAGGGCAAAAAATCAGTGACAGCACCTAGGCTCATAAGCCCCACGTCGCAGCTGGCGATCACATCGAGTTTAATATCTGTTCAGCTTTTAGGTGTCTTTATTTGGTTTGCAGTTGATCCACCCAACATCATCATAGATTATGATGAGCAAAAAACTATGAACCCTGATCAAGCCAGAGGAGTTCTCAAATGTGACATTACGGATCTACAAATCATTTGTTCCTTGGGTTATAGCATTCTTCTAATGGTTACGTGTACTGTGTATGCCATCAAGACTCGGGGTGTCCCAGAGAATTTTAATGAAGCTAAACCCATTGGATTCACTATGTACACTACCTGTATAGTATGGCTTGCCTTCATTCCAATATTTTTTGGCACTGCCCAGTCAGCTGAAAAGGTAGGTGAAAATGAACAAATGTGCATCTGATATATCAGGATTCATTACAGTTATAAATGATGTACTGATGTTCAGCTTTACACAGATTTTAAAATGAGCTATCCAGTGAGCTCATTACAGAGACGTGCAATATATAGCACTATTTTCCTTCTCCAGTTAGCCGGTGGGCTATTCATTTGATAAACTGGCAAATGATCAATAGCAATCATATTAACCATTAGTTTTATTGTTGCATCCATTTCAATTGTATCTTTTCAGTAGGGTAAGTGGGAATTTACTGTCATATTGTTCATAAAGAGGCATCTCTTAACTAAATCATTTTTAATATAATATATAAGAAAAAAAATGTCAAAAAAAAGCTCCATAGATTCCGGCACTTCTGGAGTTCAGTGCTGAGGGCAGTGCACAGTTGTCTGATGAGTGCTCAGCTCCATAAATAGCAGCCTCAGGGCACATTTACACTGCAGGGTAACTTACCTGTCCCGAGCTCCAGCTGCTGAGACTAGACTGAGTCTATCTGTGCTGGTTATTTTTAAATTATCTCAGGTAGACTTCCCCTATAGCTCATGGCATGGACATAACCAGAGTCCTGGAGAGAATGTCAGGTTGTTTCTTTTCATCCATGAGGTCCGCTTGAGCCCATGGAGTTCATTCACTAAAAGACAGTCCAAAATGTTATGTTTATGCAACTTAAGAAAAAGCATCCAACCATCATGATCTAACACATTAGGTGGATTTTTATAGAAGTGAACTACTGCAAAGCAGCACCGTACTCCATTAGAAGATTCCCGTTGGCTTGGAGAAGCTTTGGATGGCTCAGCAGGCTCCTACAGGTTGTACCTCTCAGTTATGGAGCTCGCGTGCACTTAATGTCCATCCAGTCCTCATAGCTTTTCAGGCACACTGGCAGCTTAAGAAAAGGAGCTGGGCAGCTTATGGAAATATGCCCCAGCAGTCAGAGCAAAGATGTGCACATGCAGGGATGCAAAACATGGTCAACTTTGGGATTTGTTGCCAATAGAAATAAGGTTTAAAGTGCTCTTTGTGAATGTATGAAATCAGCTCTGCTGGGACCATAGTTAGCTGGGATCCTGACCCAGTGTTTTGCAGCTGATACTGCAATGGGTTAGACACCAGTGGTAGCAGCCTGTCTTTTATCTTACACAACGCAACAAGGAGAAAGTCACTCCCTTTTCCCATTATATTTATTAGTGGGGATGGTGTCCTTGAAGAAAGAAGGCAAAAACAACCAGAAGACAATATGATTCATTTTCCAAAACATTCCTGAAAGATTTATTTGCAAGAAAAAAACTTTCCAGTTTTGCATTTTAAGTATTTAAAAAGGGAGAACGTTATTTGCTCTGTGCCTTTTGAGTAAACAGTATTCAAGAGGTAAAAAATCAATCTATTATTACAATGTGTAGGGCTAAATCAAATTGTGAGTAACTGAGCATCACAACCCCTTACCTCCTGAGTACCGGGCCCTTTCTGCACTTCCCTGTTGCTGTCAAAGCAGCTCCAGCTGATGCTTGGTGACAGTGGTCTGGTTTTACTTCTCTCTGAAACTTGTTTGGTGATGGGTGTGATTTCAGGGTGATTTGGCAAATACCTGCTGCCCTAGTCTTTAGGGAGAAATGATGCTATTGGGCTGTGCTGACTGGCTGTCAGACTCCCCTGCCCTGGCCTCATCTACTTCTTAAAAGGGCACTGGAATAAGTCATGTCTACATAGCCAATGGTTCAAACTGCGGAACGGGCTGGGCACTCTAAACGCTTTCTGCTGGTCCTCCACGTGAACGCTATTGCACTCGGAGACCTGGGCTGGGCCAGGCAGAGCACCTCCAAATCCAAGCACGTGTGCTGGCCGGGCAGTGCTGCGGGCGCCCAGCCCGGAGGAGACCATGGCCTGAATCCTTGCGTGCCGCACAGTCTGCCTGCATCTGGGCACAAAAGCAAGGTGATTTATCCCCCTTCGAATGTTCTCCCACAGGCTTTGCATGGATTTAGTAGCATGCTGTCAGTTATCCTCACTTACTGCACCCAAACTTCCCCATGCAGGAAGAGCTCGGCTTCTTGCTCCTTTTTTCCCCTCTGTATTCATTTTATGTTTGTTCTTTCACACAAGACTAGGGCAAGCTCACTACCATGGAGAAAATTCATTCATATTTTAAATGAACAAGCAAATTTCAGATCCAAGCTAGCACATCTCATTTGGTGCCACAGCAGAAGGGATATCATTTCCAAGCCTGCTGATGCTAAACTTGGGGGTTATTGAGGTAACGTCCTTCCTTTGCCACCTCTCTTCCAGAGGAAGGTGCCTGCACCAGAGCCTTGTCCATTGCAGTTCAAGAGGTTGGCTGTACAGAGATCTGCAGTTGTTTCAGCCTGGTTTCACTGCTGGAAGAGGGGACCAAGCAGGGGGAAGCAGAGGTGGTGGGGATTTTCACATGCAAAAGGCTTTAAAGGCAGCTGCTGCGTCCTAAACTGAGGTAATTTCCACTGGAAAGCAGGTCTGCCAGGTCTCTCAAATATTTCAAACACCTCTGCTCTGCCTGTCAAGGGGGAGATAAGAAACAGCATAGGCGGCTTTAAACCCAGCCGAGTCCACATGTACCTTTGGTCTGACACAGCGAGCACAGAGCAGCTTTTGTGACGCTTACCCAGGAATGTGTTAGGCCTGCAGGTGACCAAGATGAAGTGTTTTGAGTTGTTGTCTGCAAAGATTTAAGCAAGCGATAGACCCGAAGAATTTCAAAGGCTGCTGCCAGAATTTGAAATCATTCAGCAGCAAAAGCTTTAGATTTCCATGTAGTCACAGAGCTGAATTAACCTGTACTGCTTTGAAAGCAGAAGATTCTTGCACAAATTCATGTAGGACAGCAAAAGAGACAAATATTAACTCGACTTCATGCTGAGCACGGGAGATGATACTAGGCAAAGCAAAGAGCCTTTCAGGTCTGGGTGCGTCGAGCAGCCGAGCGGACGCCTGTGCCGCCGTGCAGAGCCGGTGCAGCAGCGGGGGCATCCGGGCGGGCGTGTGTGTCTGCGGCCAGAGGCGTGCAAGCTCCTCTGGCGGGCTGGGGCTTGCTGCAGTTCCTTCTGCTGGCAGACCCTGCGTCCTGTCCAACAAACCTCTGTGCGATCATAGCTGTGCAATGTGCATGCACGCAACGTGCATGAACGCACTTACGCATTGCGCCGAGAGGTGGTCCCCCAGCCTGTTGGTGTTTGCAGGCGTTGGTTGCAGCGCATCTGACCAGTAAGATGTGCCTGATCTCGGTGCTGTACCTTCGGCTGTGAATTTTTCCCTGTCCAGAAGGACCTTCGTGCCTACACAGAGAGCAGTCTACAGTAGCTTTGCTTCTTGGTTTTCTTTTCTATCTATCCCTCTTTTTCTTTTTTTTTTTCGGGGGGGCGGAGGAAGGGTGTGTAGGAAGGAAGTATTGTACTTTTTTTGCGATTGCTAGTGATTTCCTGTCAGGTAATTTCTCTGGAAAATATTGTGTATAAGCTTAGCCACACAAGTCTTTTCTGAAATGGAAATTGCACCTGCTGAAAATCTCATGCAACACAATCTTTTAAGCTGAGAAATAGTGTTGTATATAATGCTGTGATTTTCATCCTATGGATTTATTTTATTTTACCAATAAATATAAGCATAATGTTGTTTGGTAGAAAGCATATTAAATATACCTCTCTTATTCAGTGTAGAAAATGACCAAAAAAAAAAAAAAGGACTGAAGTATGCTACAAGTAATTCATCAAAGGCAAATAATTCCAGCCGCAGCTTTAGCAGCAGAGTGGAGGGAGGTGGCGTGGGCTTGAGGAAGGCCAGGTATCAGTCTGTGCTGCGGGATGGAGTATGGGGGACTGCGTGTGGAAAAAGCAAATTTTTGTCGTCCTCCTAGCTTGCATTTATTCAGACAGGTTCTTTGTCTGCTATTAAAACCTTCAGAAAACACCTGGTCGGTTACAATTTATAGGCTTAGTGTGGTAATGCAGCCTGCTGGTGCCCAGCGGGTGCGGTTTATGGGGGTCCTTACGAAGTGCCGCCGCTCGTCGCGTTGCTTGGCTGTGATGCAACATCCTCGTATCTTGCGCTTCCTACCTGCGAATCTCTTGCTGCCTGGGTTTGCGGGGCTGTGTGTTGGGGTGAAGTAGTTTTTTGTGTGCTTTCCTATAGCTACTGCTATATACTCTAAAATGCTGGTGTAGCCTTGGTTCTAGACCAGGACGCAGGAATCGTGTCACGTCTTTGCTCAGAAAGATCCTTCCTTGAGTATTTGGTAAAAGCCACTATATGTGGAGCCAGCCAGTCCCTGCAGAGAACAGGGGTCCCTTCCATTACACTCTGAGCAGCTCCTGATGACCAAAACCATCACCTCTGAAGGCCGGGGGGGTTGGGGCCAAGGACAGGGGATGGTGGTCATCTGTCCTGGTGCCTCACATGGCTCGCCTTGTTACCCCATACCTCTGGAGAGGGTCTGTACTGCTAAAATGCTGCTTTTGCACTCCTGCCATAATTGTTTTTGACAATGAAACTATTTTAAATTCTCAGTGGATGTGTGGGTATCTTATCAGAAACAAAGTGGCCTCAAAGAGCTGTTAAACCAATTACAGGAGTCATAGCTCCATGGCAGAGTCAATACAAAGTGGCACTTGAAAAGAGCACAGATTGCTCTGTAAGGTCAGGCAAAGCACAGCTGAATCAATAAGCCAAACTGAGTCAAAATTTTAGAGTACAGAAGTGAAAAGAGGGGAAGGGATGCAAGTGGTGTGGGAGTGAACCCTCTGCAGAGCTGTGCTTCTCTCCTGCCCTGTGCAGCGCTGCACCAGCCCTTGATCGGCCGCTGCAGCCGGTATTTGGGTCTTCATCATTTTACCTCCATTTTCTCCTCCTGATTTACCTCCAGCTCCCAGAGGCAGGCACTGCAGCGGCAGTGTTAGCAGGGTCAGCATCTGGGGCCGCGTGGCCATGTCCTGTCCCCAGGGGCAGCGCAGGCAGCTGGCTGTGCCACGCCGCACACGGTGCTGGGGCGATGCTGCGGCTCGCCGGTGTGCGTGGAGAGGCTGGCGGGGCCGTCCTGCCCCAGCGGTGCCATGGGAGATGTGTCTGAGATCAGCAGGGTCTCACAGTTTTTTCATTTCCCTTTATTTCTTTGGATTATTTTCAGATATTTTTACAGGTAGTGTCATAAAGAGCAGCAGCATGACAGCACGCGACGCACTCGAACGCATCTTGGAAACATCGATTCACAGGTGGCAGTGATAGTTTGCTTTTTTATTATTATTACGCTCTCTTAATGTAAATATTTTTAAAATATACAGTGAGGATGACCAGAGGCAATACTTTCATGGCAAAAACAAAGAAAAATACAGCAAAGGGGAAAAAGCATCTGTATTTAAATCAATGTGATAGGTAGAGTTCTTAAAATACAGTTTTGCTTTTTCTGTACGTAAAAGTCAATTTATTGTTAAGAAAACATCATTTTTCAACACTTGTGCTTACCTTTTTACTTTTTTAGTGTAACGTAGTTGGTGCTATGAGGAATTTAAGAGAGCAGGAGGAACTGACTGAGGTTTTGTGTTAAATAGCTGTGGTTAGGGTTTGGGTTTTTTCTTGCCACTTTGTTCTCTCTTTTTTCTCACAATGTTCAGCTCTGATTGTGAAAGTCTATGAGATCACAAGCTATTTTCTTCTCCTATGGTAATTTAGAATTGCCATGTATATATACTGTTGCTTAAATTAAATTTCCTGAATCTCTGGGTTGTAATACTGAAAAATTAGATCCCTTTAATAGCAAACCTGAATATCAATCTGCTTTATGTAGCAGACATGCCAGAATCCACTCGGGTACTTAGCTTTCCCAAAATACAACACTGCATTTGGCATTTTACTCAGAATGACTGCACAACTTATTAATATATACAGATATATGGCTTCCTGTGAGTGTGCTCTTCATGTTTTGAAAAAGGAATGCTATCTGGAAACTTGCCAGATCTATAACTGTTAGATTAAAAGAAATCATTGTCTCCACAGGTTTGAAGTCCATATTTGTAGTCTCTAAAACTATGTGCAGATGTAGTTGTATATGTTGAATATTCCCCTAAGATCTTGTTTTCTCAAATTGTCATTGTACTAATATGAGGGATATGTCATCATTATATGTCTTACAGAGATTTTATTGCCTAGTAGCTGTGATTACTTTTATTTAGTAATTGCTAAGATTAAAATAATAAATTTCTGGATATGTCTACAACCCAGTAATGACTGTCAGCATGCTCCTAGATATATGCTCCAAATGGGATTTTTTCTTGAAGTATTTTGAGGACTTTTTTCAAGCAAAAAAAGTTATAATCATGACTCTGAGTGAGTGATGATGGCTTCTCAGCCAGCATGGTCTTCCAGCTTGGGAGCTTTATTCATCCTGAAATGAAGAGAAATGGGGAAACATTGACCATACATTCTTTGCTTTCCATCAGCTTCTTTTTGTATCCAGATTGCATTAACCTTTGGCTTTTTTTTTTTTTTTTTAAACAGCAATGCAGCTAGTATGAAATTTGAAGTCCTTAATCCCATCTATTTTTCCACCTCCCTTCAAGTTTCTCTATTTTTTAACGTTCCTTTTATTCAAGTCAATAAGCAGGGTAAGTCAGGTATATTTGGCAGCAACGTTTTCACTTATTGTGTTGAACGTTACATAAATACTATAATTTCAAGGCACATGCAAAGTGGATTCTTATTCAGATTAAATAATATCACATTAACACAGTAGCACTTCAGTACCTGTTCTATTTTTTCGTGAAACTAAGATACCCTTCAATTCTCTGTAATACAAATACTGATTAACCAGGTAGGACACACATTTATTTTCTCCCCTGGGAAGGCTTGAGACGACAGTTTCTATAGCAACAATACATATGTGGATTTTGGAGTTATGAGGATTTTAATACATTTGCTGGAGTTTTATACTGTTGGGTGGTTGAAAAAATCAAGGTTTGAGGCTCATACAAAATGTGACTTTGAATCTATCATATTTTGGGGAACATAGAAGGAGACTTGTGAGCTGTAGCTTTCTTTTGAAGAAATGTAATTTATAATCCTTTGAAATGAATAGCTTTAAATAGCGCTAAAAATATACTCTTTATAAATGCCCCTGCATTTCAAAACAGAAATGAAGACTGGTTCTAGTAATAGTAGCTGCTTAAAACTTTTTAACCACAAATATTCATTTCTCTCATTGTTCTGCATTTGAGTTTACCTATTGCTATATTGTGTTTTCAGTAGGTGTTAGGGATCTGCATGTTCAGTTACTGAAGTTCTTAATTTATCCAGTCTCAAGATTGTATCTGAGAAAACCGTGGGATGTCATGATCTGACACTTGGAGTTGTCGTGAGCCACGCCTGATCCCACCAGCAGCTTTACTTAATTTCAGTTGAGGCCCTCCAGCCTGGAGCTGTGAGATCTGGAGTTCCTCCCAGACAAGAGTATGCAATGAAGTCTGCTCCTGTGCAGTACTGGGCTACGTGCAATGAGTACGTAGTGTTTCATTTCAATTCAGAGAAAATTAAATGTTCTTTGAAGTCTGGAAATGAAATAATTATTCACTGGGGTTTTTTTGGTGATCAACCTTTTAACAAAAATTATCCTAGTGACCTACTTTTTTTGTCAGGAATAAGACCACTACAGGAAAAATATAATAAAAAGCTTGTGATTACCTGTAAGTGTCTACAGATTTTCAAAAGTTAAATGCTCTGGAACCAATCAAAAATTTTGAACATATAAATTTTTGGTAAAGTTCTGAATAAGGTTTATTACCTTCTGCATTCATTTTTTCTTCCAACAGGAAAGGAAAACTGTTATTAGTCAAAAAATAGCACAAAAGGCTTGTAATGTGCCACTGCCAATGATTTAGCCCTCAAAAAAATAGTTGTTGAAGTAGTAAGCATTGCAGGAATTTGGGGTTCTGGAGTCATCGATCTTTTGCCACACATTCGTTTCTCTCTCACTGCTGTTTTGGTGGGTTTCTTCCCCAAATAAACAGGCACTCCTGGACCCACCACATACTGCATGCAACTGGCTCCTGGCTTTTAGCAGCTGCTATGAAGAACTCCTACAGAAGAGTGCAGCTCATGAAAAATAGAATATTACTGTCTAGATTGCTTCACAGTGTTTACTGATTGCTTCAGCCTCATCAGGAATACCTGCCCACAGCTCATGCTGCTTGTTAGGTTGCTGTAGAAAAAAAGAAATAAAAATAAAAAGATTACCCTAACACTTTGATATAGAGGAGAGGTGTAGTTATTTGTCGCTTGCATTTGAAATTACAGGAAATGGCTTAGGGCTCACCAACAGAAAGCCAGACTAAAGCTTAGATTCTGTTGTTCGACGGGCTGCTGTGAGAGGGGTGGGAGATGGGCACCGGCGCTGCCCTGCGTGCCCAGGCTCGGCGGGCGATGGAGCGCTCGGTTCGGTGGCGGGAGACTGCGGTGACACGCTGCTGTCCCTGTGCCCTGGAGGATGCGCGTGACTCATTAGCAGAGGTGGACTGGGTGAAGGCTGCTCAGCTCCAAGATCCACACGGGGATGCGGGATGGAATGCAGATTTACCTCTGGATGGAGGCTGTATTTTTAAGAAAGCGTGAAGGTATTTTGCTTTGTGGCTATGCAGGATTAGCCTGAGGTAACATCTGTAGGAAAGACAGGCCACTTTGTAATTTTATTGGCTGCTCTCAAGCTTTAAACATGCCTCTCCTCTTGTCGCAGGAGAGTTGCATGTGAAGCGAAGAGCGTGGTTGGATTCTGTCGTTGCCCGTGCCCCAGTGCACCGTGCCATGTCCCGCGCTATGAGGGCCACCCCGGTCCCTCCCGGGCAGCGGCGCGGCCGCGCGCTGGCTGGCAGTGCCTGCGCTGCGGAGTGCCGAGAGCCGCCCAGAGCCCAGCTGCCTCGCCTGGCTCCGTCTGGGCCACCTCGCGGAGGACACATGGACACTAATTCCTGTGCAAGCTCCTGATCACTTTCTGAGCGCTTTGCAGGAAATTTTGCACTGCACCAAGTGCAATCCTGCTGGGGCTGCAAGCTACGCTTCCACCCTGCTTCCTCCAGCATGGAGGCGGATGCAAAGCCCGTCTCATTTCCAGCCTGGAATCCCTGCTCGCCGTGCAGCTCTCCGCTAGGCGGAGGTGCCGTGCTGGGCCGTGGTGCAGGGGAGAGCCCAGCCCTGGCTGCAGCCACGGGCAGGTGCAGCAGCCGCCCGTCCTGCTCAGGCTGCCCGAGCTCTGCATCGCATAGGGCATTGAGCACGTCTGGCTGGGCAGCTGGGGGCTTTGCAGACAGCAATGCAAAAAAAAAGGAGCGATCATGTAGGAAACAGAACCTGGCTCCAAGACACCCCAATGACATGTCATTTACACTGGTGGAGCTGCATTTTTTTAAAACCAGATTTGATGCTTGGTATTTCAAAACCACTTCGACTCGCTTGTGCCAAGTATTAAATACTTCCTTAAGTTTTGCTGCTCCCTGAAGTGAGGCTGCAATGGTACATTAACACATGTTGCCATGAAATTTCTTGTAATTGCATGTCTACGTTGGTTAGAAAACAATGACTGGTGGGACAATATCTCTGTATATTTAAATATGTTTTAAAAGCTTTAATTTTCACTTCTTTCTGGAGCTTTGTAATGATTCTGGATTTTTATCCACCACTAATTTGTATAATGCTCAGCCAGGCAAAGATTTTAACGTTTCAGAAAAGAATGCAGTAATAACAGTAATAACAGTTCCTTGCACGGAGAAGAAACCTGAAGCGTTTAACAGATGGATTTATAAACTACGAGTTAGAAGCATTGTATCAGCTGTCATACAGCAATTTCAACAGCACTCAGAAATACCGTTTAAGGCAGGCAGTTGTGTATAATTCTGTATGTGTTCTCAGACTGTGTTCATCACTGGGGTGTGGTGAGTGCCCTCCAGGTCTGTGTTAACCACATTAATAGTGGCATCATCCAGTGAGGAAGTCTGGGGAATTCAAACTGGGCAGAAAATACTCACCCAGGATTTGGCCAAGATGTGGGATTTGACACCTGTACTCTTCAAAGAGGCATCTTTAATAACCGGAAGAATGAAGAAATTTTGGTGATAAATATATTCAAAAGTGCATGCATACCCATGTTGCTGCATCAGATTCCCAAGTCAGGAGCCTCCCAGAAGAGGGATTTCTGCCTGCACCTCGAGCACCTGCTCCTGCCTTGGAGATCTCCCACCCGAGCATCTGACTGTGTTTAGCACCTCTGAAGTTCAGCCAAGGCAATAAAAGGCTGTAGGATCAGTGAAACCGCAGGTATGTTGCCTGTATTTTCAAGGCAGGTATTTAAAGCTGGTAGCAGAAAAAGTGCATACTCTGGGTGAAATAAGAGATGATTAGAGCAATTAGATCCTCCTCAGAAGACCATAAATTAATGGCAATTATGATTCTTGAAACAACAGAAGCATAAGGTACATCTAACATTGATCTGTTTTATCACATTTGCTGCATTGTAATGCTCCTTTAATGTTAATATGTACTTTTGTAGTAAAATCTAATTGAAAACACTGAGCAGGCAGAGCCCAAGGCCACAATCATGTTCCACATAATTACCTAAGGAGGAGGGTGTACATTTGCAATGAAGGGATGCCACCAACCGTTAGTCAGGTATAAGCGGTGCAGTCGTCGTGTTCATGCTTACGTTCCTGCAAGGCTATTACTGTATATAGGTGAATGCTAAAAGATAATTAACAATCAGTTCATTTAGTGAAATTTTCAATTATTCAAACAGGTATCTTCATAATGGAGTAATAATACTGCATTTAAATTTGTGTGTGGCTGTCTCATAACAGAGATGTATTAATTTGAACAAAATTACTTGAATTAGCAGCCCTGCGGTAGTTCTGCAGTCACTGAGGGACTCTTTGAAGCCTGCAAGCATGCTGCTTTGATGTCTGATGTAGAAAGTGACGGATCTCTTCACTGTGATAATTCTAGCCTTTTCCATTTCCTTCTGTGATGAGGACAGAGGAAAAATCTGATTTGGAAGATGGAAGAATAAATGGAAGCCAGAAAGGATCATGTGTTATACAGGGGAAGAAAATACCCTGACTTAAACCCTGGGCAGTCACCACCGTCCCATTCTGCCTCAGTGACCAGGGGCACAGCGCTGCAGGGGCTGCTGTATTTGGTGGTCTCTTTGGACCACTGAAGGAGTCCAAAACCATATGGATGGAAACACCCTTCCCTTGAAGAGAAGCTCCAGGTCTATGGGAACGGGTCAGAGCAGGGCATGCTGCTGCAGGTACTATCTTGCAGAGGAGGAAGGGGAGGTTCTGGGACAAAGCCATAAATTAAAAATTTTTCACTGGCGTTTCGGAGAGCCGTTCTTCCACACCACTGGTGAAGCCTAGAACAGCCAAAATGCTTCACCAGGTTATTGAAGCAGGGAGTAAAAACCAGCTCCTCCTCCTCAGCCTCCTCTATTTTGACTTTGCACCATTAACCAAGAGCCATTAAGTATCGCCAGTCTCAGGATCTCACAGATGTCTAGTGACTGTGGTTCCCTCTGTGTCCCGATGGGTGGCAGGGGCTGCCCGTGACCACGTGGTGCTGCCGCTCGCAGGGTGGGCATTGCTGCTGTGCAGCTTTGCTTCGTGGATGCTTGGACACTGCACCATCTTGTGTGCGTGTGTGAGCGCTGGATTTATTTCAAAAAAAAAAATACCAAGGGAAAGAGTAGAAGAAGGGTATCTTTTTTGCTCTGTGATTTCTAGTGCATATTTAACTGCCTCTGGCTAAAAAGCAACATAATTTTGAAAGGGAAAAGCATGTGGGTGTTTAATGCGTAGCATTGACATGTACTTTTTCGGTGTAGTTTTTTGTGTTTTGTTTTGTTTTGTTTTGTTTTTTAGAAAATGTAGAGCTGCCAGGAGAGTTTTACATATGAAAAGCAATCTCTGCATATGCCCATATCTGTGTTACACAACAGTTTCTAACTGCAGTACAAACTGACAACACCTCAGTGAGGAATAATTGCAGCTCCATTGAGTCCAGCAGAGTAATTACCTTGTTGACGAAACTTTTCTCTTTGCTTGCATTTCGATATCTCCACAATGTCAAACGTACTTGAACTGACAACATAATCTCTCCCGCAGAGCTGTTGCATCGACCATGCAACTGCACTTTGGCGTTAGTGGGAGATTCTTCCCAGCGCGCTGTACCTCAGTGCTACCTGCCATAGAAACAGTCTTGCACAACCCTGCTTCATGAGTAGCGTGAACAGTGTGGGCAGCGGCATGGACCTCCAGGTAGCTACGTTTATGAGTAAGGAGTACCTGTACCATTACAAAATAACTCTTCAAAGTTAGTTTACAAGGAAATAATCATGAAACTATCTCATTTGCTCAGAACAGGGGAGGATAATTTTATTTCCGTGACTTTACATATAGTTTCAACTTGTGTTAACACATCTAAATGTTTATTTTTACTTTCCTGTGAATGCAAGGCTTGAGAAAAGTACATTGCAAAGACGGTGCAGTTTCTACACGGTATTGATGTATTCCTACAACCCTAATTCTCTTTTGGGGAGAGTCCAGTTTCAGGGTATCAGCTGGGATGATTTTGGACTGTATTGAAAGGTCATTCCCCTTGCTAAACTCTGTAGGATTTTTCCACACCAGCTGGTCAGAGAATGATGTGTTCTGCTAGGTCTGTGCTGTGTATAGTGCAGTTCGATTTTTGCTGTAAAAACCTCAGTTCCCATTAATGCTCCTTTGTTTGAACAAGAGTTAATCATCTTTTCAGAAAAATCTTGTAGATCTTGTCTGACATTCTAAGCCAAACGCTAGGAACTAAAGTATCACTTTGTGAGAGCAGATCATAACCAGTTTCTCAACCCCACGGGTATTGTAGAAACATAATAATGTTATTTTGAGTAAGAAATAATGGCTGCTGATTCCAAGCTCATCCAGGAACAAAAAGAAAACCATGACGGGCTTATTCGATACAACGTAAGTTATGCAGATGTTTCTCAATTTTCTTGCTGAACTTGAATGCAGGAGTCAGGGTTTCATTTGATCAAACCATTTCAGCAGAAAGAATGAGTCCTTAAGTACTTTTGTCATTGCGTGTGAATGGGTTATGAAAGCAGCGTGTGCAAGGGTACTCAATCAAGGACCCTTGTCAGTCAGGCGCAGAAGGCGCATCGCTTAATGCCCTCTCTTGGGTGACACATTCAGAGCTGTGTTTTTCTTCTGTTCATTTTGGAATAAACAGAAACAAAATGGAAGCAGAAAGCTCACTGGCTAGGCCAGGCACGCAGGGAGCCAGTGCAGAGGCAGCCAAGGTAGGTTTGCCATTAATGCGCTCGGAGCACGCCTGCGGCACGGGGAACATAGAGCGCTGGCATCCCTGCACCGAACCAGTGGGGAAAGGAGAGAGAACACACAGCTTTGGATTTAGGAAGTCAGCTGGTATTTTACCTGAAAGAGTACGACTAAAGTTACTTTTCTGCAAAATCACTAAAAATTAGCTCAGTCCCAAATTGTTAGGACTCTTGTGGGGACTGGTAAGGACAAGCCCCCCCATTGCCAAGCAAAACCACTGGTTATGAAGATTCTTGCAGTTAGTTCTTAATAGAATCCTCTAACATAAAAATGTCAGGTCCTCTGTGCACACCAGTGAACTAAATATAGCTGGATTTGCAGAGAGAAAGCAAACAGCTAGTCTTGAAAGTGTATTTTCAGTCTAGCAATGCCACTTCAATGCAAAGCAAAAAATAGGTTTCACTATACATAAGAAACGCTTGCAAAAATATTGACCTGAAGGATTTATTTGTTGTTTTAAATGGTTTAAGCAGGCTTGTAATAATAATAAAAGTAGAAATTACGGTACTCGGTCAAAGCAATTGCCTTGTATTTTGTCTTTGAGGCATAAACTTGGAAGGTTAAAAAGAAGCAACAAGGAGTCCTTGTAGACTGAAGCAGAAATTTTGTGTCCCAAGTGTACCCCGTCAAAAGTGATTTGGAGGATGTTTACACTTCTGCATTTTGAAACAATGGCTTTTTTTTTTTAGATGTGTGCTCACATTCATCACAGAAGAAGTCAGCAAGGCTCCTTCCTGACCCGCGGCAGCGCTGCGGGCCGGTGCTGAGCCCATCGCTACCCGGGCATGGGAGCGTCGGGCGCTGGGGAAGGAGCAGAGCGGCGGGCAGGGCACAGCCAGGCCCCGCTCGCCCAGACACCACTGCCCCAGCCACGGAGGCACTGAGCAGTCCCTGACCAACAGCAAGCACGACCGGAGCCCCTCTGGTGACTGGTACTGAGCTGTCACCGGTCCCCGCTCAGCCCCAACTTTGCAGGTAGCTTCAGGAATCTGTTGTGCTGTTTGTACAGAAGAAAGCTGCTGAGAACCATCACTGGAGGGTCGATACCTTATGACAAATGAAAAGCCTCTCAAAGAGAAGGAGGTTAGTCTGCGACTACCAAAACAGAGATGCCTGCAAGCATACACAAGAGGAGCTGCTTCTGATGCATGGGCTAGGAGACAAATTGGAAGAGAAAAGGGAACCTGAGGGAAGAGATCTGAGGAAAAAGTATTTCTCTGCTGTTTTTTCCCTGTTAAAGAAGGGGTCTCGCTGGAGAAGCGTTCTGCTTGACAAACCTGGCAGATGCGTCGGAGGTGGGGGTGCGGTAACGAAGCAGAGCTGCAGCTGTCTGCAGCAGCACCCAGGGCGTGGGGCCGTGGGACCCAGCGGCTGTGGCACGCTCGTCTGTGGGTGGGGAAAAGGAAAGAGGGAAGACCTTTCCCTTCTGCATTTGGTGGTTTGACATCATTTCCATCTTAAACTTTCTTTGCTATTGCGAATGTGCCCGTCTTTGTATTGTCAGCAACAGTGACAGATAATCCGTGCGTTTTCCTTCCCAAACTGAGTAGTGGAGGTAGGAAAGGAGTAGTCAGCACCTGGAACTTACCCAGCAGCTCTAATGGTATAAAACACTACTCATGAGACAAGGTCCTTTTTCTGGAAGAAATTTCCTAGCCAAATCTATGTTGATAGGGTCGGCTGCCACAGCACGGGAGAGCCTCATTGACCTCTTTAATTGTCAAGGTTTTCTGAAGGGTTTTTCAGTTTTAGCACTTTTCCGTTACTAAAGTCATGGCACTTTACCACAAAACTACTCAATCTATGTTGGTATTTGGCCTTTAAATGGCTGCAGTGTCTGTGGTGACAAAACCTAGGGTGAGGGAATAAGGTGAAACTCATATTTATAAAGAAGATATTATACACTCGGCCCTAACAATCTTTTTTACGCTGCTAATTGCCCATTAATGGCTGACTGGATCACATTTAACTACCTTCTGCCAGAGCAGGGAAACCCAAAGTTTCACCCTGCCCATGCCCCTGAGCCATATAGTAATGTTCATTTGGTGTTTATAGCAACTAAAAAATAATGTATGTATTGTAAATTTAATATCTCAAGTGTTCACGAGGTTTTATATTGGATTATGCTGAGAGAGATTTATTTAAAAGAATGTAGAGGGAGTAGGAGGACAAAATATGAGATGAACAATATGCTATCATCTTCCTCTCATTCTCTGTGATTTACATTTTCAACATCAGAGCAACCTGTAATCTTTAATGGAGATAGTTAAATAAAATTTGAAGGCAAGATAGCTCTTGTTGGTAGTGGAACAGATCCTGCTAACAAACTTAACTAGCAACAATAATTCAGCAGTAAATTGAAGAGTAAAATGCATTTAAAAGCTTGAAACTAGGCTTCATTAGGTGATGGTAACAGAAAAATCAATTAGTATAGGCAAGGTGGTCAGTGCTTAAAACGTGATTACAGCTGGAGAGTGCATTGTCAAAGCTGATATTAGGCAGTAGTTAAGATTTGTTCTGGTACCTTAATTGGACGACTAGGGAAGTTTAAGTGGAAAGATCAAGTGTTTTGATTCTCCAGAACTTCAAAATCAATGTAGTTTTAGCTTATTTTATTGACTGGAGGATGAAGTCTGTTAATGACTCAAGATACGGAAGAAAGTTCAGGCCCTCCAAATACCCAGTTTATAATTGCTGCCATGTACTTGGGTGCTGCCGGGTGCCTCCTGCTTGCCAGGTCGAGCCCTGGCCCTCGCACAGGCTGCGCAAGCAGCAGGTTGGCTCTGACTTGGAGCGGAGCAAGAACTTGTTTGGGAAAAAATAAACACATCTTCTGGACGTACACCCTGGCAGCGCCTGCTGAGCACGGGTGCAGTGTCGCGGGGCTCAGGAAGGTGAAATGTAGAAGACAGCCTTTATTAAAGCAAACTTCCCTGTGGGAGCCGGACTGGCTTGATTTGATTGCAATCATACACACAGAAAAACTCTTCCTTTTGATGCTTGTTCTCCCTTGAGGCTGCAGGCTTGCATTCGCTGGCAGAAGGTATAGTTTTTCACAAATTCAGCCTTGTATTTACAAGCTTCCTTGTGGCTTCTCATGCAGAGATAAGGGAACTACTAGATACTCAACATTTATTTCTTGATACATAATAAGGGATAGAAGACAGTAAATAAATCTCAGTTAAGTATAAAGGCAGGTATGCTGTGCAGCTGTGAATGCAGCAATAAATAGATTATTTTCATCCAGTCAAAAGTATATTTAATAAGGAATAGATGCAGAACAGGGTCTGCGGGCCATTAACTTTTGTCAGGTCATGGATTAGTTAAACATGTAGCTGATTTGGCTTAAAACTCATGTTTTTTTCTTACACCTTAATATTCCAGCTTGCTTTCTATGTAAGTACCCCAAATGAAACTGCTGATAAGGAGCTCTGAATAATTCATAGTGATTTGTAACGTTACCTCTGAGGTATGATGCATCGGAGTTAATTTGGAGCTGGTAACGAGGAATTGGAAGCTGTTGTTCAGTAATATGGGATGCAGTATCACCTTGTTAGACAGTGTTGGAGAATGGTTTGGCTATTGCTGTGAATTGTCATTGCAGCATCAAACGAGACAGAGCTTCAGTTTATTGCTACAACGAAATAAATGTAGTATTTGATAATTAAGAGAGGAAGCGCTTTCCTGATGCTCTGGATTAGAGTTCACAGGCATGGATGTCTCCTAACTGTACACCAGCACGGGGGATTGTGGAATGACTGGAATATGGCAGGTCCTAAAATGATTGACTTCCTGTAATTAAATATCGTATAAATGAGCACCTAAATCACCTTGTATGCTGGGATTACCCCTTCCCAGATTAGCATAACAATAAATGTCCATCTGCGTGTCATGGAAACTCAGGGATTGCATAAACCACGAAGCAAGCTTACTCCAGTTTATGAGTTATGATAGATTTAGCAGTTGCCATGGCAGCAGTTTGTTCTAATTGTGATACATTAGTAGCAACAAGAATTGGATGGCTCAAGTCATTTAGCTAATTGAATGCAAACTTGGACAGCTCTGAAGGAATAATAGATGAAATTAACACCTACTAGTACACACCTGTAAAACGTGAACAATTTGTCTTAAAAAATTACAAAGCATTTACGTGTTCTTGACAAGTCTGTCATAGCCTTGTATGTTTCGCTGCGGGAATGCTGTGCAACCTGGGTGGAAGTGCTGGCGAGGGGAGGTCTGAGGGTGCCGGTGGGTGCAGCCCGCTGCGTGGCCGGGGCTGGGCACGTTCGGCGTTGAGAACGGGGGCTGTAGCGGAGACGGCTGCCAAACCTTACTGAATTGTCAGAAATACATGCTAGTGTCATAGAAAGCACAGTCTTGCTTTTAGAGAGGAAAATGCTGAAGCTTGCTGGCAGAATGTCAGAGTTGCACCTGCGGTAGGCTCTTTGGGTTCATGGCTTTTGCAGACACAGGTGCCATGAGCGAACGGCAGCAGCAGTGCACGGGTGATACCTGCGGGGGGCTGCCTGCTGCCCACATCCTAGATCTGAAAATCATTCTATTTACTTTGCTGTTGTTGAGGACGGGAAGGTTTCAGTGTCCTCCTGGCACTGTTAAAACAACAACAAAAAAACTTTGAACTTTGACCGTTCTGCAGCTATTGAGGAATGTTGTGTTTTGAGGACCAATACGTTAGGATGAGAGCAAAAGCATTTCAGCCTCCCCATGCGATTTTCTGCCCGAGTCCTGCTGGCTGGGCTACGCTGCAGGATGGACACTTGCGTCCTTGAGAAAAGCAGGATTGCTTCTCCTTGAGGACGGCGGAAACGGATTACATCGAGAAGCGTGTTATTTTGGGGCAGTTTTGTGAGTCTTGCAGAGAGAACAGCCCCATCGCAGCTTCTCAGGCTGCCTTCTGCAGCAGTCTCACCCTGCGTTGTTTTTCTTTGCCTGTAGGTGCTTTTCAGAAATTAGACTCCATCAAAATTGTGATGTATCCTCAAGCAACTAACAGAAAAGGAAAATTTTGAACTCTTTTAATGAGGAATTATTTTTCTTGATTTTGCAACGGTTTAAATTCATAAAGAGAGCTGGTCAGGAATGAAGGCTTTGCTGCCATAGTTAATCCTTTCCTGACACCAGCCTTTCTTTCGTGCAGCTCTAAAACACTCTGCATTTACAATTTAGAAAGTAAAATAATTTTCATGCTAATAAATAAATCTGAAGCCAGTAAAATAACTGATTGTCTAGAATTACAGAATGCTCTTTGTACTTGAATGCAAGCATTAGATCACAAACCAGAGCCCAGCTGCGTAGTCACTTGTGCCTCTGTATGCAGCACTGTGATAATGTTAACTAGGACACTCCCAGCAACAGCAAGTTTGGTTCTAAGTGGCAAAAGCAATATGTAAGTAACCTGTTTTAAATAATAATTACATTATAATTTAAAAAGTCAGTGAAAAGCTGGCTTGCTTTGTGTATATATATTTATCAGTACGTTTTTAATAACCAGTGCTCTACTCACTGAAGGTCTTTAAAGAAACATGAGATGAGTAAGATTAGCCTTTATCTGCCCCAGCCCTCTGCTGACACCAGTTTGCACTTTGAATTCCCCTGAAAGTCTAATTCAAGCAGAATTAGATCTTACTCTATATGCATATATATGGAGTATATTCTCAATATATGCCTCAGTCAAACTTCACTGACATTGAGAGAAAGATTCCCACTGACTTTTTTCGGGCTTATAGTAGGGCCACAGTGATGGATGAAACCCAAGATGACCATAATTAGCATGGAAATGGCAGTGCAGTTGGCACAGTTCAGTTCTTTGATGTGTTAGATGAGCAAGGTATTTTTTCTGGGATTGGTTTGAGGTTTTGCACACCAGTTGCTCTCGTGTAGAAGAATTCTTGGTCGCTTTAACATCCCACATGAAAGCCTTGGGTGGAGAACTTCTTCCTTGTCAGGTGGAGCCTGCTCTGAAATAAAAAGTAATGTAGGGATGGAGCAAGTATTTATATTAAATTGATGCTTCCAGAGACGAATATTCTAGCAAAGGAGTTTAGTAAGAAAGAAATCAGTAGACTTATGAGAAATCGAATTCTCCAGAAAATGTTACCAAGCCTGGTGAAGAAATTGAAATTAGTATCCTGTGGTATCATGTTACTTTAATCTTATTTGCATGTAACTTCGTAGAAATATCTTGGAGAAATCAGCGTATCGTCAAGTTGTATGTTCAGAAATATCTAACTGTTGTTTAAAGACATTACTTCCAGCTCTGGAGGAGAATAAGCCTTGCTCTTCTGGGAGGGCTGGAGGATTTTTTTTGAAGGGGAGATGGTCTGGGGTTGTTGGTTTTTTTTGTAAGCCTGGTGTGTTGGTGCATGAAGGAGGTTCAGCTGCTGAAGAGAATGGATGCGAAGGGAATCTGTTAGCTGGACTGCTTAGAAAAAGAGCAATTTTATTGCAGAGAATGCCTTCCAACTGGGTAAAAGTGACGGGATATAAATAAAACATTCATACGGCTGGAGTGGGGAAGACAAAATTGAAGGTGAAAGGACAGAAAAAAAATTGAAGCTTGGTCTGTAAAATGAATCTTCTGTGTGGAGTCCTGCTTTTCATTAGGAGAATAGCATGGGCTGAAATATCTTTTTTTGTTGTTGTTTCTCCTTGTTAAGACTGAATTGACAGCTCGGGAATACCTAGCCTCCATGGAGCAGGACTGGCACAGGTGCTGTGTGTGCACATGGTCCTTTCCAGCTCCATCTGAGCACCAGGCAAACCCAGAGAAAACTCTTGCATGGGGAGAGCTCTTCTGAAGTGCTGACAGTGCTTAGCCCCTCTTGTAAAGTGGGTTTGGGACTTGGCTTTTTTTGTTTTGGTTTGGTTTTGCAATATTAGCTTACTAGGCTACTGTGTCTGGTTATAAACATATAAAAGTGCCTATATGTATTTTGGATTATAAATTTTATTTTGGAAGAACTGAATAAATGAAATGAAAGAGCTGCTTGCCTTCATAATGTAAAGCTGACTGATTTACCATCCAATAAAAATAAAGAAAATTGCAAAACCCAAAGTGGTTAACAGTATATAGTAGGGGGAAAACCATTAGGGCATTTGCGCCTCTCTTATTTCCAAGCTATGAATAATTTTGGCAATATTTTCCAGCACTGCCAAGGCAAAGCAGCAGTATGCTATCAGCTGCACTTGCAGACATTTCATTGCCATGACAACCTTGTGCAAATACATGAGCTGCTGTCGATTGTCAAGCCCCTCATCAGTTGTGACCTGCAGCTTGACAAAAGAGCCTACCTGCATTATACATGCCATGGTATCTCAATTGCCCATGCAGATAAAAGCATACGAAATGTAAAGAACCAACCTGTGCACTAAAGGGAGTTTCAGAAGCTCCCTCTGTCTCTAGACTTCCAGCCCCTTTTTCCTTAGAGGCCAATTCTTCACATTTCATCGAGACACTCCATACCTTGTCTTTCTCATGCAGCTTCCAAAAGGCTCCTTGTAATAACTTTGCATGCAAACGATGGAAGAAAAATGTTTGATCCTTCTGGCATCTGTATCCTGATAAGCTATTGCAACAATGTCAGAATATGTTTAATTTGGTAGTTATTTTCAGCCTAAACCCGTTAGCTCCATGGGAAGGGGCAGAGTGTGATGTTCCTGGAGACTTGCAGTCCGCCTGCGCTTCTGGGCGCACGATGTGCAGCACCTCTGAAGGACCATGGTTTTAAGCAAGTGCTAAGGCCGTGGTCTGGAAGTCAGATGACCTCTGGGGAGGTTAAGCTGTACGCCCAAAATACAGACATGCAAGATCTGATCGCTTTTTTGACACTATAAGTTGTGTATTCAATTTGGGTGAAGACAAGGTTGGTAGAAGTCTTGCTGAATAAATGCAGACTTCTGTGCTGCTAGAAAGTTTGCTCCCAACTGAGAAAAGCTGATTCTAAATAAATAAAGGTCACTCAGTTTCTTTTTCACATTTGTTTGTGCCAGCACAAGTAAATGCCAGCACCTCTCTTGGTCTGACAGAGATCTATTCTAAGAACATTTAAATTCTTAGACTACTGATCATAGATGTTTGTCTTAACACACTATTGGTGTGAGACTAAGAATCTCTAATTGTTTTTAATGAAAGAACGTACTTTATTCTTTTTCTTGCACTAAGAAGTAGCACCATGTGTCCTGAATGACAACAAAGTAAAGTTCTAGAATGCTAAGCAGCTTGTCCAGGTGAAAGTGTTCTCTAAAAATTGTTTTATTTTGCATGAATATTTATGAGGGCCATAATATTTTTAGTTTCCTGGTCTACTTGCCCATCTGTATGTTCACACACATTAGCTTACTGTTCATTTTTATAATCAATACCTTTCACTGGATATTCACTCCTCCATCTAATAGAACTAGAATTGGCTTGAAGTCATTTGACCTAAGTTTATTTGCTATTCTAGAATATGTTAATAATTTAAGAAAAATGTGAAATAGCTTTGCCTCATGTTCATTTAGCAACTATTTGGCGAAGAAAAATTGTACCTGTGGTAAGGCTGTCTGGTCTCTACCATTATAAACAATATTGGTTCCCCAAGGTGTTTCTGGGAAGTTCACAGGTCATTTCTGCTGCTCTGGCTTGCTAGCATTTCTTTAATGGAGTGCTTTTACCACTTCTCAAATATTCTCTTCAAAGCTGAAGATACAAGTTGGTATTTTTGGTAACTGCAGGAATTAGGTTACCTGAAAAGCACTAGTTCATGATCACGCCTTCTCAAATACCAAACTTTGGGGTGAGGATGTGAATTTACCTGGCTCTTGGTAGCAGTCTGTTGTTACTCCTGCCTGGAGCCCTCCTGCGGTGGCTTCTTCATGCAGGTGCAGGTTGCATACGTGCCCTGAGATATCGGTGTTGCTAAGAGGATACCCAGAGCTGTGCACATCAGGCACAGAGATACTATGCTGCATCAGAGTATCCTCACTTTATTTTGCTCAGAATTTCAAACTGAGTATTGGATGTTGGGTTGTGGTTTTTTTTTCCCTTTTACATTGAATTATTCAGTAGTTGAAGTGAGTAAAATTAAAGATTTCTAGACTAGTGACGTTTGGAATATAAGAAGGATAGCAAAATCTATTTCATTTGAACTCTAATCTCTGGTCATGTATAAAATGAATGAAATGCAATAAGTGTGGAGAAATATGATTTATAACAGTAGCTGAAGTCTGGCTCTGAATACCCTAAAATGCCAAGATTGTATGTCAGTCAATTTAGTAGTGTAGCGGTGAAGGTGAAGAATGAAATGAAGTCTTTCTCCAATGATGTAATCGTCTGAAAAAAAAAAAAAAAAGACAGCTGAAGAGTTATTTCTAGCCCAAAAAAGCTAAGTGCTCAGCCACTGAGAGAGTGAAAAGCCATTATTTTAATAATAGAAGTTGGGGATATGCATTATTTTTGTTGCACTTTGTGTTTGTTTCTTTTAGTGATGTGTAAGTTATTTTATACCTATTGTAACAAACATGAATATCAAGCAAGGGGTATTAGACAGTTCTGAGGACTGATAATGGGTTTCTGAGCTATTTGCGTGTGTGTGCTTGAAACATACCCAAACTCAGCTGTGACTGAAATTTGTTATCACCTGAAGGCCCTTCACTGACCCCAACGAAACGATTTGGTGGGTCTCAGAACACTGCTCTTTTGGGCAGGCATCCATGCTGGAGAATGGCGCATCACAGCTGTGATCTCTGTAGGAAAACTTCATCCATTTTATAAATTCTTCCATCAGCTTACGGACATGTAATTAATATAGAAGAAAAATAGGTGCTTTCGGGAGCTTCCAGCCTCTCCATAGCCACTACCTGTGTTAACAGGCAGAGGACCAGGAGGACCTGTCCTTGCTGCAAGCTGGACATGGGCCGCAGCCTTGCCACCGTCTCCAGCTGACCACCCACTGCCCTCAGATCTGCCATGGGACACAGCTTTTGTCACCATGCTGCATGTCTAGAAGCAAAACAGAAGAGCAGACGAATCCAAAAGGAGACAGTTCATCTTATTTCAGTGGTGGAGATGCGTGGAAGACCTTGCTTCAAACAGTACTATTCTTGTAAAAAGATTGTTTTGCTGGCACATCCTTGTGTGCCAAATTACCACTTCAAAGAGACAACAAAATTCAAAATCCTCATAAAGTCAGAGGATGCTGTCAGTTCCAGGGAGTCACAAATACGAAACCACTTTAATCTTTTGTTGACTTAGGACAGGGCCATCACTGTTTATTTCTTGGCTGAGCAACTCCTAAACAATTCTAAGTAGTTCATGGGCATCTGTATTGTCTCTGTAACTGATATAGGAGTAAAAACAGCTCTTCTTTTTCCAGCAGATGCAGAATCCCTGCAGTATATAGTCTGTATAAACTATTTGACTTGTGGGATTGTCTTTGATGCTGCTTCAATTTCTCTTCTAGCTGTTTGATGCCCTTTGAAAACAGCAACGTGCTTTTCCATCCTTCCTCTGTCCAATTATCTGAATAATTTAATTTCCTTCTAGATAAGCTGCTAGAGTTTCTCTCAAAGGCTGGGGAGACAAAATTCCTCCTCCACCTGCATCATCTTTCAGAACAGGTGCCTTAACATTTAGTATTTTGTATTATCATACAAGTTAGGGATATAATCCATAAGTATTTCTTTTTCTGATGTATGTAAATTTCTTGCATAAGGAAGTTCCTATTATAAGAGAACAAGCTGTATAAAATATTTAGCTCAAATAGCTAAAACATTAAAAATATATACATTTACTTCATCTTTATTCTGCATGTTTGCCTGTGAAATGCAAGATGAAAACTAAACGTGTCAAGTGCTCTGATTTAGGACATTAAATTTAAGTTGGCTTTGGCAGCATGACATTAGAAGGAGCAGTTTTATAGTACAGGCAGAAGGAATTGGAAATTAGTCCTTTTGGAGCTGTTTATTGCTGTACTGTCTGCCTTTGCATTTGGCCTCTGCAGCTGGTAATCCTTCAGAATATGACCCCAATTTCCCTTTGGTATGCTAAGCCCTCCTGCTGTTAGAAACCTACTGAAACATAATTCATCACACCCATTACTTGCCTAACTCTGGTATATAGTGTTGTCATTGCCAAGCTAGTAACCACCAGGAGCAGCAAACATGATTGCATTTGCAAATGCGGCTCCGGGATTATCAGCCTTAACACTCTCGCTCATTCCACCAGTGTGATACCTGTGCATTGGCGTCTGTCATGTCTTACCATATCAGAAGGAAGGATCGAGATCCCAGCTGGAGGCAAAGGTGTGCTTTGTGACAAGGGGCATTTCACAGCTCTGGGCATGTTCTTCTCCCAGACCTCCATACTTCATAACATGACTTGGAGCAACCCTTCAGAAGACCACAGACTGTCATCAGGTGGCCAGAAACACCAGATCCAACATCAAAGATCTCTATGTTTACTGTCCATCAGTGGTTTCTTTGCGCACAGGAGAGCCCTATGTGTTTAAAGCCGCAGGGATCACTCTGCAGGTCACCTCTACCACTGGCAGCACGTGGGGCATCCTGGAAGAGGCTGTGGTGCTTTTGTGTGCATCAGAGAAGCAGCTGTCCTCATTGCTGTGAGCTGGGTGGGACGTCTCTCACAACAGCACCTGCTGGAGAGGGGTCAGAGATGGAGACTGGCTGAGAGAGGCCGTTCCTTGGGGGACAGGCAAGCAGAGTGCTCAACGTGAGTACTGACGTTTCACAACTGAGCAATTAACGTAAAGGTGAGGTCTTCACGCTTCTGCTTAGAAATGTTATTCACAGCACCTTGATACAGGTCCTGAGGTCAGGTGTGCTGGGAGCTGTGATGCTGACACCTCCAGGTGCACCCAGTTCCTTGACGTGACTTAAGTAGAAGTGGGAGGTAGTCAGTGCCCCAAAGGGCAGCTAAGCCTCAAGGACATGGTTTTGCTGTTGGCAGGTCAGTCTTTTAGCTGTATTTGAGGTTTTCTTTGTTTGTTGGTATAAGTACCACCAATACAACTTCAACCAATTGCTGATAGCTTACTGGTGGCAACTGGAAGAGTGTCACTGCTGTGCAGACACTTCAGGAAAGCGCTGATGAAAGTCTCTGTGTGAGCTGTAGAAACAATATGTCAGGAACCCTGCTCTATTGGGATAGTTTCTAAGTGCTCTCCAGCTGAATTAGAAAGATCTTTGCCTCTTTGCAGGTATTTTTTGAAACTGGTGCATGTCAGAAAGAGGTCTTATCCTCGGTAAAGTAAGTTGTGCTGTGTTGTTGAAGTGGGTGGAGGTGCAGGTTGTATTGCTTCTATTGCTCCTGTGGCAGCAGACAAATACTGAATTTTAATCTGTCCTAGAACTAGAATAGAACTGGGTAGTAATTAACTATTATTTATAGTCCTTGAAGCCAACATTTATAGAAGTAATTCTTAGAGTGAGCCCCCTGTGTGTTTACTTGTCCAGAGCAACTGAATATTGTCACTAAATGTGATACTTACTCTTAACAGCAAGGTCACCTTTGGAGATAAAGTTGTGGAAATGTAGCTGATGTTGCGCCATATACAATGTGCAAGACTTGGCTTGTTTCCTAAGGCAGTTAATGACCTATTTTGTTTTCTACTTCACATTTGAATCTTTTCTCATCTCCCATCTCATTCTCATAGTAGGAATAGTAATTGTCTCCAGCTAAGTGCATGAAAGAAACTCACACAGCATATGATGTTTTGTGGTAACCACCAGGGAAACAAAAGAGTGATTTATTTCATTATTTGCAAAGAATAATAATAAAAAAAACCACCTTCAAATGCATATAAACCTTTTGGAAAAAAGTTGTCTTAAAGTGCCCTGACCAGAATTAATTTTTCTTGGATCTTTGAGGGTATCATATATAAGCAAGCATAAAACACTTGGAAGAAAAAAAGGCAGATGTTTCTCCCAGCTTGTGTGAGAAGACTTTCTTCTGAGCTTGCTGTGCTCTCCGTGGCTCTCCAGGACTCCATCCTGCTCTCAGTGTACCAGGTGGGTGGTGCGGTGCCTGGCAGTGGGTTCAGGTTCAATTGCATCCCCTCCTGTACTGTGGAGCTGTCACCACAAGATAAATATTTATTGCTGCTGTCGCTGGCTTTCAGCACTGGGCTGATATGAACTCTTGCTTAGTGAGGGCCAGCAGATAGCTGATGACCTCTAGAAAGAGTGAGATATGATTGTTATTAGTGTGTGTAAAAGAAAAGTAATTTGGGGAGTTACTTTCCAAACTTTAATCTTCTTCGCTTTCATATCTCAAGGGATTGTGATGCTATTCTGTGGGTCCTTGCTGTTTCTGAGGAACTATTTTTGTTTTTCCATTACGCTGAAATATATCTGCAAAGTTAACCGGCAGTTTTTTCTGATCTACCAGATGTAATATTGTGAGATGTTCCAAAGGACACTAACTTAATAGACCGACTATTTTCACTGATGAAAGCCATCCAACCTCCGGTCTGCTGTAACTAGCCAGTAAAATGGTTCCCGTCAGACACACAAAGCTCCTCTCAAAGCTGCAGAACAAACATGTTTTTTAGCTTGAAAATCAATTGGCAAAGAAAAAAAAATGTGTGCTTACCTCATCACCTTTTAACTCTACTTCAGTCCATTTAATGCCTATTGAATTGTCTTAACCACAAGTGCATTGCATATTTCTGTACAGTGTGGATAAATGCAGGGAATATAGAGGTTAATGTGCGCAGTATGCCGTAGGCCTTAGCAGGTGAGCAAGCAGTCTGTGGGAGAACAGCATTTCAGGTTGGTTTTGTAAAACTTAAGACCTTCTTCTAACCTGAGAATTGTTCTAAATATTGCAATCTGAGGACAGAAAAGGCCTTCAGTTAGGGTCAAGATCCCACCTCATTTCTGGACGTCTTAAATCAAGACACCGTAGAATGCAATTTGAGAAAAGGACAGTCTTTAAAAAACAGGTAGTTCTCTCTGGAAGAATTCCTTACAAAGAGTTTCTTTCCAGCTGCAGAGCTATTGCATGCATACCGTGCCATAGGGCTGCACGCACACCCAGACCCCACATGTCCCTTGTGCTGGGGCCGTGCTGCCACCCACCGAGCCTGGCCCTGCACCAGGCGTGGATCAGGCACGACTGGTTGTAAGCAGCGGGCTCAGCTCTATGTTCACTGAGCCACCCTGGTGCTGTCAGGTTGCAAAACAACCAGTGCTTAAAGGGAAATTTTCTGAAACAAAAATCCCATCATTTCCTTCAGTGTCACCTTTCATATAATTACCAAGCGCAGAATTTTTAATTAAATGGTATAACTGATTCTGTGACATTCCCATAGACATTTCACAAAGGCTATTTGCGTGCCTTGCTATTTGGTACAGTAATAACTGCAATCAGCATAACTACTATGATTTGTTTATCAAACGTCCCTTGGGTAGCATCCGTTGTCATTTGTGAAACTTGGTGAGCATCACAATTTACATACCATTGCCTGTCTCACGTCGCTGTTGAGTTGTGTTGTGTTGCTGAAACACCATCGATGCTCACCTCTGCAGAAAAGCATGTTTGTATTCCACATGCTGTGAAAAGTACACACCAGTCAGTACAACAGCACAGATAGGCATGGCTGTTGACCACTTTCTCCTACACCAGGTGATTTTTTCCTGCTCACATAAGAATACCCCTGATGCTCAAGTGTATTATGATCAGTTGTATTGGTGAAGTCACAAAATTCTGTGAAAACCTTACAAATAAAGTATTGTATCTTCACAACAGGGATCAAAAAGTACAGTTCTTAAGCAATGGAATTAACTGGTTGAAAAGTGAGGGGAAAAAAGTATCTTAAACAATTATCCATCTGTACCCTTGAACACAGAGTCCTGAGCGTGCGCGTGACCGCGAAGCTGGTGGGCGCCTTGCGGTGCCCGTGCACCGGCAGACCGACAGTGCTTGATTGCTTCACGTCACAGCCTTTAGTTTCTTCCAAGTATAGAGCGTGTGCGCATTGGCATGTGCATGTGTCTTTCGCTGCTAAAATAATCAAATGCTGTAAAAGTACAATGAACTACTGGCACAGTGTGGATTATATTAATACCATTAGGAGCGGCAGGTTACAACAGCGGGCAAATGGTGTATTCGCCATCTCTCACCTGTTAAATGACCTCCTGCAACTGCAAATCCATGTCTTTTGGATCATTTGCCAGATGTTTGCCATTTTTGTCTAAAAAGTGATCTTCCTGAAAGCTAGCCGGGGGATACTGGAGCCTGGTGTCCGCCGGGTTGGGTTTGTTTTTTTGTTTTTTCCCAGAAATAATGTTAGCTTGAAAGAAAGGGAAACCACTTTCCCTAAGCACTACTAAAACCTTCTAATCTGGGAAAAGCGATTTTTTTTTTTTTCCAGACTGCTCTATTCTCTAAAGGGCACTGCTAAATGACAACTTTAGCAGATTATGATGCTTAAAAGGATAGGAATGGTGGCAGGGGTCGTGGAAGTCGTCAGCAGATAAGCTTCAGGGCGGTGTGGTATTATTTGCAGTTGAGCTGGTACCATCCAAGTGAAGAAAGCGAATGTATGTCTGTATCTGTAGGAGCCGGCGGCAGGAACCCGAAATGCATGCATATGCTGTTGGAAAGCCTCAGTGGGGCATGAAAAGAAGATTACTGAGCCAGGTCGGTAAAGAGAGCTGACAGGATTGCTTCACGCAAAATATTTTACGTTTCTCAGACAACAGAAGTGCACAATCCTTGTGGAAAGTCATGGTTGCATGGGTAAAGTTAGAGTTGCCTGAGACATCCATAAATCAAGCTGTCTAAGGAAATGGGGAAGGCATGTGCTTTTGCAGCTGGGTGCTTTTCTCAGCTGGGGACACAGTGCTGCCCCAAGCAGGGGGTGGTCCCACGCAGGCTGTGCCACAGCCTGTCCTCCCTGCCCCGCAAAGCCTCGGGCTCCTGGACAGGATGCAGGAGGCTGCCGACTGCCTCTTTCTTGAATTAGCGTGGTTTTAGGGGTGCTTTGCGACTGGAGGTTTTTATGCAATGACATCTGCCCCAGGTCCTGGCCATGGTAACAACAGCCAGTGTGGCTCTGTGAGAAATGCAGTGCAACCGGGTGTCATGGGTTGGGTGACAAATGGCCAACACCTCGTTTGGAGACGGAAGGCATTGGTTCTTCTAGGCAAAGCTGATTTGCAGTTGTAAAAGTACAAGAAGCAAAGTCTTCACTTAAAAGAAAAAAAAAGATATTTTCAGGTTTTTTTTATTTGCCTTTAAAATGATGTGGTAGCTTTGGTGTATAAGGGGGCGTTACGCACTAAAATGCCTGAGAATGCATTTATATTCAGGTCTTTTTGCTTTCCATATATTTGAAAACACATACTGCAGTGGGAGCTACTTTTAGTTTTTATTAAAAATGTTTCTCATCCTTATGTTTGCACAACATAGTGTAGGGGATGAGATGAAATCTTCAGATGACCTGGAAGAGTCTTCTGGGAGATTTATAAACTGTCTACTTCATATATACGAACATTTGTTTTAATTCCCATATAAAAGTAAGATAAATTGGTTTGTGATAACACAAGTCCAAAAATATCTCACATTACAAAATAACACTATTCCCTGCCTAATTAGAAAGCTGAATTAGATAAAAGGAGCAGTTGCTGCTGATCAGACTATGAATGCAAATAATTAGCCTACATAAAGTACTGCTAACTAAAAAGACTTTTCTAAGAAATGCTGCTGTAAGTTCAGTTATCATGGCCCAGCAGTTGGAAATCTATCCACTGCGTTAGTGAATACTGATAGGTCTGATCCTGTGGTGCTTTGCTTCGAAAGCAATCCTAACTCGTGCAAAATTGTCCATTGATAATAGTTTGTGCTATAAAAATTGCTGGTTCTTAGATGTGTGTATTCAAGACCAGCCTAATTTTCCCTCAAGGTTTTTAAGGTAATTTTCATCACTTGCACGAATAAAGCAAGAATCTGGAAAACATAGAAATCTAAAATTCAAATGGAAATCCTTTATGTAAAATAAATGATAAGATCTAGGTGTCTTTGCATGTGAATGATATCCTTAGGGTTTAGTTTTCTCCAGTGCACTGCTTCAAAGTCTGACACATTTGTAACGGTAGTGTAAGTTTAACATTAAGTTAAAATTTGTTAGAATTTAGAGCCTGATTGAGAGAGAGGGGGAGAGAGATGTAAGTGAGAGTGGCCCTCTAGAGTGACTCTGTCTGGATCTTGCACCAGACGTGGCTGCAAACCTCTGTGGAATTGGGCTTGCAGACCAAGATGGTGTTAGTTTTGGAAAGCTTTGGTTTCTGCTGGAAATACTTAACTTGATCCCAGTTCTTATTCTTGTCAAGTTGGAGCATCTCTCACTAAATCTGCATCTTAATTTCTTAATTTCATCTCAGGTTTGGAAACTACTGGATTTCACTAGCCACCTATAAAAGGCATGCAGGAATTATTAGACTTCCATTGTCAGTTAAATCTTATCCTTTGTATTTTAAATCACCAATTTCCATTCATCTAAAAGGCTTTCAGAGAGTTTATCAGAAGAAGTGAAATAAGAAATGAAACACAAAAATGCAGTTTACATGAAACTGTTTGACTGGTGAAACCACAAAGCAGAGATAAAATACATAAAACTAAGGTTCTGCATAATAAGCATATCTATTAGTTTCCCTTATCTTTATAAAGCTCCCATTTGTCATGAGAAGCATTACGTGTCGCTCATCTTGCCTTGTTCTACAAAAGCTCTTTTCTCGTTCTCCTTTTATCTCCCATTTGCAAGGTAGGAAACTTTGCTGCCATGGTGCTGCAAAAGGACCCCACTGGCTAAATAATAGTTTAACCTTCAACCCCATAATAACATGAGGAAATTGGAATTAATACCTGTGTGCATCTAGATAAAAATGTTACTGGCAGTCTGGAGGTTGCAGAGTTTGCAATGGCAGCAGCCCTGCCTTAAGGGGACGATGCTGGGTCAGTCCACCCCAGGGAAAGTCACTGCCAGGTGAGGCCAGGTGCCCCCACCGTAGCTCATGAAGAACCACGGAGGCTGGCCATGGCCTGGGGCTGTGGACGTGCTCAAGCACCGGGGCAGGAATCTGCGCTCTGCCCTGGGGAACCCTGCGCCCACCCACCCGACATGCCCCTGTCAGCAGCAGGGGTCAGAGGCCAGCGAACGACTCTGGTGGTAGATTTTTGCTGGTAATGACAGTATCTGCGAAACCACCAGCTCATCACATTTAGTTCTCCGCCTCCTGTGCCAGAGGACACAGCCGTAGTGAGGGCTGTGCATCATTTCCCAAAGGAGCTTTGCGGGGGGGGTCCTCTTCTCCTCTGGGTGTATAAAGGCGTTACTTGTTCTTCTCTTTCCGAAAAGAAATGTTAGCATCGCACATCAAAACAAACTGCTTCTCCAAAACACAGAAAATGCCTCGCGTAGGTAACAAATACTTCTCTTACTGAGGATCCATTTGAAAACTTCTTGCTACATAATGCTTTTTAAAGTAGCTCCTACTCAAAATGCATCTTTCCTTCTGCTTTTCTGAGACTCCGTTGCTGTCACACACAGTGTGCTGATGACAGCCAGCTGCTCCTCCTCATGCTGTGGTGATATAAAGTTGGATTGCTTAACTGACAAGTTCGTCAAAACTCCTATGGGGAGCTGTTGTTTTTGTTGCTGAAGAAGAAATAGGATTTGAGTGGAGAAAATCTGTAATCAAACATAGATGTGCTGTTTCTGTCTGTGGAACATAAACAGCTAATTGTCTGTTAGGCTGGCAATGCTGTGCCAAAAGCTTTTTTTTCTTCTTTTCCTTTCTTCTCCCCTCCCCCCCACCCCTTCCTGTGGTCCAAATTCCTGCTTTCTCTGTAAAGGTTTTTGTGTTCTCTAGGAAAGTGAGTCAAGAGTTAGTTGCAAAATATTACTGTGCATTTTTCACCATATGGCTTCTTGAATAGACTTGCTGTGAGTTCAAGTCATTTGTGATTACAGCTGAGCTAACCGCCACTTTGAGGTGCCCGTATGTGTTCTGTATTTGTGACAGAGCTCCCCACTAATACAGACCTTCTCTAACTCTGTAAAATGTAGGTCTCATACTACTTATTATATATTCAGTGCCTGTCAGGCTTAGTTATGTACCTTGTATATAGAAACATATTATTAAATGTGTTACAGAGCCACGTCCTTCTCAGACTACAGCAGAAGGACTGCGGATGTTATTTTAGCAGGCTTTCTTCCAAATTATTAACAGAGAGGTATGTGGTCTGAATGCTGAGCTGAGAGTCCACCAGTCCATAGGTATAATGTAATTTGTCGTGTACGCAGCCCACAGCTTCCCCCTGGCTTCAGAGCTGCTGTGTACCTGCAGCTCCTTAGCAACTGCAGGAGCTCTTTATAAACTGGAAATAATAATTACCTTACTTAGCAAGGATGAAAGCTCGTGGAAGTTACATTTTGAAGATAAAGAGGGCATCTTCCTGTCTATCCTTTAGTCCTTAAATGTTATATTTTATATATTTAATTTCCAATTTTCAAAAAGCTATTAATTTAATAAATATTTAAAGAAGTATTATTTATGTCAAGGCAATGCGCTTGACGCCAGTTGAGTTACAGGTGATTTACGTGAACATAACCGAAAGGAGGATCAGCTCCAAGGAAAAAAATGCACTGCAAACTATCTTCTATTTTAAATGTCTTTATAAGAAGAATATACATAGTGAGTGCTTATATACATAGAAATAAAGATATAGAGTACACGTATGTAGTGCAACATCATTCATCTGCAAAGCATAAGGTGAGGAATAACTAGATAAGCGGTAACCCTGCAGTGAAGAGCAGCAGGCAACAGTACTACCTCACTGCAAACAAATAAACATCATGTTTTACAGCAGTGCTGTGAGAATTATTCAAAAAACAGTCCTGCAGCAAGGAGGCCCTCAGCAGAGTGCCGCGTTCAGTTCAGAGGGTCGCGTCCCGGTGAAGCAGTGGGTCACCGGCAGCATCCAGGTGAGGGGCAGACAAAAGGGTCTGAGGTCTTCCCAGGGGCTGAAGCTGGGGGAAATGACCCTGTTATCTGTCAAAGTCCGAGGGGCAGCACGGTACCATACTACTCCCCAAAAGTTCTCTAGAAGACAATAACTAGGTAAGGGGGGGTGACAGAGGGGAGTGTTGACAACTTGTTCGCCATGACGCTGGAGAGGGCGATTAGCGGCTTTGTTCAGGAGCAGACTGAAAGTTTTGGAGACCAGAGCGTGTTGCAAGAGATGGCTTAGGAAGGCTGTGAAACCTCCTGAGGATGGGTTTAGGACATGGGTAGATAAGGCTATCTGTCAGAAGCAGTTAAGGAGTAGATGACTTTCCTGGGGCAGGGGTTTAGACTGGGCGACCCCTCATGCTCCCTTCCAGCCTCGAATTGTGTGGCTTGGCCCAGTGTTTCTTCACAAGGTGAGATAGGTTATATCCTAATGTCCTGACTTTGGCAAAATTCTGATAACATCAGTGTCATTTCCTTCTGATAATGAGTGAATAGGAACCAAGAAAGCACTTTAGTTCTTGCTTGTGTGCATTGGTACAGAGAGACATCCGTGCACAGCATGTCTTTTATGTTTTCCAGAAGGCATTTTATTGCTTCCAGTGGTCATCTTAATCAGTATGATAGCAACAGTTATTTAGATATAACTAGCAAGTCTGGAGACATTCATATTTTTCTGAATATGAAAATTTGATAGTATCTGGGCAGGGTCAGCATTTTACTGTGCCATTATATTTATTAATGGAGCTTTACCATCAGAAATTCAAACCGATTAGCACTGAACAGGAGGAGAAGAAAAAATAGTGTTTTAAAGGAATTACCTACAACGTGTAATAATTTTTGCATGTGTATGGGTTTACCATCTATTTAATTTTTGAACAGGATCTGTAGGGAGTTTGTTCCTTTTTCAGCTCCCTTGCACCTGTATTGTGCTGTGGGCCTTTTAACTCAGTAAAATCCTCTTAAGCTACAAGTATTGTTCTAGTTCATCTACCAAATGTGTCCTCTGAAAAGATAATTAAAAAAAGGAAAAAAGACTTTTCTACCCCTATGTACTTGCAGAGTACGCTTTAAAATCCTTGTGGTTTCTTTAAATACTCATTTCATGAGTAGCTGTTCTCTGACTTGCATATATACAATTTTTTCATAGTAAGCATAGCTGGACGACAGGAGAACACAAATCGTGTATTTTCTGCACAGTTATTTCAATGAATTGTAGAGAATTAAAGTATAGTAAAAACAAAACAAAAAAATTCCTCCTTTTTTAAAAAAAGGTAAGATTTTTTTTACTAGCCCATATTATTGTAGTTTTAGTGTTCTTTTATAACTTACAGTAGGCCTAAGTCTAAATTTATACCAGCGTTATTGAAATCCACATCTGTTCTTCACTCTTTAGATAGAAGGAAGCTATGCTGTAAGCATGCAAGAGAAATAGTATTGTTAAAGGCACTGAAAGTTTCTAGCACTGAGCCTCCAAAGAGGCTGCTGATACCGCAGGTACCTGGCACGTGATGGACCTCGTGGCAGTTTGCAGTGCAGAGGTCTTGAGTTGAAAACTTATTTAAAAAAAAAAAAAAAAGTTTTAAATGGTTAACAAGGTTAGCATGCAGTGTTACAGCCATAGGTTGAAGCACTAGTGTGGACACTGAGAAATACCAGTGGGTCAAAACAATCCCAGTCTGCCTGCTGTGGCACCACTGGCGTACCTCCTGGAAACCCCCAGGCTGCACGGGCTCACTTTGACCGCTGGCTCCTATCTGCACGCCTCTTTCTGCTGCACTTTGCAAAGCACAGTGCTCTGCTACCTGTGTGTTTAGCCCATCGCAGCTGCTTTGATTATACTTAATATTCTGTCTTGAAGTACTGCAGCCTGCTTCCCAGTCATCTTATTTGTAATAGTGCCTCATGTGTTATGTCTCCTAGCTCTACATACAAACTACCACACTTACAATATCCATGAACTTAAGTGCTTCAGTGGCCCTGGGGATGCTTTACATGCCGAAAGTGTACATCATCATCTTCCACCCTGAGCTAAACGTCCAGAAGCGGAAGCGCAGCTTCAAGGCTGTGGTGACGGCAGCGACCATGTCATCCCGGCTCTCGCACAAGCCCAGCGACAGGCCCAACGGCGAGGCGAAGACGGAGCTCTGTGAGAACGTGGACCCCAACAGTGAGTACTCTCGCCTCTTCGTTGGTGGGTTGTGTTTTGGAGACCTTGACCAATGTCTGAGTATGTCTGGGGTCTTAATATCATTTGGCCTTTGCAGTTAAAGATTTTTGATGACTCAGTTTTTATTTTTATTAAATTCTCTCTTTCCTCCTCACTTTTTTGAGTTGTGCCAGTTGGCAGCAACTCCTCGCACAATGTGCAGTAGCTCTCAGGGACTCCTCCTCCTTTCCCTCCTCTGTGAATGGCAGATCAGCAGCATCCTCGAGTACCTGCAGCATCCTTCAGCCTGTGTCACAATCAAAGCTTCCAACCCCGGGCAGGTACAGTTTCCAGGATGAATGGAGGGCCAGGTACCAAGTTCACCGATAACCCTGGTAACCTGAGCTACAGTTGTGTCTTCTGCAAAGTTTCTTTGCAAAAATCTCGCCATCCTTGAAGGTTCCCATTTAAGGATTTTATCCGGTCCTGTAAAAGTGAATGCAAATCTTGTCATTGATTTAAAAGGAAAATAGATCAAAAAGATGCTTCCAATTTCCTTAATGCACATAGCATGGTATATTGTAGCACAAAATTACATACTGAGGCCATTAAATTTGATTTGCATTTGAATCTGGAGGGAGCTGAGGAGGGAGACAGCTGCACAACTTTGTAGCGTATTGGAAAGGTTTAGGCATGTCTGCAGTTTTTATGAAAAACAGATCTGAATGTGGAGAAATGCCCTCTCCTTGCCCATGATCTGCTCATCCATTTGCTGCTGAAATCCCTGCCATTTCTTGTCTATTAAACTGCTGTCTGAATATCTGCCTCAAAGCAGAAACTCTGCTGTCAAATCAAAGTGGGAACAGCTAGCAAATTATTGACACAGCACTTTTCTTCGCTTTATTCAACCCTAGAGTGTGTTTCTGCGATGTCTTATCATACAAGTATACAAAGCATATTCTAACTGGAAAAACAGAATTTGCCTTCAGAAACTGTGAACTATCTTATGATTCTGGCAGAATTAAAAGACAGCGAGGAAATGTTCCTAACAAATTAAGGACCGTATTATGCCTCCTCTGAAGAGAACCTTCACTGCATGAGGAAATAAATCTATTTCCTGCGTTGGAGTATTAGCCAGAGTGAGAGCTGCAGAATCCTCTGCTACGTCAAATGTCTGTTAGGTGGCAGAGGCCACCAGTAAGAAACCGTTCCACTCCCCCTGTCCGTAATTCTTCTCCTTGCTGTGATGCTGAGACTGAACCCTCCTGTGTGCAAACCAGGGCAGCTCCTCGAGGTGCTCGGGGAGGCTTGCTGCCAGAGGTGGCCGGGTCTCAATGGCCCTTGGGGTGGAGGGGGAGAAAGGAGGAGGAAGAAAGGTGAGGAGGGAAGGGGGTTTTGCAAGCCGGCTAGGAAATGGAAGGAGAGTGGGTATTGCTGAACTGCATTTCACTAATTCCTGTTCCGGTCAAATGGGTTGGAATTAGTTTCTCCTCCAGAAAATAAAATAAAAAATGTGCACTTAAAGCCGTGAACCGCAAGAAGAGCAAAAATGTTCTGATGATGAAATGTTCGATGTAGAAATATAGGTGTCGCACTGCGGGAACTGCAGTTTGGGGCTTCATACTCCTTGTTTCCCCTTCTGATTTCGTTCTCCTGTGCTGCATCTTATTTGCTGTTTCCAGACTTGTGAGAATACTTTCCTCCCCTCCCCAAAGAACAGTCAGATTTTTCCCTGGGAAGGTGATATTTTTATAAAAAAAAAGAAATAGTGCTTGGTTAAATTCCCGTATTTCTTACAAAACAACATTTTTCACCCAGGGACTATATGCCAGAACTTGCTTTTAAGAGGTAGTAAAAGTAGTAAGGGGCAGATTCCCCGCTTGCCGTGGTGCACGTTTCTGCCTTAATAATCCAGTTTTCAGTCCTGGTTTTGTTAACACTGATGTAAAGCTGGTGTAAAGTCCACTGGGAGGGAAGCTGTCACAGCTTTGAAATTGATGTACGTGACAGGAAAATGCTTTCTGTGAACTCTTTGGCTTACCTGTAAGACTGTAAAATGTTTACATTTGTTTGTTAAGCTTAGCTAATCAGGAAATGTGCAATCGTATTAATTGAAGTGTCTTTCTCCAAGCCCTGGACTTTTTAATATTTAAGGCTTGCAAAACACATTCTCTTTAAATCTTTTAATTATATATATCTATATCAACATATGTTCGTATTATACGATGCACCTACCACTATTATTTCATTCAGTGGATATGTCTGTTAATAAAAACTATTAGAAAATCAAATCAAATAAACTACTGCTGTACTTAAACAAGTCGGGTACATTTAGTCCCAGCATAGGACACTGCTACAGTTGATGCAAATTTTGCTGTAGCATTCAATAGGTTGTCAATCAACCCCTCAACCCCCTCATCAGGCAGCATATATGCCTATGGAGATAATTCATGGAATACCTGAAATAGATCTCTTTTTGCTTTTTTGGATTTGAATATTTTGTTTAAAATAAGTTTACAGTTCCATTTTTAGGTGGAAAAAATGGAGGGGGGGCGGGATTAATGAGCTCAAAAAAGCAGTGTCTTCCAGACAGAACTCTCCGCATTTTCAATGGAAGTTTGAAAATGTTCTCCATAAATAAATAAGGTTTTGATGTTTTCTTAGAAATTTAACTTCAAAAAATATTTTATACAGCAGATGGGGAAATTTTACCAATTGGGAAACAGGAAATACGAAAGAAAAAAAAAAAGATCCCCGCACATTTGGATCAATGCTAAGTGCATTTTTTATCGCAAATATTTCTTTTTTTCCAAAAGAAAACAAAAAACATGTATTTTCAGCATATTTCTTTTTAAAGTGGGTTTTGACCCACTAGCCATGGCCAATAAGAGGAGGTGGGGAGCTGGGCCAGCCGCAACAGGAGCCCCGTTGGCCACGACCAGTGGGAGCACAGGGATGGGCATGTTCTGGCTGCCAGCTCTGTGTCAGGCTCCTTGGAAACTCTCTGTTAGACTGAAAGTAAATTAATTGAGGGCAGTTAAGTGATGAGTCTGAGACTCACCAGTGTAGCATAAAGCAAACTTAGATGCAGACCTGGCTTAGCTACCAAGCGTTGTTTTGGAAGTGCAAAAGTACAGTTGGGTTTTCCAGTTTGATTTTCTATTGTATTTCCTGGTGATGCTGCTGCTCGTGGCTTGCTCAGGTACTGGAGGCTGGAGTTGCCATTTCTATTGAAAATAGACAAATATTTCGTATTTCCTAACAACAGATTAATATTGAGCCACCAGCATGGGATTCATGTACCTCCAAACATTGGGGAATTTGGTGACTAAGCCCAAATTTCTGGCCTGTCCTACTTATATGCCCTATAACCAGAGTGAAAACCAAAAGGAAATGTGGATGGTTTTGCAGAAAAATAGCCTTGCACAAAACCTCCATGTCTTAGTATTAGCTTGAAAAGACCACCTAATGAATGGAAGATCTGCACGTAAAACTGGACGGCCTGTAAATTACCCGAGGTTTCAAGAGTTGGTGAGCCCCAGCAGTAGTGCTCAGCGTGGTGTGGAAGCAGAGCACGCGAGCCTCGTGTGGCGGGCAGGAGTCCGAGCTCAGAGAAAAGGTGCTGAGCACTTAGGAGAGGCAGGCTCAAGTGTTGAGGTTGCAGAGTGAGTATAAAAGCAGAAACTGCACTAACGTGGGAGGAAAACCATTTGAAATGCAGCGCCCTTAAATCCGCCCACCAGGAGGAGCAGGGACTCACTGTGTTGCAGCTTTTGCTTTAGGATGTCTTAGAAGTGAGAAATTTCACAAGCTGAGCTCCCTGGCCCTGACCTGGGAGGGTTTCCATGCTGAATCGGACATATTAAGGCCAAGCTTTTCAATCTAAAGCTGCGTTACTTATGACAACTCTCTTAATCGTTCCAGTTTACCATCTGGCATGTGCATGCTTTTACTCATTCAACAGCTTTTTTCTGCTAATACATGTCTACATCTGAAATGTTTTGCAGCAGATTAAGACGAGCAGAATTTGGTGCACAGCAGCTTCCATCCGTGTAACAAGTTAATTCTGCTCTTGTGTGTCCTTGGTTGAATTTCACAATGCTTTGGAAGACACTTTTTCATCAAGCCTGAAGTTGAACTGATAGCAAGTGCTTCTGCTGGGCTCTGTGTTTGTTTCTGCTGCAAGAGTAGTGTCAGACTGAGAAAACATTTGAATGTCCAACCCATACTTAACTTATATTGAGATTTACATGTAATTACTCCTTCTCCTTAGCAACTTGCTTTAATTCATGGCTTTCCCAAACACAGCAACAGGGAAATCAGCATCTTGGTTGTTTGGTAATGAAGAGGCTGGGCTTCTCATGGGCTGGACCAGTAGACCTTCCTGGGCAGGCGTTTGCTTTAGGGGCATTTCCCCCTTTAAGCGCCAGTGAGAAGGGAACTGCAGCGCCCAGAGCTGCCTGGGCGCTGGACACGTGGGTGGTTCTTCTGGGCAGCTGCTTTCTTGTGGGATTTGGGGTGAGCTTGGCACTGTGGGGAGTGCTGGTCTCCCACCATCCCCATTATCAATCTCACCATCTGTAAGAGCGGCTGTGGTCAAGTTCACCCCCATTTTTTTTGCTCTTCTCAGGGCTGATAAATCTCTGAGATCAATACAAGTGTTGCAGTGTAGCCCATTAGTATATGGTAGTGAACAGGAGGCATGTAGCATCTCTGCCCAAGACTGATGTCACTGATCAAAGTGACAGGCAGCAACCGAACAGGAAGGACAGCTTGTGGGAGGAGATTTGAGGAGTTTAGCTGAGATCTGTTGAGAAGTGGCAAAGGATTGGTGTCACCATGTGCTAGTCAGAAAAGTTAGGGTCTGAAAAGTTATCTGATTTTCAGTAGCATTGTAAGTCTGTGGGCTTTTAAGTTAGCAGGTGCTTTGAGGGCGCAATACCTATGCAGACATCTTCAAGATGATTTTTTTTTTTCCATTCTCCTTTCCTTAGCATTACACAGAAATTCTTTGGCAATTGATTCAATTTCCAGGAGCAAAGTGCAATCCCTGCCTGTTTTCCTAAACAGAACAGGAATCGTTTGAATGTTTCCATTTTAAGACGGTGCTTTCCTGAGTGCTGACAGCTCCTCTCTCTCTAACCAGCATGATGACAAGAACAGTGCATGTCAGTCCTCATTTTTCTCCATGTGTCAGGAATGGACATTCACTTCGTCATCAGTAAACTGTGAACAGCATATGTGGGTTGCAAACATCTTTGCAGATGTATGGATACTGCTATTCAAATGCTCTCATGCTGTGCTTTGCTGTGCTTCTGTATTCATTCATGTAGATCCTTAACATCACGACCATGACATTGCCTATTCCATCCTTCTGAGGGAAAAAAAGCTAAAATGGTTGTTGATGATGCTGAGGAAACCAAGTGTGACTGCATGGATGAAGAAGGACTGGGGAGCATTAAATTGAAACCAAAATGCTCCAGAGTTTGTTCAGGGGAGGAAAAAAAAAAAAAAATCAACCAGACCTGCTCTTTTGTGGGCAGCTGCTCCCATGTTCAGAGGTACCTGAACTTCTGTGAACTGGTTCATTTATTTCCAGCCCAGAGCTAATTTTGTATATTGGCGTCTCTCAGTTTTCCACTATCACTGCTCTGATCCGAGCTCTTCGGTTGGATTAATATCATGGCCTCAATGACAGGGCAAAATTTGAAGACTTTATTGTGAACAGACACATTATACATACCAATGTATTTACTTTTCCTGTAGACTGCATACCACCAGTAAGAAAGAGTGTTCAAAAGTCTGTTACTTGGTACACTCTTCCACCTACTGTATAGCTTTTGCCTGCTTTCCAAAAAGGTAAGGAAAAAACTAGCTTCTTATTATTTTATTCTCAAATACTTATTATCATTATAATATAGAGGAATAAATGAGGAATGTGCATTAGTGCAGCTACGTCAAAACAAGGATCTGCCTTAAAAATTGTTCACACATCCATTATTAAATGTGCTGCAGGGAAACAAGAGCCTGGTGGTCATCTGTGTCCACTCGGTGGAGGTGGTAAAGCCTTTGGAGATGTAGGTATTTGATAACAATTTGAAAAGGAACAAAGAAATCATTAAAATTTAATTATGGCAATCAGATCTAACAGCTAACAAAATGCTTTCTGAGTCACTTCTAGCTGCCTTACCAGCAGGGTTGCCTGGCAGCATAAAAATAACATACATGAATGTGTGAGCAGTCTTCTTTACTCTAAAATTATAAATCGATCAAAAAATTTTCAAACTATTTTTCTTTCTTTTTTCATTGTGGGTGATCCCAGTGACCACTTCTGAATAACCACGAGTGAACAATTTTTGAGGGCTGGCTTTTTCTAAGTGTTGTGACTGCCTACGTGGTGATCTTGTGAGCTAATTTCATATTTGTGACTTCATCAGCCAAGAATTACTGTTTTTCTAGTGAAATTAGGGGAATGAGAAAGCATTTCATATTGGAGGCAAATAACTAACAGCCATTAATAATTATTTCTCATATCTGCAATTGTCTGCTCGTACAGCTTTGCCTGCTGCTTTGAGGCTTTGACCAGGTATGAGAGGCACTGGCCTGGTTACTGTGGTACTGTGCAGTTGGGGCTAGAAGAAGTTGCTGTATACAGCCTTCAAAACCTTGTTTAGCTGATCCCTAACAGGTGGGAACTTGTATCAGCAAAGGTAGGAATGTTGCTAGAATTGAGTCTCTGAGTAACAGCGGGGGGGAGAAACCACACCACTAATATCTTTAGCTGGTGTAAATTGCCACAGCTCCAGTTTCAATTCAGCTCGAGTTCTTGTGAAATGTTCAAATTGCTTTTTATTGTATTTGAATCATGCCTGTTACTCTAACTTGCACAGCTCAGGCAGAAAGCCTTATTTAAGGTGTGAAGCTCTTTATGAGCATCAGAATGACCTGACTTACCCGAGGGCTGAAGTCAGACAGGTTGACAGTGACTGGTGTTGAGGGAAATATAACAAAGTAGTTGGAGAGGAGAGGGGGCCACTCAAAGTATTATTGCAAATGTAATGTGAAAGAGTAAAGGGTGACTAGATGAAGATGAAATTGCTAAAGGAAGGAGATCAGAAGAAGGAGAAGGATATATGAGAGACCATAAATTGTGGGAGAAGTCGCTTTTTTCTATAAAATTTAAAAAGCGTTTAAAATGTAAAGCGTTAGGAGCTAACATTTCTAAAAATAAATATTCTAAAAATAAAAGTAACATTACTGTATAAGGTACGGAACTGGTATCTGCAAAGGCACACAAATAATTTTTTTATCTATGTCCTATAAAAAGCAATTGGCTATTCAGATTCTTTGCCCAAATTTTAAAATCTGCCTGATGCAAAGCTATGAAAAATACTACAGTTGAGGATGACTTGAGCTTGTGATGGTTTTGCCTACTCAAGAGCTCTTCTACATCAGGTATTGTTCTCCATTCCTCATCTGTGAGCGCTTCTTTTCCAGCTGGGCTGATTGCTGTAGCCCTGCTTGCTATGTTTTGATTTGTTCTTCCAGGAATGTAAAACAAAAAAAAACAAGAAACAATATGCTGTATTAAAAGCAAAGCAATGATATCAGGAAAACATCAACTTAATTGTAAATTGACATTTGTTTTGCTAGTAACATATTTGTATGTAGGTATGAACACAGTGCTTAAACTGCTGTGTGACTATATCAATTTCTGCTACGTGATGCATGGAAGGACATATTTATAATGCTTTTAAACTGTTTCCTGTGAGTGACAAACAGGACTTCTTTACTGTTGAGACTGGTGAAAATACGAGGCTTGAAAAACTACATGGTATCTGAGTCAGGGAAAAAAATTGTCCATCACCTGAATAAGGCAAAGAAACACCAACTGCTTTTGCAGTGCTATGGGGTCACATTTTGTACCATCGAAATATCTGCAGCATTCTTCTCCTGATCCATCTCCAAGCAATATGCTTGCAGGTCAGGAGGAAAAGGCAGTCCAGTACTAAATTGCCTGTGATACCTGGAAGACCTGGATTTGTCCATCCAGCTCTCAGAGGCACCCTGTGCATCAAGTGCCGTGCTCCTCTGCAGCCTTGCGCTGGTGCTTATCCCGGCAGCAATGGCAGCGAGATGCTCACACCGTGCAGACGGAGCTGTGTCAGCCCCAGAAAGACAGCTCCTCTCCTCCGCTGCCTTCTGGGCGTGATGTGCAAGGACTGTGCTATTTCAGGGGCAGCAGTCCTTCGTGCTCACGGAGGTCAGCAAACTCCTCTACGCTGGCGCAAAGGCTGCGTGGCTTGCTTTGGCACGTCCCTTCAGCACACGGAGCTGCTGAGCTGTGTGTGTGTAACAGGGATTCATTTCAGCATAAGAGAGACAGGGAAAACCACGGCTTAGGTTATTTATTTATTTCCTCTGGGGAGGACCCAAGTGGTGCCCATGGGCCTCTGTGCTCTGAAGTCTGTTGTCACATTTATAAAAGCAGTCACAGTGAGACTGACTGGAGAGTATCCCTCTGCTTTTTGGGTTGGTTAATTGTTACTGGGCACCGTTAACTTCGGTTGCTGTTTGCAACGAGACCGTACTGGTAGTGCTTCAGCACCTCAGGCTGTTTTAGCGGGGATGTCGGTGAGATGCTGCAGCCCGCCAGCATCCTCTCCTTGTTCTTCTGTCTTCTCCATGCAACTTTGCCTCAGCCTGGGCCGCGTGCTGAGCATCTGAGCCACAGCAGACCCCTTGGTGTCAGCTGCGGCTCGGGCCGTAGGCTTGCCAGCAGCAGCTGCCCGTTGCCCCGCAGCTCCCGGCACCAGGGAGGGCTGCTCAGCTGCAGCCCTGGACAGGGGTTCGCCTCCCAGCGCCTGGGCGTGCCATGCCCTTCTGAAGGGTTTCTTCTGCTTTACAAGCCATTTTTTGCTCAGTCTGTATGCAGAGGAATTTCCGTGGTGATTGTGAAGTGCTGGGAGCGTTTGTAAGGTGTGTGCAGCACCATGTCACATGAAGTCCTTCCATTCCTTGGCCATACCTCTCCTAGGATACCTATGCAGTCACTTAGATTGCGCTATAATGAACTGAGTCATGACATGGTTTCAAACCGACCTTGGGCTTGTGCTGAAAGAGGCAAATAGTTTAAGCTACCCCCTGGACCATGCATCGGGATTTTCCCTGCCTCCCCCTGAGCGGGGCCACCTGCTCCGTCCAACAGCAGCTCTGGGGACCTGGCAGCTCTCTGAAGCTTTGTGTCAGAACTGCAGGATGCTCTGTAGATTGTCCCACCTTGGAGTATGCGGTATAGAATCATTATTTTCTGGATTGAGGTGTCATTTTCATTTTAAATCCTGCTAGTTTCATCCTGAGAAATAGTGCTCTGTGTTTAACCTCACTTGAAGGATTTTCTATTTAGTGGGGACTGCTGAGAAATGAGAATATGCAGCAAAAATTGATAAGCGAAAGACTTTGACAGGTCTTCACTGCATCTATTTTAATTCTGGAATAGCTTACAGAAAAATAAACATTTATCATGAATTTCTTCTAACAACAATACACTCATTTCATAAGTATGGCACAGATACATCCAAACAGGCCTGTGGAGCGTCCCCTGCACCCAGATTGCTGGCCACCGAGGTGCCACTGCTGCGAGGGCACCTCCTGTGCATTGGCTGCAAAACTGAGTCTGGAGAACGGATTTCAAATGATAGGGAAGGGCTCAGGCATAAAATGTATGAACAAATTAACTTCCTTATTTAGCAAGTTTTTCAGGTAAAAATGGTTTTCTCTAATCCCCTTGCTGAGAAGGCTCAGTTCGTGAAGAGCATGGGCTTTCCCCCATTTCCTCTAGTTTAGGAAAATGTGAGTGCTCTGAACTATTGAACCTTGATTTGGGGGTTATAAGTTGGTTCCTCTGCAGTCGTTTGGCTTTGCAGTTTGGTTTCAGCTACTTTTTACGGCAAAACCTGAGCATTTTTCCTGTTGCTCTCAGCTGATCCTTGAAGTACTCTTCAGTTGTTTTCGACTTGGTGCAAGGGACCAGGCAATCAATGGGACATGGGGAACATCTAGTCTGCTGCTGTGGGGTCGGGGCTGGTGCGACTCCTTGCTTTGCGCCTGTCACAGTGCCCGGCGCTGTGCTCCGTCAGCCCTCTCGCCCAGGCCTTTAAACCACGGCCAGGCTTGCTTGCTTTCCGCTGGGAGACTCGCAGAAATACCGCGCAGCATTGATTGGGCGGCACTTGTGAAAGCTTTAGCAAAAATGTCTTTGCAACAGAGACTGTGTTGTCATTTCTATTAACAAGGTTTAAAATCTTTTTAGTATTATTGTTGTTAACTCTTATTTTTATGCATGTTTGGCTAACAGAGCTTGATAAGACAGATTTACTGGTGTTGTGCCACACTACAGAGTGCAGGTGTATTTTTTTGTTGTTTTCAGTTTTCTACAGTTCAGAGGTCATTTTTCTCCCTCTTCTCACAATCAGCACATACGTTTTTTCCTGAGCTGCTTCTCAGATGGTCAGTGTCTGTTACAGACGTGCCTCTGGTCAAGAGGCGAACTGGGCTCCTTTACGCAGCTTTGCTCCTGGCACTCCCGTACTTTTGCACATTCCAGCCAGGAATCAGAATGTAAGTATTTATTGCAGAAATTACTTATGCAGTAGCACATATTTTCCAAGCCCATCTACATCTGAGGAGGCTGAACAACCTTTAATTTTGTACACACAGAGGTATCAATAATGAGGCCTGTTTTCCCCTGGTACAACTTCGGTTGCATAATATTTATTTTTTTAAACAAATTTATTTTAGAGATGAGATGAAGATATGTGAGCCTAACATGCCTTAAGTCCAATACACTGGAACCAATATGGTGTAGTATGCTTTGAAGAGTGACAAGTGGAACTTAAATGTGCTGTTCAATGGTTTTGACACGTTGGGACCCCTTTTTGCCAGCACAAGCTGGGGCTCTGTGCAGTGCGGAGCTCTCCCAGCTCCCGCAGGGCAGCACCCATGCCTGGGCCTCCTGTCCCAGAGTCACCCAGTCCCTGCAGCTACCGGCAAGGGGCCGCAGCAGCCACNTGCATTTGCACGTTCAGTTTGCATTATAGCTTTTACTAATATCTCAAGCTCTCAATATCTATTCAAATTGATGTTTTCCTTCAGGTTTTATATATCCATGGCAGCATCCTACTGCCCGGCAGCCAAACTATGCCAGGAATTAGTCTCTCTCTAACCATCTTATGGCTGATATAAGTGATTTTGCAATCATTCTTCTCGGCAGTGCAAGGTTAGACTTTTCTCATGATGTTTCAAGTTTCAAAGTGTACCCATCACAGTGAATATTTGTTAAGTCATCGGAGCAATTTATAATGGCTGAGAACAGTATGTGTTATTTAAGATTTCATTTACAACCTCTCGGAAATAAATCTGGTGCAACTGTTGCTTGAATGAGACCTGCAGGTAGGTCAGAGGAAGCCAGGTTTTGTCCTTTTGACTTCAAGCATAGTTGGACTCAAGTTACTTATGAGATTTATTTTAATTAGTACTATTATGTGGCCATGAAATTTTGCTGGAGAAACTGTGTGCCTATAAGGAGCCAGTGGATGCCATGAGATGCCAGGGAGCTGGCAGCCTCCAGGTGCAGCACAGTTCCTCCCGGAGCCTGTGCCAGGCCCCCTCCTGTCTGAGTGTGTGGGGAGTGGGCTGCTCTCCTTTGACGTCTCAGAGTAACTGATTCTGATGATGCACTTTAATATATTCACATAGTTGCATGCTTCCAAATTAATTATTTTGCAGAATGTCTCACACCTTTCATGATGTTTATGATACAAGACTTGTAAACAGGCAGGAAAGCGTCAAACTGTTTCTATTTAAAAAGCTGAAATTCTTTATGCACTTAAATGATCACCTTATAGTGTGAGGTTGAACACACTATAAGGTGATGCTTTGGTTATGAAAAGTTAGGTAGCTAGATATGTGTCTGAGACACAGATAAGTATTAATTACTTTGTTAGTATTAGTATTCATCTTCTGTTCCATTGTTTCTCTTTGTCTTTTTCCACAATCTTTTTTACTAGAAAATTTGGAAGAAGAGCAAGCTCTAAATTCTGCACATATATTGTTATACCTCCTGGATAGTCCTGCTGTCACTTTTTTGCCTAATAAACTCTTAGTAGTGCTGAGTTATCCCTTTGACTAATTTATCAGTCCTTACACCCTCTCAGGGAGAATTTGTCAAATTCATAAATTGTAATATCAGTGAAAAGACGAAGACTTTTGGCTCTCTTGCCTTCCGTATATTTATAATGAATCTCTTTCTCCCAAGTAGGGTAAATGTCACGTTGGCAGGACTACCTTGGTGCTGCTCTCACGTGGTAGCTTGCTGTAGTCTCTTACACGCACTCACGTCCTTTTGTGTGTTGATGAGATAGAGAAAGGGTTGTAGGACTATGAAATCAGACTTGACATTCTCAGCTTAATTTCACTAAAAGCACTGGCATTGCCCCAGACTAGGACACTGCAAAGTCCTATTTCTTTTCTCCCCTACCCAAACAATGGGAAGCATTACAATTGTATTTTGCAGCTTTCAGGATGTTCACTCTCTTAACTGTTATTTCTGCTACAATTATAACAAAAGTTTCCCCAAGAGCAGTCATGTTTTGTAACCTCAGGTGCAAAACCTGACTAGATATAAGGAATCTTCCAAGCCCAGTGCCTACTAACGCAGATGCACAATGTTGTCTGGCAACTGTGGATAAAAGTGTGGGTAGTTTGACTGGAAGTAGCGAGGGAAGAGATTTTAGGAGAGAACAGCTAACAGCCAGTAAGTCAAAGATGGAAGGAAGTATACACTAAGCTTTATACTCTGTTGTGGCTTTATAGATAGTAAGAAAGCTGAATTTGAGAATTTCCAGTTTAAAATCTTTGCAGATTTTCTTGATCTCATTTGCAGTTGGTGATTTTGGAGTGCTATAAATTTGTTTTGCAGCCATTTTAATCTGTCTGTGGTTATTACAATCAGTTAAATGAATTTATTATTATCTACAGTTAGATACACAAGCAGCCATCACTGGCCGACACTGCCGATCTGTTTCAGAAGTACCGCACCTTCTATCAGCCCTGAGTACTCCCTGTCTTGCTATAATGCCATCGCTAAATGGCCCCAGTGCAGTTAAAATATCCAGGCTTGGTATGCAGAGAGGATGGAAAGGAAAGACCTTCAGTGAATGCTTGAGAAGCAATATTCTGGGAAAGAAAATATTTCTAATGGATTGTGAAGTGCAACGGTTGTGCTTAAATTTGATGCTTGGTGGCCATTCTCTGGTGTAAGTCAGTTACCTTCAGCTCAGTGATGCTGGTGAGGGATTTCTTCGCTTACATCGTTCTGCCCAGCTCTGGCCAATGGCAGCTAATAACACGTTCCTTGAGATACACGTTTTATCCTCCTGTTTGTCAAGGCAAGATATTTTATCTTTTTTTATTCTCCTTAAAAAATTCTGTGCTGAATTAAAACATCCGTGCAGCAGCTCTGCTTCTGTTCCTGTGAAATGGTTTGCAGCCATCAGCACCACAGCAGCTGTCAAATACTGCAGGGAGTGAAGGACAGTGATATGAATTATTTTAAGGACATCTAACATCTGGTTTAGAAGTGAGTGACTTACATTTGTGATGAAATCTGTATAGATGATAAGGTTAGGTGCAAAACCTGCATTAAATGAGTGACTTAAATTGTTTTCCCCTCAGGTATAATAGGAGGTCTATTCATAGCTGTCACTGAAGTAACAGGATTGAGCATATGTGGTAGTGAAATTCAGTCAACAAAAGTCCCCACAAGCCTATCTGATGTGAAGTCGCTCGCTTTCTCATCTTCCCTGTGGAAAAAAAAAAGAACAGTGACCACACTTTCTGTCCTTAGGGGCTGGGTTTTTTTTTGCTGTTTATGTTGCAAACAATTAGTCACTTCAATTCAGTGTCAGATTTTCTGTACTACTTCACACCATGAGTCACCCGTGATAGAGGCACTGCTCAGGCTTTGGGTCTGTCTGAGATGGTCAGTGATGCTCATATTAGTTATAAATGTTTGTGAAAGCAGGTTTGACCCAGAGTTTGCCTGACGAGTTGTAAGGTAACCTAAAGGATCACTTTAAGTATTCATTTTTCCTTTGTGTGTTTAACTAGCCAAGCTGTAAGAAACGGATTGAGAAACCTGGAAAACCTCTAGCACAGCTCAGGTGGAGACTATCAGCTTCTCCACATTTGATGAATGATATCACTGCAATAAGAGTACCTATGACAGCTGTGAGGGCTGTGACAGCCCGCATCGTGACCCTGCAGCAGTGCCTACCATCCTCAGGGTGTCCATTGGGATTTCAGTTCTGGATTAGACCTAGTGACTTTGCTGCCTTTTTATTCAGAATGAAAGACTTTTTTTTTTCTTTTTTTCTTCTGCATATTATCCTGAGATTAGGGATATTACTTTGAAATCATTGGAGTCCAGTCTTTAGCAGAACAGCTCCAGGCAAGCAGGTGCAAAGTGTTTCCTCCAGTAGGCAGAATGGGTGGCAATGCATTGGCTGAATGAATGTTTGTTCACAAAGCTAGTGAAAATTTAGTAAGTTGTTCAAAAAGCCAATCAAAGTAATAACAGAGTAAAAAGGTCAGGAAAACTGAAAATAAGCAGTATTACAAGTAAACAAAGTTTTCAAAATAAAGATGTGAATCCATGCATTTTTCCATGTGCACATGATTTCAAGCATAAAGAAAACTGTTCAAAGATTTTATAGAGATGAATAGAAAAAAAACCAACAGCTACAGCACAAGATCACACTGTGCTGAAGTGTGCTACAGTCAATAGGAGTAGAACAGAAATTACGGCCGTCACAAAATGAAATATACCCAAGCACGTGCCCACTGGTTATATTCGTGTTTATGCGATAGCTGTCATTCCTCTGGTCAAAAAACTTCCATCGCAGATACTTTATTTGCTTCCATAATACAAAGATAACATTATCCAAGTAGGTTCCTGCATGCAGCTTTGTATCTTTGGTGATTTTACTCAAACCTTGATATATTTTGTCATCCGTGTGAAAAACAAACCCATACAAAATTTCAGGGTAGCGCTTGAAAATGGCAGTGCTGATGAACCGGAGGAGCATATGAGTGAAAAGAGTGTGAGATACAGTTGAGCATTCATTTGTCACTGACACAAAACAATGCTGTAAAATAGATATTATTTTGTGTTGACACAGATAGCAAACAGAATATATTTGTGCAGCAAGGGCCTGGTTTTGCTTGTGTTTTTTGGGGGACCAGTAAGCAGAACAAATCAAAAACATGGCACATAAGAAATTGGTCTTTTCTGGTGTTTCTCTCATTCCAGATACTTGCCACTTTCAGATACAGCATCTCTGGAAAACATCAATGTTTTTTTTCCTCTTTATTAGCTTCAGGAAAGGAAATGTGTACATCTCTTTACAGTGGCATATGTTGATACATTAAAGAGGAGAGCATCCTTTTATTCATGAAAATAGGTATTTTGACTTTCAGGTGAGTTTGTCAGTTTTGAACACTGACAGGAAAGGAAAAATAAAAAAGGCATGTTTTTGCTTTCTAGCCATAGTACAAAAATAGGAAGAGAACTAGGTTAATGTCTGAGTATGTGTAAAAGCCCATGAAACACAACTGAAACTCAAAATAGAAAAGAAAGGTGTTCCAGTCCTGGGATCTGCTGTTCTACTCAGTTACTGCTCTGTAACTCAGAGCGCTGAGGCTTACCTGGGGGAGGTCTGGCACTGCATCAAGTGAGACGTCTGTTCTTGCAGTTCAGTGGAAAATAGGGGGGGAAAAGTAGTTGCCATAGTTACACCACTTGTCATGATGCTTATCATGTCTGTGGAATAAAAAGCCTTTTATTAAATCTATGCTCTCACTAATATCAGCTGTTAAACATTTTCAAGATATTTGAAATCAAGGCTTTCTGCAAAAAAATAAAATGTTGATTGCAGTGAAAAGGTGCTGTTTAACCATGCAGCTCAAAACATAATTTTGTTAGACACTCGGTATTACAGAATTATACAGCATGAATAAATTTTCCAGTGAATTTAGCCTCTTTGCACTTCATGAACATTCCTGATTTTTCTATTAAGGTGTTTGTTACTTGCAGCTCCTAGCCAAATAGCTGGAGCAGGCAAAATTGAAGAAAAGGAAGGCAGTTCCTTTCAGCAGAGGAAGCACACCCTGTCAGTGGCATGGCAGTGCTTTTGCTACATGCTGAAGTAATTCTGACTTCCCATGTGAGAGGGATGAAGGCTGTGATTACTGTGCACATGCATGTATTCTCTTTTGCTTTCCAGTGCAAGCATACCCCAAATGTCTAGGTAGACTAACAAACGTACACGTACACACGTTCTCTGTGAAAGAATTAGAAGTCCATGCATCTTCTTAATGCCAAGAGACCTACAGTTTAATGTGCTATTATTCTTCTTTTTTAAGCTGGTGTGCCAAATCCTAAAGCATTAAGGGAACACTGTTTAAAATGTCTTTTTTACACGTGTAGCAGTGTCTAATGTTAAGAGTGTCTCTATTGGTCTTTCTTGACCCTTGGGCAGTCACCCTTGCCTTTTGGGCTTTCTCATATAAGTTTCATTTCCTTTTCACCCTCCCAGTGCTGGATCTTGCCAGAAACGGCTCATAGCCAAACATCCTTGTACTGCACAGATGTCCATTTATATGACTTTAATCTTGCCCGTACCATTATGATGCTGGAGCTCCTCAAGCCTCCTCTCTGGAGCTAGAGGTAACAGCTACCAAATTCATCTCTTCAGAAGGGAGGCTGTACCAAGTGAGAACCAGTTACCCACTGGTTGCTGAAGTGCTTGTTCAGTCTCTTCTGCAGTTGTTTCCTTGAAAGAGCAAAAGATGCAATAAATGTGACTCTTATTTCTGTTTAAAATAAAACTATGACCAGTTTCTCTAACGCAGGGAAATTTCATTCAGTGTAACATTGTCATTCATGTCCTGGGAAAGCTTCAGCTTAACAATCCTTTGGTGAGATGTCATTTATCTCCCTGCTGCCTGGTTTCACTGTCACACACGTCAGGTGCAGGGTTATGTTTGCTCAGTGTGAGTGATGGCACCGATGGGCAGTTCAGTGAGGGGAGATTGACTTGAGCCAAAATCCAAATTCTGCAAAAATATTCTCTCAAAGTGTCATCTTATTTTCATTTTTCTATTGAAAAAATACTATGCATTTCCAGATTTTGAGAAATATGAATCAGGACTTGACTCTGAGGTTGCCTTAAGCTGTACAGTGGAAGTGGACTGCTTTGTTTGAGCCCAGGTCCTTGCGAGCCTTCTGGTTTGGGCACTACAGAGGGTTACGTCCACTGTACCGAGGGGGCTGCTTGCACTGGTAGGCAGGAGAAAACCTGGAAAAGCCAGAGTAAATCATGGAATTGTTTGTAATTCATTAACAGAGTAAACAGAAAACACCTTTGTACTCTGACTCGGTATGAAACCCATTGCTGAATACAGATTTCTTTTTTTAAAAAAAAAAAAACATTCTACATGTTGTTCAATTCTACATTCCTGTTGTTTGGCAGCTGCACAGCATTCTGGTTTTCTTGATTTTTATTAAGTATAAGAATTAATTACAAAAATATTTTCAATTCTTTGATCATTGAATGGATAAACTAGCTAGACATGTGGAGTTATATTTACTGAATATGAGAAAGAAAATGATTACTTGCGTAGTCACTTTTATAACAAAGTCTTTGTATATCTGCTTGGGTCAAAAAACAGGGACTTGCACGGAGAGGTGCTGGGTTGTCGCCAAGATAGGGACTGACTGAAGAAGAACGCTGTTTAAGCAGAGCATCGGAAATGCTTTTTCTGGGCAGGAGGGAATGGTCCTCAGTAGCTGGAGAGAAGGGAATGATATGTAATGGGGTCCCAGGAGGAGTGAGGGAGAGGTGTGTGCACAGCTAGAAAGCTTCATTTCTGCCCTGGGTAGGGGAAGGGGGCTGCAGAGCCCATGAGCGCTGTGTACAGGGACAGAGAAGGGCAAGAGGTAGGGGGTACATTTAGGAGCATGTTAGGAAAGAAGTCAAGAAGAAAGGAGGTAGAGAGGAATCATTTCTTATAGCACTGACTTCAGGGCTCCTTTGGGATGTTTTAGAAGATCACTGAGGTCATAGATTTAATTATGTTTCATGCAAACTGTTTTCACACTTGGCTTTAACAGCTCTCAACAGTGCCTGGCTTTCCAGGTAAGATAACCAAAGTACTATTAATTACTTTGTTTTAAGCAGGTGAAAATAATTTGCTACTATTTGTTATCTTTCCAGTCAACAGCATTCAAACTGAAGCATTTTATACGTAGTTTAAATTAGTATGTTTTCTGTACTGTCGGCTGTAATTAAGGAGTAATATGAATTGGTTTTGTTTCTTCACTGCCACAATCTCATAAAGATTTGGAAACACATTTCCTAAGCTTCTGTGCTCTTTTCTAGCTATGTGATGGGGCTGTGGCACTCTGCTTTCAGCAGTGAAGTGCTGCGGATGTAGCTGGTGTGAAAGTTCAGACAGCAACTCTGCTGCCCAGAGAATCAGCTCTCCCTGCTTGCTCCTTATTGCCTTATCCGTGCAGGTCAGGGGTTTCTGCTCCCTGACCTGATCCCTTAGCTACATCTCCCACCTAAGCGCATAAACGCTCCAGCGATCCATTGCCGTTCATCCTTCGAGGTCTTCTTTAAGCCTCTCTGCAATCTTTCATTTGCTGGAAGCATTGATAAGGCTTTCAGCTGTTTATTCTTTGATCCCAGTGCGTAGTGTTGCAGACACTTTCAAAGCTCACCTGACCCAGAAGTTTTTATGTGCAAAGCAGAACCAGTAGGAGATAGGAGACAGATGCTGCCAAAGATGCTCAAGATTGATGTTCCTCGGTGCTACAATACTTCGTTGATTTTAGCTTTTATTTAGGAGGATAAAAACAATCCTTTTCTATTGCAATCTTATTACCTGTCTCAAAATCTCAGTCTTACAGGCAAAAACATGATGCTTTTTCAGGCCGTAAATGTTATGTCTGGTTCTGTTCTTTGATGCAAAGTCATGTTTTCCTGTATGGCTCAGATGGGAAAATTAACATTGACAACAGCCTCTGGATCTGTCTCTGAAGGCACTCACCTTAATAATATCTTGCAAAATCGCCAAAGGTGTGGCTGATAAAAATGATCTTTTAGCACAGTCCTGGGGAGGCTGAAAGCAGTGTCTGTCATTGCAGATAGTCTAGATCATCTTTCCCACTTAACAAAAGGAGTTTATTGACTCTGACAGAGTTATCAGCATAAGCAGTTCAGAAGCAGAGAAATAAATGACATGCTTTTGTGTGTGTTTCCAGAGAACTATCACTTCCATTGGTAAATATTCATAAATGATGGTATTATCTTGCCTTTGCAAGGGGGAACATGTATCACATATCCCATTTATGGCCTATTTTTAGAACTGATTAGAATTAATACAGGCACATATCTATGTAATATTGTTCAGAGGAGTAAATTTCCCCTGACACTCAATTCTACCTTTACCATATGCATGCCTCCCATCAGAGGCCATTGTATTTTGGTAGCATTCCTTCAGTGGCATATTTTGACCAGGAATGCCATCTAGACCCTGAGATGCTGGTGGTGGTTTGTCTGCTGGCAGGGAGAAGGGCTCTGGATCGCATGGCTGGATACAGAAAAGCATAAGAAACACGAAAGTGCTCCATGTGTCCGAGTGAAAAAATGCTATAGAAACACTGTCAGAAGCCAATAACTTTGCACAGGAATTTTATACTGTACTGTAAACTTTTACTGCAGGCAATACTGCCTCTGTTGATTTCAGCAGGTGCTTTGCCCTCGACTCAAGCGGGAGCAGGATTTCAGCCACAGAGTGCAATGCCACTCTGGTATGTAGAGCTGGAACTTGAGAGTGGAGTTCACCATTAAACTGTTTTAAAAATGGACAGTGTATGTTTTGTGCTACATTCTATAGATTTTTTTCCTTACTTGTCTTTACAAAGTCAGCTTACATTTGCTGTCCACAGGGCAATGTTAGAGAAGTGTACTGGTTACCCTGTGTCATTAGGGAAAACTATCAACATATACACCTGTATTTCTTTCCCCTTGTACTACAGAAGCATGACTTCAAAGTCAGTGCATGAGAGAGGTTTCATTATGTGTCTAGTGCACCATATGAAAATGTGCCCAACTTTCAAATAAGCAGTTCATTCTTTTCTTTCGCTCAAGAGGAGAGTGCCAAGTGCAATAGTGCATACTGACTTTGGAGACTAATCTTTACATCGTTTTGTGTTTTTTAGGCTGATCAGTATGAAATGCATCTCATCCTTTCTGGGATTCACTGTGGTAAAGTCTGCTTCACTGAAATTAATGGATATTATTCTACTGACTGGAAATGAAGTCAGAATTTTTGAGCTTTGTACTGTGAGGCAAGCATCTGTCTAATACAATTGCTTTCTCTACATTGGCTGAGCTTGGAGTTTTCTCATCCCTATCAAGAAAAAATTCAACAGCCCATTGGTCTCAATCTAATACAACTGCAGAACAACAAAGCAAGCATATTGTATCTTCTCAAACCCTAACAAACTATCTTAGGCTATAAAAATGTCATGTAGTTGCCACTTTGACCTGAGCTGATTTTCTATCGCTATGCCATTATCTCACCCAAGAACTGTCTTTCTTATTCTTCCTATTGGATACGTTCTCTGTTCTCACAAAAAGTGCATTGTAAAAAAAAATTGATGAATTAAAAACCTATGCCTCTGGTAGCAGCTACTACTTGAAATGCTTATAAGCTAAAATGCACTTTTGTTTAAAGAAAAACCCTTTTCAAATCCCGGTGTGCTCTGGGGAACTGGCAAGGTCACACTTTTGCTTCCTATTAAATCCTTTTGGGAACTTCAAAGCAATCCTAGTTAAAAGAATCCATTATACTGGATATTTGTAATTGTTACTTATGGCCCTGGCACTACTCTGTACAATATTTTGCCAATCCCCTGGGTATAAGACTCACTTCAAATGTAGCTATATAATTCACTTCACTAGCTATGCAGTCTGAATTTGCCTGGGGGCTCTATAATAGACAGGGTAAATATCCATTTCTAAAAGGACTAATAAGAAGATAGCCTTAAAGGAAAAACGTAGCCCTGGTTAGAATACAACAAAATTAGAAGTGGAATGTGTGTGTAAAGTGAGGGATGTGTGCATGCAGCATTTACCCAACCCTGCTCTGTACATTCATTTGCATGCATGTGCATAAGCATAATTATTCTAATAATTTGAAGTGATTGTTTCATTTTTAGTTGCATTCCGAAAGCAACGGAGATGAACCAGGTGAATCCAGGTTATCAAATATATGTAAAACAGCACTGAAGTGCAAGATTGCTTAGGCTATTTTTTTGATTGTGATCTGCTGGCATTAATCACTTTATTCAAGATTTCTGGGCATTAGTGTTCACCTTATGATTTCCCTCTGAGGTAGGAGCTTATAAACATTATCACCATTTTGCAGATTGGAAGCATTGGAGTGGCATTCAGTGATGTAACTCGGCAGATTGGCTGGACGTCTGGTTTCCAGCCATCTTGTTCGAGCTAGTACAGCTGAGCCAGTAGAGAAGCCGGCCCTTCTATTCTAAATTACTGTGCATGGACATGTGGGGGAGGCTTGTTTGGTGTGTTTTTTTTGTTGTTGTTGTTGTTTTTGTTTTTTTTGTTTTTTCTTTTGAAGGACTTGACATTTTTGTGACATCTCATTAGACTTCTAACTGTAAGTACTATGCTATGTGGTTGCACTAGGTAAAATTTGCCCATATCGTCCAACCTGACTTGTGATGATTTCAAGCAGCGTTAGGATTTTCTTCACCACTTCCCATCCCATCAGGTGGACTCTGCAGCACGGAATTCCATGCTTGTATGTCTTCCTAGCAGCAACAGGTGAATTACAACTGTGGGATACTTTAAAAAGCTACTGCCACCAAGTTGTTTTTGCTTCCTGAGTAACGGTGGTACCATTCTTCATATTCATCGCCCTTTTTGGCGTATAGTCAGACAGGTGCAGTCAGACCAATTCTGGCAAGCTGGTAGCAAGAGTGGAGCCTGCATGGATTTTCCTGCAGAACCCCACACGTTGATCCTCCAGTGTCTTGAAGGACACACAGCACAACACATGAATGTATCTTTGGCAAATAGTTTGAGTGGCTTTAGGTACAGCAGTTTCTTTGGATGGAGATGTTGACCAGAATGGCACATTTTTGACATAATGCGAGTCCAAGAATGTCAGCTGAATGGCTGCCCACCCCAGCTGCTAGGCTGACGCAGCACTCCTAAAGCCAGCACTGGCCGTGCTGTTCCTGCCAGGGTACGTGGCAACAACAGGTTGTGGTGGGACGATGAGCTTGTCTTCCCTCTCTTAGCGTTGCACAGTTCGGTACAGCCTCTGCAGCAAATCACGTTCTGCAAATGTAATTGCATTTTGTTGCAAATTTTTTAAATGCTTAGAAGCTGAAAATGAGAAGACAGTCATATTGTGAAAACTGCAAAGAAAATATCTGAATATATATTTTTAATTTTTAAAGCTAGTCAAATTATTTGTTCTACATTTTCCAATGAACCTAGTTGTTTGTTTGTTTTTCCCGTTAAAATCTACAGGACACTGTTATTATTCATATTTACCTATCAGTTCTCCTTAATGAATGTGAAGAGTTTTGCTTCAGAAACCTTATTCCATGTTTTTTCATGGTTTTCATGAATTTTCATCAAGTATTTTTCTTCATGAGCTGTTTGCTTTATATAAATATGAGAGGGGGGAAAAAAAAAAAAGAAAAGCAAGGCTTTCATCTTCCTGACTACATAAATGTGGTTTTCTTCTTCCCTGCTAGCAGGAATCTCACAGATAACACATTCTATGTTAAGCTGCAGGAACACCTCCTCTGCATGCCAAACCCACTGCAGACAGTCCTGACTCCTCCATGGAGAGGTGCACAGACATGGCTGATACAGGCAATTTTTCAAGCTGCATTTTGCAAGCATCTTCCAGCACTGTCCTTTGAATACTTTAGCCAATCTAATGAATCTCAGCAAAGCCAAAACAGATTCCATAGTAGAACTGGAAATTGTTTGATAGCAAAACTCGTCTTTCAACGAACATCTGAAGGAAATATTCAAATTACCTTTGGCAGACTTTTACAGTTATTCCTAATACCTGGTGCATTTTATTATTTTGGTGGTAATCACCTGGCAACATGCAGCACTTCAGTTCAGATGAATAAAACTTGAGAAGAGACTAGTACTGAAAAAATCTCCAAGTTCTTAACCTCCAGTTCTTAATCTCGAAGTTCCAGATCAAACCCCAAGCAGGAGCAGCTCCTCCAGGGCTGCCCATCCGCTGAGCGAGGGGAGCATAGCACAATCTCCCCCAGGGCTGGGACTCATTGCTGGTGGCTCAGGCTGCAAAGGCAAACATCACTTCAGCATGTAAGTGGATTTTAATGTTATCTCCACAGAAGGATCTTAGATGAATGCCTCCAAAGCTGCAAGAATCCCGGTGGCAGGGGAGGAACCCCTTGCCCATGGCCACTGGGAGCTGCGAGCTGTCAGACCCAGGGGCTCCTCTCACTGCTGCAGGTGGCCGCATGGGTGCCCCTTGCCGGGCAGGAATGGTGGGACAGTAGAGTCCAGCCACCATGGGAAGCACCAAATATGTGTTGCAGGTCAGCGCTGCCGTGCTTGCTTTAAGTACTGTGAGTTTGTAGCTGACTGCTGAGGACGTCCTGGCAGATGGATGGGAAGGGGGCTATCAGCATTAGGAGAGTAAAGACTGTGGTGGGGAAGAGCTGCTGGGAGTGAGGTCTGGCTTGTTTGTACTCTGGAAATACTGCAGCTTTTAAAACTATCTTCTCTTCTTGCAACAGCTCTTTTTTTTCTCTTCTTTTTCTTTTTTTTTTCTTCCCGTAGTTAAGCAACACAGTTGTGAACGCCTCCTGCCTTCTCAAGAGGAGGGTTTGGCTGTGAGGAGCTCCAGCACACAGAGAAAGATGTGCCACCTCTGTGCCATCACATGCACAGGGACAGAGCAAAGATGGGACAGACACAGAGCAGATACAGGGCTGCTCCATTGGAGCAAAGCTGCAATTTAGACAAGTGTGGCTGTAATTAACTCGGCAGCTACTTTCATCAAACTGAAGGCCAGCTGTGTAACTTCACTTACACACCAGTGCCTATATAAAATTGGCCGAGCTCGCTCTGATCACATCGTATCCAAGACCTTAGACTCACAGAGGGCTTCTGACATCTGTGATGGGAAAAGGGTCACAGCGTAGTGGTGCGGGGAGCTTGGGGAATTGCTGGCACTCCAGCAGGCTGAAAGTTGGCTTTGGCATCCCTGCAGACAGCAATGTTGCTTCCTTCCAGGAAACTGTCTGTTCATTGGCAAAGTAAATTAAAAAGTATAGTCTCTGTGAAAAGCTGATGACCTCTTACATTGAACTCTTTCACCCATAGATGAGAACAGGGATATGCAAACTTTGTTAGGTTCCTTCAGGAACGGCTTTTCTCAGGAGTGGATTAACTTAATCACATGAGCTGCCCTAGGCATAGGAAAATGAAAGGGAAGCGTCAATGAAGCCGCCTCAAGCTTCTGGTGAACCCAGCTCCGGGGCGGACCTACGCTGGAGCAGAGCATCCTGCCGTACCCGGGACGCTTGTCCCGCTGGGGCTGGTCCTCGCGTGGCATGGTCTTGTGCTCCTTACCACTGCGGCACCTGACTGACCTCATCACGCGGCGGTGTGGAAAGGCTCCTTTACATTACCAGCAACAACTGCCAATGGTGCAAATGTTCCTGGACTCGCAAAATCTACAAGAAGAGGTGGCAGTTGCTAAGCAACTCGGCCCTTTTTCCCTTTTATGCCATTTCAGTTCCTTCTCAGCTTTATGCTGTGTCTGTGGCTGCTTAATTTGATCCTATTTGCAGTGACAATTTAGGATCTTGTGCCTTGGATACCAATTCACACAAAATGTACCAATGGTCACACTTAAAAAACACATTTGGTATTGGAGCTGGTGAAACTAAAATAAAAACTCGGGCTTGTTCCCTGCTGGAGCAGTGCTCTCCAGCCCTCGCTGTACCGTCCTGAGGCCATTCTCTCCCCCCGCGCTCCCCTCTGTCCTCCTGTAGCGCTCTTTGATGGCATTTAATGAACTAATTATACTGTTCAGAGATTTCTGCTCTTCTACAGAATTAGCCAGCCTCAGGCCTCTTTCTCTCACTCTCACTCCATGTATTCTTGCTGCTGTTGTAACACGCAGAACATCCTTCACTAAAATCTAAGCTCACATTTCCTAAGTATTCTTTATCTGAAATTACTGATGGGACAGAGTGCATGAGAGGGTGAAGCAATTGCACAAGGCGGGTATAAAATCAGCAGTGGTACCAATGTATGATACCTATCACAACTGAAGTGATTTTTTTCTGGAAGACAAACATTTGTATTTCTCCCAAAGAAATGGTGACAAGGTGGGATTTCCATGGGTTTTGAGTTCATCATGGATGACACCCACGGAAGCATATCCTTGCCCTGGTCCAGGGTTTGGTGCTGCTGGGAAGAGGGATCTGTGCGGCTTCCCACAGGAATCTGCTCTCTCCTTGGGTTCAGCATTTCCAGACAAGTATTGCCCTTACGGCTATCAGAATTCCATAGTGAGATCCCTCTCGATACTGGCCAAAAGAAGAAAGAAAACCAATTTCCAAGAGCAAAGCAGAGGGATAAAATCTTTTTAAGGAATTTGAAACATCGAAAAAGTAAGGAAAAGGCAAACTTAAAATATAACTGACACCACCCACTTTCATTCTGGTTTTGATTTTCTAGCATTTCATGGAGATTACAAGTTGTATATTAGTAATACATGCCATAATGCACAGTGTGTCACAAGAGTAGCTAAATAAATATGTGATGACTGTATAAATCTATACAGTTCTATTACGTAATTGTTTTTCTGTTAATTTCCAAAGAACATTTACTCTCTAAGCAGTCCTTGCCCCTTTACAGAGTCCTGCATAACATGCTTTCAGCCTTCACTCTGGCCCGTTCTGGTTTTCCCTCCACCAGGTAGTTCAGGAATTCCTACAGAAAATCAATCCCGTTATCCCACCTGGGGAACCTGGAGAGCCACGCTCATCAGAATATGCTCTGCACATATTAGAAAATGGATAAAAATCACCCTTAACATCCATTCTTCTTAATGCACTACTACCAGCAGGTATATTGCAGTTCAGCAAGGCTTTTAAGCAGATCTAAAAATTATTCATAAGCTCAACTGAGTGCTTTGGGTACTGCAATGTTTTGCTATATATTTAACAGAAGCACATTCCACGCTACACTGCAGGAGCTGTGGAGAACAGGTGGATGATCAAATTACACAAATAGAAAGAACCCATTCCCACAGGGTTTATCATCTGAGCAGGACCCTGTCCTCTAGCTGGCATGTCAAATACGACAGGGCCTGAGCGTGGGGATGGATTATGTGTCTCCTGTCAGGAGCTGAAGAGCTGGGGAGATGGCAATGCCATGTGACGTTGAGTTATCACTCCTTCCAGGGCAGTGGTCAGGTGAGGACCGGCTGCGTATGCTGCAGCAGAAAGCAACAGACCGGCTGCTGTCATCTTTGAACTTGTCACCAGGTTGCCATCAGGCCATTTATATACCAGATGAATTAGTAATCAGGAAAAAGAAACAATCTCTTTAGCAACTTCTCACTCTCTGTTGTAATTCATGATCTGCTGACAAACCTCTTGGCGACTTGAACAACACTGCTATTTATGGTTGTGCTCAGCATTGAATCGCTAATTGTTGCTTCTTCGCTGAGAGTGACAAGGAAATATGACAGCTAAATATGATATAATTTATGAGAAGAGAAGGCTGTAAAGCAATTATGGAGGAACACAGTTTTTACTAATGTTATATTTGTAATTTAATGTATTCGTATTCTGTTATTAAAACATGAGGTTCTATGTGCTAATCTGCACAAAAGTCAGGCAGTTCAGGCTGCAGTTCAGAGACAAGCAACTACCCACCAACACAGGCAATGAAGTGAAGTATTTTTTTATACAACTCTAGGCATCTCTATAATAGATAAGTTGCCAATACAGTATGGTAGGGAGCACAACAGGAGAGATGTGATAATGTGATGTAACAGTTTATTTACATTTAGATACTAAATTTAAATTTTGTCAGGTTTTGGACAAGCATGTAAAAATATTTAGGACGGTTGCTTTCAATTCCTTTTTGTATATTCCCTGGTTAAAGGCAGCAGAGCATGTGGATAGCTCTGTCTTTCAGCACAGAGCCACAGGAGGAGCCACATGTATCCATTTCCCTTTTAGATGGACCAGAAGTAGAGTCTAATAATCAGCCACATCTTTACCTGGCATGGATGATACAGGTTTCCAAGCAAGAATTAAGAACATAAAAAAAGATGAGGTAAGCATGATCTGCCACAGCAACTGCAAAGGAAATCAGAGCAAAAGATCCAGGTTCATAGTCATCATGATGTCAGCTCTTGTTCAGTGCTGGAAGTACTATGACCATACTTCATACCATTGATAGTTTGAGATTACAGCTTGAGGCTGTAATAAAATTAATCTTTTACACTGTAAATCTTTTCTCTTTAAGCTTGGCAGAGGTAACAATTGTGCATAAAATTGAAGTGAAAGTGATTAAATCTCACTCTGAGCAAGTATTGACAGATCTGCCTTGCTTTTGGATGCTATAGGAGCTTCTTTCTTTGTGGCCTGTGCTCAAGATAATGAAAACCAGTCAAGTGATGAAACATATATCCAAAGAGGATTTTCACTTCTGTGTATTTGTTTTTAATATGTTGTTGGCACAGGAGATGCAGATACTTCAAATCCTGTTATCCACTTCTGGCAGGGGACAGGTCTGGACTATCACTGCCTCCCCACTCACGCACACACACCTGTCAGGCAGGTCAGATAACAGCTGAAAAGGGAAGAGTTTTAATAAATTCTCGTGTTTTAAAGAGATGCTGTTTATTTTCCATGTGAAGATATAAAGGTCCATTTCCATAACTTACAATGAGCGTGAGCACATCCTTTCTGCTGGGCTGCATGGCTGCAGGCTGCATGAGGGCATCTTGAAATGGATGTCTGCACGTGAGGAGGGTGGGGATCTGTTCATAGAGAATGGGAAAAGGCACAGTGCGTAACTAAGAGGACAACTCCTAGCTCATGTGCAAGTGTCAGTTGTTGGTTTCTTGTACGCAACTGGAGCCTTAAAATTAATGCCATGCTATGATGTGTCTGGGATTTGTGATGACTAAGTTGCCTTCTTCATGCTTCCAGCAGTCCACCAGCCAGCAAATGATGTGTCAGTCCTGTTTCAGCTCTTTTTTGGAAGGTGTTGTTCTTGACTTCTTGTTTATTGAAAGTTCCTGATAACTTTCATACTGAGAGTACGCATAGTGTTCATAAAACTGGAAGAAGAACAACAATGTCAGCAGCACAATGGAGATGGGATAGTTGCAGCTTCCTTCTATCCACTATTGTGTACCAGCAGTAATGTGTTGACACGTCCATCATTCTGTGCATCCCTGGAGCAGATCTTCACAACCTTGTTGAAGTGTGACAGCCTAGACTGGTTTCCAATGTAACATGGACAAAACAGTTTTCATTTAAGTGGAGCAAAGTTAAGGGATAACTATAATGGGAGTTGAAGAATCCTGTGCTGAGCTTAAAGTGTGTGAAAGCTTATCTGATGTGGTTACCTACAACTGGACTTCAGCCTGGAGATTGTTACCAGTACAGTGGTCCTGTCTGTATAGATGCAATTGTATTCTTCAGGTATTCCTCATTCTAAATTCTTCCCCTGTTAACATTGTCCCTATTCACTAATAATTAGAGGAAAAGGGCCCTTGTCACGAATAGCAATACATAGACTCTTTTTAATAGAAAGGTCTCCTTTATTAAAACAAGTTCTCAGATGAAAAATTCTTCAAGACAATGTTTATTTGCAAATAAGCAGGCAGTCAATATCCAGGATGCTTCCTTTCTATTTGGTATGCTATATTAAAAAATAGCTAGCAGCCCACATTTATCACATGGTTTGTTTGCTTGTTCCTTTGCACTGGCCTCAGGAAACGGGGATGCAGTTGATATGTGTATCTCTGTGCAGAAGGTATGGTCCAGCGTTGTGCATTCTGCATACCACAGCTATTGGCTTGCCTCCAATACGTCTAAGTCAGTGGCCAGCTGAGGTTGACATAATTATATGTATATTAATTACCATGTATATGTTACTTGCAAGAAGACAATCTGTTTTCACTGTTGGAAAGCCATCGTCTATTAACACTAACAGCAACGCAGTGTATGAGATCTGTATCTATTTTCCATTTAAAGAACAGGGAACGGTTATGTGTCATAGATTAAAGCATGGTGAATTCTGGTAATGCTGGTGTTTCATTAGCATTCCCCATTTTCATGTAAATTAATTTCTTTGAGAAAAATCAAATCTGAACCTGGTGCTAATTGCCCAATGATAATGAAGATCTGACACTCAGTAGAGATTCATTATCGGGGTATACTGTTGCTCTCCTGAAGCCTTCATATCAAGAGCAGAGCTTGTCTGGAAGGCATACTGCTAAGCTCCAAGTTACTGGAGTGAGTGCAGGAACAGAGCTGTGAAATGCACCAGCTAAATAACAAGCGATGTGATCTCCTCTGGCCTAACAGTCTTAAGAACCAGGGAAGATTGTCTCTCCTCTCCTAAAATAACCATTAAGCTTTTATTGACCACTTTATCTGAATTATGGATGATGCTTTTGTCAACTACATTTTTCTGTTGAAACAGAGCAGTGCTAGAGATAATTTTATTGTCTAGGGCTGAGATATGTAGAGCCTATCTTTTCACAGAGAGGTTACGGAAGTACACACTATCAAAAATATTTCTTAGTTGAATTCACTTGGCACTGGTGGTTCATTGTCGTATTGAAAATGAGAAATGAGATTCTGTAGTGGAATTTGTGAGAAAACTAATAAGCAAAATTTCAGGTTTGCTGAATGGTAGAGTAAAAGCCCTGTAAGCATGAAAGGGGGTGACATTATATGAACCAGCAATGGAGAGTATCAAAATCCCTTTCTCTATTATAGGAACTCTGCTGCTATTTGAAATTGGAGCATGTAATGAATAAAGCTGAAGCAGATCACAAAATAATACACATAATTACTTTGCAAACCATTTGCTGATTATACTTTTTTTTTCCAACTGCATTTTACCTCACTTCAGCATTTAATAGTATACCACAGTTTACTGGATATTTGCAGTCTAGTCTTGCAAGATAACGAGTTTTATCCTCCCATGTGTTGAACACCTTCATGCCCCAGAGAAGTTAATGGGAACTGAAGAAGATCAGCATTTTGCAGGATCAGACCTTGACTGAACAGACAGCACTGACTTCTGTGTAGAACATGGTAAAACAGATAAATGGGGTTTCAGAATAATACTATAAAGTAGGTTCTTTAGAACAGGAGGTTCTTTAATGACAATCTTGAAAACTCCTAGGAGTAAAATTGTTTTTTTTTTCTTTTTCAATAAAAAAGATAGTGAGCACCATGAAAAATATATACATTTGATTGCACGTTCATGCATAATAATTTCAAAATATTCTGTACTGTTGACGGAGAGCCTGTCCTTATTGAAGCAAGCATTTCCGAAAAGCATGCCACCTGAAAAATTAACAGTGGTGTCTGGTTAATAATGCTTTCTAACTGTAGGACACATCAAGGGAAAAAAGGCACTGACTTTGAGTAGCAAAGAGGAGTAAGCCTGGTGTCTGAGGCAGTCAGGATGCTCTGAAGGCCTGGTCCCACCTCTCTGCCTGGCCAGAGCAGTGGCAGAGGCAGAAAAGAGCAGAAGTTTTTCAGCAGTCCCAGAAAATCAGCCTCATCTGTTTCTCTTCCTTATCTTCCAAAGGTGTGTTTTATCAGGGGATGCTTTGAGGCTCAGGTTTGTTTATATATGCAGTTATTCTGTGCAGAGTTGATTATGATTCACATTAATGTGTTTTGTTGAATCCAAGTTACTCAAAAAAACACAAATGCTGAATAAGAATAGTTGATAATAACAGCAATGAATGGTAATTCTAACTTTTGAGAATATTCATAGTTTAAACTGGTCTCATGATATCTCATTCAGAATATTGGATTTTAATCCTTCCTGGAAGAGTATGAATACTTCATACACATGCTTTTTTTTAGAGCAGCAAATAAGTGGAGAAAGGCCTTTTCTGTATTCATTGGAACACGGTTCAATATAAAATCCCATAAGCCCCGTACATGTAGTTACATCCTTGTTACAGAATTTGCATATAAATAGTGATATTTTTGTTAACATGCCTGACGGAGAACATGTTATCACAGTCCCTAAACTGTCAGTGTTGCCAAGGTATTGCACAATATTTTGTTTTGTATTCAGCTGCAAATATTTGCAATTTTTACTGACAGAAATGTGTCTCATCGTTCATAAAGTAGTTACTGACTGGTTTTAGCTTATGTTTGCAAGCAGATTTATGTTTGCAAACAGATTTAAATTGAAGGTCATAATTAGAAAAGCTGATACCTTGGTCCCCACATTGAAAAAATCTCAGAAGTCATAAGACTTGAATACGAATTACCATTTTTTTCCCCCCATGAGTAAACCCAACTTAACCTAGGAGATGTAAGAAGTTGGAGAGAATGTCACAATTTTTTGGAAAAAAATCTTAATGGAATCTAGTTGCAGTGTCTCAGCAGTTAAGCCATACAGACTGCAAGAGTATTATTAAAAAAAAAAAAAAAAATCAATCTCTGGTAATTCTGTTAATAGTGACAGCGAGACCTGGAGCCAGCCCTTCACCTGCTCTAGCGGCAGGCTGCCAGGACTCACATCAATGAGCACGGCCTTCCAGAGAGGGGCCCGCTGCTAACCACACCAACACAGCGGAGCTACCGCCCGCTGCCTCGCTGCCTCAGGTGGCTTTCCTCAGGGCTGCGTTCCCAACCTAAGGAACAGCAAGGAGCCTCTTCAAAGCGGCTCTCTGCTGACTGCTTTGGTGACTGTTTCCCGGTTTTCTTTCAGGCCCTGCTGCAAAAAAGAAGTACGTCAGTTATAACAACCTGGTTATCTAGCCCGCTCGGCCACGTGGCGCGGAGGACGGAGGAGGACTTCCACCCACCGCTGGCACAGGCCTCCTCCCGGCCGCGGGGTGCCCACGCCGGGGAGCGGAGGCCAGGCAGCGCGAGGAGCCGCGCTCCCCACGGCTGCTCCGTGAAGGCCCCGCATCGCCTTCGGCTCAGCGAGGCCTGGGCGCTGCTGCGGGCCCTGGCCCTGGCCCTGGCCCTGCTCCGTCCGCGGGAGCTGCCGTGCCCACGCGCCGCCCGCGGCACGGGAGGAGCGGCTCCGCGGGGGACTGCGTGTGGCTACGAGGACTCACAGGGGCTAATTCTGTCTTTATATGTACTTCCAGACTGCAAGTTTTTGAACTTTCTGTACAGTTTGTGAGGATTTTTGCATATTGCCATCCATGTTGTTTCGAGTTCACTGTTTGTTTTTTGAATGCACAGTTTCATTGAGGCCCTATTCTCTCAGACTTACTACATTTAAAAAAAAAATAAAAATCTAAGGATTTAAAAGACCTATGTACATGACTTGTATGATTGCTACTGTATCACTGCAATCCATATACGTTATTTTTTTTAATGAAACAAACAAAAAAAAGAGAATTTAAAGACCAAAAACTGTGCTGGCAAAGTTAGCCCCCCCCATTTACAACTTCGATGGGCTGCAGAGGAAGCAGACAGGATTTTTGCTGAGTTTTAGTACAGGTCTTGATATTTGGAATGCATGCCAGTAATGTATTTTATGGTACATGTTAATAATTTATGTTTGATATTTGTATTTGTGTTCTATTTTGTTATTTTATTTAAGGTATATGACTATTTTGCAATAATTTCAATAATTCTTATGATATTTGGAAGCAAGAATATGGCTTTTACATGTCTTGAGGTTTTTTCTTTGTTGATGCCCCACCATGATTGACCAGTGTGATAAGGACTTACAAAAGCATGTATGTTTTATACTGTTTGTAATAAGTAATTTCGTTAATCTTGCTGCTTATGTGCCAATTTAGTGAAACCGATCTTTGCCGCAAACTCCTCCCTTCCTTTCCATTCTCTCGATCCTGTGATATTATCCAAGAATGTATCAATAAAGGGTTTTGGTTAACTTTTTTTTATTTACTCCAATAAATATATTTTTTCATTTGTTCCCTCCCCTTTCCCCCTTGTGACTACAGTTTATTTTGTGGTGTTGTCAGACATGGAAAGCCCAACACCCAACGGAGAGGCCCTTGGGCTCTGTGCACAGAGCGGGTCTGGCAGGAGCTGGGGGAGCTGCTCCTCAGTAAGACCTGAACCATGGCTGCTGAAAGCAAGTCATGTTTAATGTGCACCAGATTGGCCTCAAAACTGAAGCCATCCACAGCACAGGTGGCTTCTCAAAGTGTAATCTGCATATGCTTTTCTCCTCACATCTCCACCAGCGCAGCCCTGATGAGTCTGGAGGAAGGGACTCAAGCGCTCTTCAGCCCCATCACATCAGATCTGGGGCATGAGCTGAAACTGGTGCGCAGGAGAAGAGTGGTGGGACACTGAGAGAGGAAAAGCCGAAATGAATGCGGGCAGAAGCTACCTCCCTCCAGCTCTCATGACCCCGCATGCAGCCAGCCCCTGTGGGCACTCCTCACATTAAGAGGCTGGAACCTGTCCAATGCTGATGGCTGTATCTAAACTGACGTGGAACCCACTTCAAGCGGTGATCGCTGGTCTGCTTCCTATCACCTCACAGACATCCGATGTTACCAAGTGCTATTAAATAAATGTGTTTTTAATGTATTTCTTTTTTCACGCTGGTGAAATTTAACACAAATTACCTAATTTCTTACCTGCTTGCTGTGAAATCATTTGAATCCATTACAATTGAATATCTGGAAACGGTGGGAAACAACTGATCAAGTTTTGGTGGAGGGCAGGTTAATTCCAGAAATTGTGCCTGTTTGTCTGTGTGCTTGATCAGTGCAGCTTCCATCCCACTGTTGCAGAAGCAGCAAAAACCAGACAGCAATTATCTGTGCCATCAAATTGATCTATGGCCTGGGCTAGCCATCAACATGCTTCAGCCTCAGCAGAAAGAGAGCTCTGTAAAGCAGAGCCCCAGTGAGGCAAGGCGGGGTGGAGGTTTCCTCACAGCACAACCTGTGAACGTGGCTCTGGCAGCAGGGATAGTGAAGGAAATGCTTCCATCACCTCTGAGACACTGCATCATCATCATCATTATTGTTGTTGTTATTAATATTATATCACAGAGCTGCACAGACTATTATTATTACTATTATTACTGACCCTTTCAAGAGCAGAGAAAACAGGCTAACCCAAAGCGTTCAACTTTGCTCTCAAAGAGAGATTTCAGCAAATGCTGTAACTATGGTAAGCTCCTTGCAAGGTGAGAAATAAAAAAAAAAAAAGTTGCATTTTTAAGCACTGGGATCTAGAACAAATCCCAAAAGATAATGTTCAGTCATGCAGAGAAAGTCCTCCTGTCTGGGTTTCATGGTTTCCAAAGCTCCCATCAACTGTTGAATCTTCTTTATGACTTTGAAGAATATTATTTTCAACAGCCACCAAAGAGCAGTTAAATCAACTAATGAAAGTCAATCTACCAGGCAATTGTTGAGTGAGCTTGAGGAAAAAAAGGGAGGGAATTTAGGCAAGAGGTGAGAGGAAACGCATTCAAATTGCAGCGCAGCACCTGCATGCTGCCTTTGGCATAGTAACAGTATTTTGGGTGCAATGTGACGATTACTTTGGAAAGTATTTAGCCTCCCATTTTCTCTAGACAACTTGATCAATTATACTGATGAAGTTAATCAGCATCAAAAGAGACTTTGACAGCTGCAGGATGGGCCACAGTGCATAGTGATGAAGACCTCTGTGTCAGACCTTGATTGACTCTTTATGCATATAAGCGTGTGGGCTGGATAGATGCTGGCAAGGCCTTCTCGTGGTTGTTTTGATATTCATAGATATAATAATGAATTACAGGAGACAAAAGATTAAATTCCTCTCAAGTAAAGGCTTTGTTACCAAGAAATGAATTATCAGCCCAACAAATAATGAAGACAGAGAAGCTCTGCAATGTTATCCATTTTCTCTACACAGTCCATAAACACAAGGACAGAGACAGCATCAGGCTAAAATAAGTATGTTGCCATCAAACAGTGATTCTTGCTCAAACTAAGACTTTTTTTTTTCTCTGAATGGGAAAAAATGGTTTCTTTTTCCTTTTTTGTGTTTAGCGAGGAGAACATCAAGGAAATGGTTCTGTTGAGATGGAGTGCTGTGGATTTGTTCTTTTTTTTTAATTCATTCTCCCAGCTGATGTTGTATTAGATCCTAAAGGAACTAAAACCTGAGCATTTCATTTTCCCGCTTATTTTATTTATATACATTTGTGTGCTCACACACACACGCAGAGGCACACACAAAGTGAGTGTGGCAGCCAAAAGCCTCTGGTTCATGAGCTGTGTTGTTTGTTACAGGTGAGCTGGCTGATGTTTTATACATCTGAGTGCAGTTGGTGCAGCGTTTCCTCTGAACATGCACAGATCCAGCATCAAAGTTCTCTGTCATTTACTTCAGGTTAACACGGAGTCAGTCTTAAATGATTTATCCAGCCTGAATAGCTTTCTAGTCTTATCACTGCCTGAAAAAGTAAGTAAATCAAGGAGGAATGAAAAGCCTGGAAATAATTTCCTATGTCAAAGTACTACATGCAATATGCTAGCTTTGATCTGTGTCATTCACCGGTGTACTCTACAAGCAGCTCACTGGTGAAGCCAGTGCAGGCTGGGTCCTGTGGTACAGCTCCCCTGCTGGGCCAACTGAAAGTGCAGCGTACAACTGGCTTCTCCATGCACACTGTGTAGAATTAAAGAAAGTAGACCTGTACTCATACATCTCTATTGTAACAAACTATATAATGAAGTACATTAAAAGCTAGATCTATATGTATGTATATAGATAAACTATATGTGTTGCATACATAAATATATATAATTTATAATCAATATAAAATCATGCTTGTATTAATATTTATGGAAGAATATTAATATTTAATAATATAAATACATTAGTAAGTTTGGAGTCACCTCCCCCTCTCTATCACTATATATTAAAACTCTGAAGTGAGTCACAGAGGTGAGTAGCAAAGGCACTGTTCTAGCAGTTTTGACATAGTGAAGATGTTACATTGCAGAATGTTGATCATTTTTTTTAACCCCGGAAGCCACACCATGCTATTACACCCACACATCTTCAAACCAAAAATGAGCCCTTAGCTCCATTTAGAGTCCTTTATTTGACAATCAACTGTACAAAGCAGCAGTGCAGTGTTACCTTTTTTTTCAAATCTTCATCTTGTTCTCAATTCACTACACATTTGTATCAACACTGCTTTTTGTCCATGTCAGTATGCTGTTGTATCTGTAAACTGAAAATATGCATGTGTAACTGGCCCTTTGCATCACGTATTACAGCATGTAAATGATCGCTGTTGATGACATGCCGTTTCATGAGTAAGAAGGACTTAGTTTAGACAAGGAAAGCTGGAGGGATTTTCCCGCCACAAAAGCCATGAGCTTGTATTAGTGGGCACAGCAAAAAAAACATGTAGAACTAAAGATAGCTCTAGCACAGAGACAGACAGACAAACACTCGAGGTGAGCGTATGTAGAGTCAGAGGTGATCGTAAGTGCATGAGAGCACCCTCAGTAGAGCTGCAGCCACCGAGGCCAGGGAAGAACATCCCACAGCACTGCTGACACTGCAGGGCACAGCAGATATCCACACGTGTGCCCACATTCAGTCTCTGGTGTGTGATCGATAGCACACACACAAGAGAATAAATATTTTCACTTGCATCATGAAGACCATACTGTGAAAAGAGCATATGTGATTACACTAAAAAAAAATCCCGAAGAATGGGAGTGGGTTCTTTTGTTGCCATTTATTTAGACTGAATTATACCCAAATTATATTAGCATGTTAATGCCAAGTTCATTGTTCACAAATATCATTGCAGTGTTAAGCTTTCTGGACATGCCGTGTGATAGATAATGACAATTATTTAGGCTGAGTCAGAGCTTAGTCTTTATTTGTGGCATTAATTACCTTTATATATAATTAAATGCACTATAATGCTTCCATATACAGAATCAGTGCATCCATGAAAGTGCTAATCAAACATTTTTATTAATTTCTAAGAGCTTTTTGTAAAGGCTTTGATACAGTTGAGTGTTTTTCAGTAAACAGTCTTTTTGATAAGATGCTTAGCAAAATGTTTTGATAATTGCTGTTTGTGCTATGTGTGTAATTAATATTATTTATAACAATTAATAAAAGGCAAGGGGTGAGTCGCTGCCTCACCCAGCTGGGCAGGCGTCCTGCCTTTGCCTCCCACCAAGCCAGAATTCCGCCATCAGCCCTGTGTACCCTTCCCAAAACTGCTTCAAAAAGACAGATTTTTTTTACTATGGCGAGGGCGGCTGTGTGCATGACACTATAAAAGCTTGAGGCCAGTTGGATTCAGGCTACGCCCTATGGGCCTGTTTCTGTCAGTTATTCACCTTCAGCCCGCGCTTTGGAGGAGATAGGTTTGACCCTACATCATCTCCCACATTATCTGGGGCTCCCAATTTTAATTCCCTATTTTATTGTAAGCTTTCAATCATCACAGCTTTAGCAAATATTCACCAAGGGAATGAAGAAAGAAGGGTTGTGGGGGCCAAGGGAGAATGCAGCTGCATCTGAAGCTGTTACTTCAGTCTCTTCTTTGCACACTTGTGGGTTGTACGTGCACACATGGGACCTCTCGCATCTCGGTAACAAATTCTGAGAGGAGATCTTTTTTTCTCCTTCCAGCATTTTGGGAAAGCCCATCCATCCAACCTGCTCTGTGAATGCTTCCTAATCACGAAATTATTAGGAATTACTTGGCAAAAGCAGTGGGATGCATGTCAGGCACCCCTTAGGTTTCACTTACTGCGCAGCCTGGGTGCTGTTCGCCCTTCGCCTTGCAGCATGCAGCCAGGAGAGACGCGCTGCAGGGCGCAGACCTGTCCTCAGTGCATGCTGGCACCGCTGCCCCTGCACAGCCACGGCTCCTGCACCCACGCACCGCATTTTGGTGGTGCTTGCTTTGAGCCCGGGTCAGTACTTTTCGGAAAAGGCCCCCTTTTGTCACATGTCCAACGGGTGTTTACAGCCTGGCATTCACAAGGGTGTCTGCAGTAAGCCACAGCACCTGCACCAGTTGTGTTGCCCTGTATTGCGGTCAGTAAATCAGCAAGCTCCAGCAGGAAGGGTGATCGCACTGCCTAATGAGTGGTGCTAGCATGTGATACGGAGTGCACTTAATTTCCAAAATTTCTATTTCTTCTTCACTGTCTCAATATAGCCACTGAGCTTTGTGTTTGTATCAGACATTTATTTTCAGTAACTGTTTTATTTTCAGTAACTGCTTTTATTTTTAAGGAGAATTTTACTGCCTGAGAACTCTTACTTTTTTCCCTTAAGAATGATATCAACTTCATTTTTTTCCTCCAGTTTTTTGGTGCATATAGTATACTTGGCTGTATATAATGTACAAAAATAAAAACAGTCCCTGTATAAAATAAAAACAGTATCAGCTTTCCCTTCCAACTGCTGCTAGAACTCACTTGGAGGAGTTAGGCTGTACTTTGCACTGCTTAGCAGAAGCACCTATGTACACCATATGCCAAGGCCTTTAATCCTCTCTTGGTCATCAGGACCAAGAAAAAATTGAAAATTTATTTTCAATTATTAATACTTTGTTGTTGAGGAATACGTAGTCATCAGGCTATTATAGCTCTGACTTCTCTGTCCCCTCCCCATCCTATTATTAGCACCATGCTCACACAGTCCCTGAAAGCTATGAAAAAAAAGGCCAAATTCTGTTTCTTGAGATCAGGAGAGAAAATAAGTACGTGTTCTTGCAATCATTTTCAACCATGCAGTGTGGCTGTAAAAGAACTTGACAAGTGACAGCAGATTAAATATATATATATATGTATTAATTTTCAGTCTGGACATACACGAGTGACGTAGTGATATAAGTGGTAAAACAACTGGAGTTTTGGATGTCAATGAACAGATGGCTGAAAAGGATAACAATCTACATATGATGCTGCCTGCACACGTCAAATGTGGTGGGCTCTAAAGACTGTGAAGCATTATAGAGAAATAAAAAATTAGTCTTTTTTCACAAGGATGCAAAAAATGTGCTTGAAATTCCTCAGAAAGTAACCATTCAGGTGTACGTTCATTCAGAACTATCCATCCTCATTTCTAGAGACTGGGCTAATCAAGAAGAGCTCTGTGTATGCCATCGGCAGGCACCACAAGGGCTGGATCTGACATTTTCACGCCTGAGGTCTTTTATTTTTGGCTGAATATTGAGTAGATCTTAGCTTATTCAATGGGTACAGGAGAATCATTTTAAGGCAAGATTTTCAGGAGCTGGAGCAACCGTTTCCCTAACAAATCTTACTGGATTCCACAACAGCCAACAGCGTGCAGGTGGAGCGCGGTGGGACTGTTCTGCTTGCCCCACATGAGGCATCCGCTCTTTCCGAGTCCCCACTCCCTTGCTTGGTGAGGCTCCTGTTGCTGTTCCACTGCTGGCACGTTATCAAAGAGCGGTTTTACAAAGCTGGTTTTGACCCTGGGATTCCCCAGCGCTGCAGCCAAGGGCACTGCCCCAGGCGAATGGCATGAAAATAGGGGAAAAGATAAAAGTGCATGAATTACAAGTTGCATCTGAGCCCTGGTTATGTAGGTAAGAATTGTTACGACAGCAAAAGCAGGAAACGAAAGGCAAGCATCTCGTCCCCTTTGGCAGCTGCAGGCCAGGCGATACCCTTCTGGAGGTGTTCGCAGGGGGATCCAAAACCCTTCAGTGGTAATTGCGGGAGCACATCAAAGCCCTGCGGCTGAGGAACACGGGTCCTGCTCCCTTTCCACTTGTGGAGACCAAAGTCTCGTCTGCAAACCTGGTGATCTCCTGTATTTGATACTGTCATTTCCTTCCGCAGGGGCTCCATGGCAGGAAGCACAGGTAAAAACGGCACGTGAAGTCAGCACTGCAGAGGTGACGAGCTGGTCCTCTTCACGGCGTGGGTGGGACGGGTGGTCAGGAGGGCTCTAACCACAGCAAAAGGAAAACTGCATAACTCCCAAACAACCAGGTACTGAGAGGGTGTGAGACTCGATAATCAGAGTATTTGGACATCACCGATCCAGGGGAGTGTACACTTGAGATCTGCAGGCTGTGCGTTACTTTGAAGCCAGGTATTGAAGTTTCTCTAGCAGTTCAGCCAGTTGGCAGGGAGAAGAGGTGGTGACATCCTGGAGCATATTGACCTCTTCTGCTGCACAGTGAGAAAGGTTGCACGAGAAAAGGAATTTGGAGCTAAACGTGAGCCTTGCCAAGGGGAACCCAGGCAGGAGCTGCACCAGCCCTCTCTGTCAGCCCTTGGGGGCTGGTTCCTGCCTGAGCACTGCTCCCGCTCAGTGTTTGTTTGGTTTTGTTTTTGTTTTGTTTTGTTTTGTTTTGAGAAACAGGCAACAGCACTGGAAGGCTGGAAGGGCACAACTGTCTGAGAGGAACTGCCATCTCTCAGGAGCCAGAGATCCGTGGTCTTCGGGCTTAACTCTTAAACAGCGTTGTCTTTTTTTATCTATGTGCTAGGATGTGTCATAAATTCTGCCAGCCTCTACCCTATACCTTCACCATGAAGCGCATAACGTGCAGGATGATGTGCTTGCAAACACAACCCCCCTTTTTCTTAACAGGCTGCTGATATAAAAGCCTGCCTTTTCAAAATAATTCTTAAAAAAAACAGTCCATACCCCATTTTTGCCTGGATTATTATACCCATTTTATTCATTTTGCAGACAGCAAAATCATAGAGTGAATATTAATTATTATGATTTTACTCTGGCGTTATTTAAAGCTACAATGGTAAATGTTTACTTACAGCCAGCAGGATTTTTCTAAATAAGTATCATTTATTTCAGGTCGCCATGGGACTCAGTCACGTGAGGATTTGGGGAGCGGGAGCCGGGAGAGTGAGGTGGTGAATGCCAACTACCTGAACACCGGAGCCTGGCTGCACTCTGACACGATGATGGAGAGACAAATGATGCTGCCGCAGAGAGCAGAGACTGATTGGATTCCTGCAACCGTGCTGTCAGGTTTTATTTTTTAACTTGGGAAGGTGCTCATGGTTCAGCCTAGAAGTGCCAGGCTCAGTCTTTGCTGGCAGAAATACGTCAAGACTACTGTTAAGCAGAGAGTGCGCCTTTCTCTCATCCTTGATGATGCTACTGTTGTCCTCCAAGCGTGGTAAAAATCTTCCTTCATCTCAGGGACTAAGCAAAAAAAAAAAAAAAAGTACAATTTTGTGCCATTAAAACAATGGGATTGGGGTTGTGTTTTGCTTAAGACTTTCAGATTTGCAAGGCTCAAGATCAGAAAACTGAACTGCTTCTTGAATGATGAATGCTCAGGGAGCGTCCCGCAGCCAGGAGCATCCGCAGTATGCCCAGCCTGAGCGCGGGGACCGGGCGAGGCGCAGCACCAAGCAGGGCTGCGAACATCTCCAGAGAGACGGCACCATCTCAAACCTGCTCGTCCGGCCAGCCAGGGAGGAACGTGCTCTGTTCTCCCCAAATTAACCAACAATAAATTAAAGGTCTTCATCAAAACCTGTTTTTTTTAGGCTGCAACTTCCTTTATAAATTTTTTACAGGTTGACTCAAGCTGTTGAACATGTGTTAGTCAAAGAGGAAAAAATAAACCCTTTAGGGTACGTGTGGGTAGTGCTTAGTGAAGTATGAATTTATGCACTGCAGTACCATATGGAAAAGCATAAACATGCATTTTGCCCATAGATAAATGACTCGGTGTTAACTTTTGTTCTGTTTATGAAATTTGAAGATAGGAGAATCTTGAGGAAGCTTACCAACTAATTCCTTTTAATAGAATAAAACAGAACAGTAGAAAGTACAAAAGGTAAATGAAATAATCTTCCCTTGCTATCATGCCCAAGCTTTAGCAGGAACTTACCACTCTGCCACTTGAATGCAAAATATTAAACTACTCTCAAAATAGTGTTTTATAAGTGTATTGTCTAGTATTCATCTAAGCAAGCCACTTTTATCAAAAAGGTGAGCTCTTTTTAATGACTATTTCATTTAGTACAAAATCTATTTGTCTGTTCTTTCATTTAGAAATACATGAAAAAGAAGAAACTTATTGAAATAATTTACCAAAACGTGACTTCTTGTGCCAGTTCCTTCTTCAGCAGTGAAATTAATTTTATATGTAATTCATCTCATAGTACTTATACAATGTGAATAACATGTGGACTGTTGATGCTATTCAGCGAGCAAATGGGTTTTCTTGGCAGCCTAATGGTCTGTGCAAAATGTATTTGAGTAGCTTTAGCTATTTTTCTGAACCCATTAGCTGCTACGAAAATCTTTAGTTAACCTAATCTTATGACTCCATCCGTCATACAGTGTCGTCTGCTCTGTGCCATGGAGTTCAGCGGGTCCGAGTCATTACTTCCAGCCCTCACCCAAACTAAAGTTTGCATCACCTTCTCTTCCCTTTGCACTTGCTGCATGGACAAGGATCAAGACTGTCTCTCTCTGGCCTCTGCACCGCTCACGCGCACATGTGTCTGTTCTCCAAACACTGCCTTTCTTCCCTGATTCTGATGTATTGGAAGGGGTAAATCCTGACATTTATCTGACTGATAAGTCCTATAAAACTGATAACAGATGACTTGTGATGTATTAGTCTGCATGGGAAAGGCCTTAAAATCAGGCCCCAGGAGTGTGTCCCAGAGCCCTGGCATGGCTAGCAATACTCAAGGAGGACATAATAAGGGCAGTGTAACACTTGTGGCTGGTTATCCACATCTCACAATCAGTGCTAAAGCATGGTAATTAGGCTATGGCGCATGAATCAGCCTTTTGTTTAAGGTCTGTTAAGCAATAATTGCGTATGCTGGCACGTGATTGGCTTGGGACAGTTTTCTATGTAATTGCAATAATTATCCGTGGGATGCAACATTATTGGCGGATAATGGCTTCTCCCTGCATGCACCTGGTGAGACATGTTCACAGCAGGGGACACTGACCCCGCACTGCACACAGGCCCTATGTCACCCCCATCAGGGATTCACTGAGGAATTATTCACTTCCATATCTTCTTTCTAATTTCTGACTGTTGTCCCCCATAGTAACCTTCATTTTCTGATCCATTTAGTTGCAGTTTGGTAATAGACTCTGGCTGACGAGCTGGGACTGCTTGTTATCAGCATGTGTGATGCTGGAAGTGCTTGGACTGGATGGAAACACATTGGCAGCTTCTCAAAGAAGGGCCCAGTCTGCAAGTCTAAAATAATAGCGATGCCCGCATCTACAAAGGCTTTAACACATCTGCAGGGCTCCTGACACAGATGGCTGGTAGAGAGGCTCTGACCACCTCTGCTGAGGAAAGGATGCGAGTGTAGCAGATGGGTGAGGAGATGCTGCTCTGAAGGTGTCTCGGTTGCAGGAAAAGTGTTCAGGTTCCTCCTGAGACACCAGAAGAACATGCCACGCATCCAGAGGGAACTGCCCTACAATGTCCCAAAGCCACAGGACTGTTTTACCGTACATGATTTTACTGTCAATCTTCACATATAAATATGAACATAAACATAGACATAGACATAAACGTAAGTGTACATATAAATATAAATTATACACACACATATACAGGTACTTTTTCTATTTTGACAGATACAGATTTGTCTTTTAAACCCTGGCTAATTCGTTTTGTGTGGGTGTGACACAATAAGCAATGTAACTGACACAGATTGTTGACATTCCTTTGCACAGCTCCATCTCAGAGCTGCATTGGGACTGAAGGCAAATCTGAAATGTTCCTGAAGAACTGTCTCAATTTAGTATCATCAGCTCTTGATTCTTAATTCTTAATATCTATTAGTCCAAATGCAAACTGGAGATTTTTGATGGACCCTAAAGTTTTTTAAGACTATTACCTAAACATGAAATGCTCTACCTAAATGTTTAGATTCCAAAAAAATTAGGGTCTGTTGTTACCTTTAAATTACATCATTGTTGAGCTTTTAGTATATTAAGTAGATGATAGATATTCTTACAACTTTTTGGTGTATGTGGTTAGGTTGTCAGCACTGGGGGATAAACTGGTGATGAAGGTAAGTGCCTGAAGAAACCCAGTTTATTCATAAAGAATATACAATTTGACTTTCAAAGAACGTGCAATTTTGTTGGGCAGAGGAAGAATCAAAACCCAGGAGAGTAATTCCCTGCTCGCAACTCCAAACCTTTTTTGGCCCCCAGTTTGGCTCTCTGCTGGGCTCCATGACTGCTGGACATGTGAGCTCGATGGGGACCCGTGCTGACGTGTGATGGAGCTCCAGGACGGACATCGGCCAACTGTACGCAGTAGAGATGCTGAGTGCTGGGAAGATCCCATCCAGAGCGCGGGGTCCAGTGCTGGTCTCCCAGCACAAGGCTCGGTCCCTCTGTGGGTCCACAGTTATCGGTGGTGTGGGACAATGCTTACACCTCCTGCCTTCTTCCCACTTCCCACACAGATTTCAGGAAGATTTTCATATGCCCAGTAATATGCATTGCCTTGAACTGCTATGACAGAATGTGTCTCCTTTCCACCTGCTAAAATAACTTCTAAGCAATAGGTTTTGTCTGGTTTTATCGCAGGTTTATTGTCCCAGGAAAGATTTATTAAATCCAGCAAATGACAGCAGTTCTTTCTCCAAGTCACAAGCTTTTATCTTGTTGTTAAAAGTTTTAAACAGCATCTCACACAACAATGAACATCACATACATTTCAATGAGCCCTTTTGAGAAAGAAAGTCAGTTAATCTGTGATGAATGTATCTCAATCTATTGCTTTATAATTTATAAAAATGACTGTCTCCTACTATATTAAATCATAAGATAAGTGAGGCTTGCTCTAACTTTTCAGTTGGTGTAATCCTGTATCTACTCTTTCACATGTAGTCTTGGAACAGATAAATTATACAGCATGTGCCTTTCCCAGCTGATAGAAAAGACGGTTATTGAATCGGTAGAGATTATTGGACGTTAAAAGCCAGGCAGCAGAGCATCCCAAAGGAGCAGGGGGAGTATTTCTGGCCTCTTTGTGTCTTCCGGTTGTTGCTTCCGTACTCTTTTTGGGTGCCCATCAATACAAGAATGAGTGGCCAGTATTAACGACGGCTGGGCTAATACATCTTAGCCATGAATAAGGTTAATACATTATTTACATGGGAAAACTGGAAGGATCTACAAGTAAGAAAAAGACAATAGGAATGGCTATAAAAGTGAATTACTTGAATATTTCATACAGGCCAAAGCTGCATCCTGCCACAAGAGGACCATATCTGAGCCACTGGCTATTCCTGATAGGTCATCTCATGTATCACTTGTAATGAAGATTTGTCTTGAGTGTTCGGTCTCATCGTAGACAAGGAATGACTGAGATACAGAAGCATGCAAAGCACAAAATACATTTTCTCACAAGTATATTTGTCTTCACGTACATCTGCTTATCAGTTTATTTTGTGAAGCTGATCCCAACACCCTAATTGCTACTTCAGAAGCATTCCTTGTCCTAAAAATACTTCTTAGTTTCATCTCTTGTGTGAAGGCTGGAAGACAGTGTCTGCTGATTAAGTAAGCAAATGATGTGCCTTCAAGCAAATATGATTCAAAACTGCAGGGGAAAAAAAAAAACCACAACCTACAGTATTCACATGGAAAAAGAGGAAAAACTGAATGACAGGAAATGTGTGTGTATGGGGCATATGGCTCATGCAGATCTACACCCACAAATTTCATTCACCAGATGTATTAAATTATCTTGTTGTTAAAGGTTGATCAGAGGATGAATGACGTCCACTACATTTGCAAAGCCTGGAGGGAATCCAAAAGAAAGTAGAAAGAAACATGGCACGCAGCAGTAGGTACCTGTGGGCTCTTCAGCTCACACAGGGAGGATATAACGCTGAGAACCCCTGCGGGTCTCCTGGAGAATTCCTGCCTTCACCCCTCACTAAGCAAAGGGTGAGGCTTCCACGGAAGAGCTGCCTTGGGCTGGTACCCTCTCACACTGCAAAGCCAATTCTTCCGCTTCTCTTCAGAACTCTTGTAGATAGGGAAGTAAAAACAACAGGAAGCCCTGTAGTGATGCATAAACTTATTTATTTTATATTTCTAGAGGAAAATAGGCCAATCAATCTGATTGCAGAATAAGTCACACTGGGCAGTTACAAGGATTTTTATACCCTTACCCTTGTTTTATTATTATTCATGAGCACTCTGCATTTCTTAACCATGAAAGCAGTTGCTTAGGGAAAGCTAGATACAAGACGGAACAAACCCCACTTTCTATGTACACAACTTTCAGTTATCTCCATCTAGTCTGATTCATCCCTCTCTATAATTTTTACATCCTTCCCTTCTACAGACGTATCTACTTCTTTAGATCAGAAATGAAGTACATAGAGTTGACAAGCCAGCAAAGGGGGAAATCTTGACTCTTCCAAAGGTGTTATTGTAACTTTATAAGACCAGTTTTTATCATATTAAATTTTGTTCTCCTCCACTTGGGTTTCCCTTTCCTCTTTTACTAAGACACTGGCTTTTATAAGGCACACTGTTCTGTCTTTTCTATATATAGCAACTGTAGGTTGTATGATGAACTTGTGTGTGCATGTATTATTTGTACCTTTATATAGCTGTAGTTTGCTCAGAAGCACCACAGGAAATCACAGAATTAATACCAATCCCTGGCTGTCATGTCCTGTTTGACAGTGGCATTTCCAACAGATACAGTGAGAACTGGGAGATTTACAAAGGGCCTTCAGCTTCACTCTTGGTGACCTTCTTGTAGGAAACTGGAGAAAAAGAACTTCAGAAAAACCTAGAAATATGTACTAAAGGGGAGGCAAACAGGATCCCAGGATCCCAGGCGGGCTGAGGCGGGCAGGGACCTCCGGGTCCCTCCGGTCCCACCCTGCTCCCACAGGGCCACCCGGAGCAGGGTGCCCAGCACCGCGTCCTGGCGGATGCTGAAGATCTCCAAGGAGGAGACTGCGCGGCCTCTGGGCAGCCTGTGCCAGGGCTCCGGCACCCGCACAGCACAGAAGCGCTGCTGATGGAGCCTCCTGTGCTCCAGGCTGTGCCCACCGCCTCTTGTCCCGGCGCTGGGCACCGCCGGGCAGAGCCCGGCTCCGTCCTCTCTGCACCCCCCTGCAGGTGCTGACGGACACGGATGAGGCCCCCCGAGCCTCCCCTTCTCAGGCTGAGCAGCCCCCGCTCTCTCAGCGTCTCCTCATGGGAGAGAGTTCATAATCAGCGCTACTTTGGTAATGAAAACCCCACAGTCATCACGTCTTTTAACAACTCTGAAGTACAGGGATACACCTCAGCCCACACCTGTGCTCCAGTCTAACAGGGACAGTGGTGTGACTCCTTTTTTTTTGGAGATCTGGGCTTCAAAAGACCTACTTCTCTGCTGAAATGTTCTGATGGTAAAAGTATTCTGCAGTTGTTTTAAGGGATCGATTACAACCTGAAAGGTATCTTTCTTTTTCACAAGTACATGCCAGTGTCTATGGGACAATACTGAGCACTATTAGCCATCCTCAGGACAGGGATCCATACCGCATCTGGGGTAAAATTTACAGGTCCTATTCAGATGACAGGACTTCCATATTCACTTATGACTGATGACAACAGTTACAGCAGTTTGTAAGGAAAATGATTGCAATCTTGAGCTTTAAGTCTTTACATTTTTCGGGGTTTAGAGGTCATCATCAATGTCATTTGCTTCAAGAGAACTGTGTCAAACACACTTTCTTGGAGAAGCTGTGCATGGAGTCACTTACCCAGTAACGCATGTCCATTGACACTCACAGAAATCAACAGGTAAACTCTGAGAGACTAAGAAAGCAAAATTAAATGTAGTTTAGGAATAAAACTAGAAAGAACTTCTCAGAAATTTCTCAATTATTTTTCATCATTGAACCATTGTGTGGTTCTTATCTTCTCATCCAGACCCTTCAAGAAACAAGAAACACAGTGAATAGTAAAATATTTCAGAACTGCTGATTCCTTTCACTTAAAAAAAAAAAAAAAAAAAGACTGGAGAATTCACAAAGGATAAGAAAGGGGGACGAACAA